>JARYGA010060143.1:151932-225488 GCA_030545235.1 Helianthus tuberosus | reverse complement strand
ACCTCCCATTCCACCTGGCTCAACCTCTGAAGAATCTCCTGTTGCTGCGGTGGCGGTATCAGTGGCGGCTGCGGCGGCTGCTGCTGCGGAGGTTGAGGAGGTGGCGGGTATGGATACCCAAAAGCTTGGTACCCCGATTGGTACGAAGCTGCATAGGGCCCTTCAGGGTGATGAGCATTGTGGTTGGCTGCTACGAGGTGTGGGTCAACATCGGGGGAATTGTAGTAGTTGTACCCCGGGTAAGCAGGCTGCTCAAAAGGGTTATACGCCGCTGCACCGGCGTATGAAGGAATTGGGTTATCATAACCCACTGGTCGTTGTGCGACTGGCGCAGAGTCCATCTCAGAAACGGGGTTTGAAGGCCCACCCATCTGTGGGTCTTCATAAAGTAGCGGGTAATGACTGCCAATTGAATGCTGAGGGGTGCTGAAATGGAAATCCCCTCCTCGCACGGACATCCGTGCACCTGATCTTCTTCGCCTCGGTGGCTCCAGAGGCGGTTGCTGCACTGGTGGTGGTGGTGGCGGTGGAGTGACCGCTACAAAAAATGAATCCTCAGAGGGATCCTGCTGCTGCTGCTGCGATGGGTTGTAAGAGGGAGTAAACACCAAGTCGTATTGGGCAAACCATGCCTCATAGCTGTCTGGACCACAATAAGGTGATCCATGAAAAGACGACCCATCCGAAATCTCGATGGGGTGAGTGGGTGTCCCAGAAGGTGGTTCGGCAGGATCTTGGTCATCATCCATATCCATGTCCTGAGTTTAAGGAAAATGGTCTCCGGGGCCCAATGGGTTATGACCCATTGGTTCTTCAATCTGATTTGCCGGGTTAAACCGGCTCTGGAAATACGGGTCGGGTCTTGAAATGCGCGGTGCGACCCTGACCGCTGCAGTGGTAGGTAAGAGTGGTGCGAATCATTGGGCTCGTTCTCCGATTGCGGCCCAAAAGAATGATGGTAAAAGGGTGAAGAACTTAGCGAGACAGATCGCCTCGCGGGCTCCAAATATTTCCTCCAATCCTCTTGAGGACTTATGCTCATCGTAGCTGACGAAGTTCGCCGGGGAGAAGGCCCGGCCTCATGATCGTTGGGGGTGGTGAAAGGCCCCTTACCTCTTCCTCCTCTTCGGAATCTTGGTGGCATTTTTGTTGATCCTGTAAAAAAAACAAAAGAAACAACAAAGGAAACAATAAAGGACAAAATAAAACAAATTAGGATTAGTCCTAAGTTCTTTGCCTAGACTCGGAAGTCGAGGAATGTGCAAACTGTGTCATTGAGATTAAACACAAAAGGCTAGTGTTTAATTCACTCAATGTTGGCTCTGATACCAACCTGTCACACCCCGATATTTTCATTTATTTCCGGTGGGCCCGGTGGGGAGTATTGTGACGTAGTTGATATCATCATAGTCAATAATCACAGTTTAATGCACAACGGAAGTCTAAAAGTAATAATATTACAAACCGAATGAAAGTATCAAGAGTATTACAAATGGAATGTAAAAGGGTCCACAAGCGGATCAAACAAAAGAAGATAACTGTTCAACAGATTTTTAAGTGACAAAGCTTGCAAGACTTTTATTTATTCACTCAGGAGTAGCCAGCCTATTCCGCCTAGTACCTGCACTTAGCCTTTTTGGAAAATATGTCAGTTTACACTGGTAAATACAATTAACCGACTCATTTTGAAAATGTTTAAGAAAATTGACTTGAATGCACAAGGCACAAATAATCTTTTATAACTTGGGATAATTATTTAAAAATAATCTTGTTAAAAAATTATATGTTTATTATACGTTCAGTAGCCCGGGATGAAAACCGGGTTAAAGATTAATAGACACACCACATACTATATCCCACGGTGAGTTATTCTCGAACAGGTGGGTACATTATTTTACATACGCACCGGCAGGTGTATGCCTACACCCCGTGCTTAAGTCGTGGCCATTTCAATGAATGAGCCGAGGATATCCAGGACATGGTCATTAACCCCCCCAAAGGCTTAAAATAAACAAAACAAATTAAATGGGTTATCTCAATAATTTAACCTTCATACGATTAAAAAATACCCGACCAAGCGGTATTTTTATATACCGTACCCCAAGCCCGTATAAGGGAAAATAAGTTAAAAGTATTTGCCTGAGTAAATTATACAAATTTATCCCAATCGTATAGAATCAACAAGTGCAGTTATCTTTTACTGGGCTCCTAAATCTGGAACGAAGGTTTTAATAACCTATTAGATTCCTAATGGGTCTTACTTAAGCTTAAACTTAGACCGGTTAGTTTTAAAGAGAGGTATACGGTTCAAAACGCAAGATTAAGAGAAGACCGGATTAGAATGCAGTTTAGACCCGACAAGTGTGAAGACTTGTATAATATGGGTAAACTAAAAACATTCTGGATTTTGAAGTGAAAATGATAAGGTTTGACCCGTTTCGGCTAATTTATGTAAACTAGTTACATAGACCGTACCGAACGTGATAAATGCATAACGGGTAACCAAATGAGGCATAAACAGGTTTCCTAAGTTAATATGTCTTAAATATGTAATGATTTTAGTAGGATACCTTTCATTATGCCCAATACGAATTTAAAATCAATTTAAGCCCCGTAGGGGTATTTTGGTCATTTTAGGGATTATAAAAGAGGTTAAATATTAACCTGAGGTTCTAGTCTTAAATGATAAGTAAAAATGTTTATTTTTGCAAGTCATATCAGTAAGGTATTGCATACATGTGTAATTTATCATTTATAACCAAACTATGCACCGTAGGGGCATTTTGGTCATTTCATATAAGCTTTAAAGGTCAAAATTGGAAATCTGTGTTCAAAACGTTTTCTTACTGTAGGTATTAAGTCTTATATGCCAAAAATAGTTTTAACCCATACTATGCGTTTAAAACGCGTAAAAAGTCGGTTTTAGGTGATTTTCGGGTTATATAAGGAAAGTTGAGATTTTTATTAGTCCAAAAGGCTTAAAATATTTTATTTATCATATAAAAACAGTAGCAAAAGATTTGGTATCAAAATGTTATGTAAAACTCATTTTATTAGCAAAAAAGGTATAACTGACAATTACTGAATCAAAGCAAGAACCCTATGTTATGTTCAGTTTAAAAATAAATAAAAATCTTCAAAAATCCCAAAATATTATATTACATCAGTGAGTAAAAAGTTTGGTGTTTAAATTTGGGTTTAGATAGGCTTTATGCTAATAATCCGTTTAATTAATAGAAAGCTTTCAAATTACGATATTGAGCATAACTCCTAATTTAGACCTCAAACTGATGTCAATTTTTTAGGACATGTTTATAATTCAGTAATAAAGGTTTTTGTCCTCTCACATTTTCAAAAATCTCGTTTTAAGGACAAAAGGGCATAATGGTCAACATTTAAGCAAAATAACGGAAACATGCAAATGAATCAGATTAATTAGGAACCAAGTTGTATAACCTCAGAGGGTGATACTAACCTATAACCTGGTCCTAATGGAACTCTAAGGCATATCTAAACTAAGCTAAATCGGGTCAGAATTGAAAGTCAAAGAAAAAGTCTACTTTTGCGACTTTCGGTTCAGAACCGAGCCTAAACTCAAAATTGTCGGGTTGAACATGCTTAGACATGTTCTTACATTAATTACCAAGTTATATAAGTGTTAAAACAGGTTTCATAGCTTCTACATTGTTAATTATGAGTTTATTTGCAAAATAGCTTTCTGTTGACTTTTTAATATTAAGTTTGACCCGACAATTGACCTAATTAGAGTGGAAATAAGAGGGTGCCCTTTTAAGGGTTTATTACCCACATAATTACCAACTCATAGCCACTTTCAATTCGAATAATGACTGGACCATTAGTGATTAATCACTAAGTCAAAGCTTAATTACGACGACTTTGACTTTTGGTCATTAGACTAATAAAACATGAATTAGAGAAGCTAAGAATGCTTACAAAGGCACTTAGCATGATTTAGAAGCTTAAGAAATCTTGCTTGAACTCTAGGAAGCTTCAGAGAGTAAGCTTTGAATGATTTTGTGAATGAGCACATGAACTTGCAAACAAGAGTTCTTTATATAGCCAAATAAACAACACAAGATCCTTCCACATAAGTCTAAGATTGATTCCTGATCATCCCAGGTGTCCCATGTGCTTGAAAAACCATTGGTACAGTCCCTGAATTCGAAAACTAGGCTTTTAAGGCGGTGGAACTGGCTGAAACAGGCATCTTTCCCCATTTTCTGCACCTGGGCGTTTTACGCGGCCCGCGTAGGATTGACTGAGGGGCTACCGCGGCCCGCCTAAAGGTCTGATCCGGTCACCAAGTTTCAGCTATTTTCATTTTCAGTCCCTTGACCTTCTAAACTTGTTTTAACTTGTTTTTATTGCACTTTTAACCCCCAAACTTGACATTTAAGGGTCTTGAGTCTTCAAACATTTACCAACAAGATTTCGGTTAGTCACGAGGTCACCCGAACGGTCTTGAAATGCAATATTAACGCATTTAACCCTTATTTCTTGTAATTAACATTTTGCTTATTTATGTGCGTCGAAACTCCATGAATTTAATATCTGTTATTCTTGGGATCAAAATAAATTATCCTAATGTTTTTGGGATCATTAAAACGTCGCTCAGAGGTTATTTTTAACATGTTGACACTTTTATCCCCTACGTTTCACAAGATCCTTATTTTAAGCACAAACGACTTTACAAGTTCGTTAAAGAATACGAACGTCGTGTGAGGTCAATCAGAGGCACAAGAATGGCATGTTGACACTTTGGATCCCTTTATTCACATATTTACATTGTTTGACAACTTCAGTCCCTCAGAAATAATTCTTTACACGTCTAAAGTCCATGACACGTGTCCTTATAATATTGGTCGTGATTTTACGAGGTGTTACACCACACTTGAGTAACTATGTAAAAACAAAAAACATGTAATACATAATATTTCATATGGAATACCTAATATTTCAGGTCTAATCACGTATTAAGGATAGATTATATACAAAACATTAGCCAAATCAACCTATAATAACCACATAATGCCGCATATTAGAGATTTAATCACGTAATAAAGCATGAACAATCAAGTTCTTATTATTGAAGGTATAATCAAGTAATTGATTTATATTAAATGTGTAATCATGTAATGGTTTATGTTGAATGTGTAATCACGTAATGGATATTCAAAATCATGTAGTCATATGCTTGGTAGTCAAAATCACGTAATGGACTCATGGGTATTCAAAATCACGTAATGGACTAATGGGTATTCAAAATCACGTAATGGACTAATGGGTATTCAAAATCATGTAAATTTTTGTAAGAAAACTATAGCATTAGGTTGCTCGAATATCAACCGTCTTGTGAAACAAAGCCTAGTTCGCGGTTTGCCTTACAAAGATTTCAATTTCACTGAGAAGTGTATGGCATGTGCCAAAGGAATCACAAGTCTAAGCTTGAGAACTCCAATGATGCTCCATTACTCTAGGTTCTTTAATCCTTGGATCTTAACAAGATTGACAATCCAATCTAGAGTGTGGAATCCTCTAGATCAGACATACACATAAAACAGTAGAAACAGAACAAACACAAACACTTTCAAACAGTCTTATATGGATTATCCAAACTTGCAAATTTACAATCAACTCAAGACTCACAAACACACAACCTCACAACCTTTCTCTCTCTCTCTCTCTCTCTTTCTTTCCTTCTTTCCATTTTTCTCTCCCTGTAGAATATTAAAGCCAGTTACTAGGCTTAATCAAACCCTAATCACAAAACATGTTTATATAACACATGTATGTGAATTGGGCTTGGGACAGGGCTAGACCATTCTTCAAGCCCATTATAATCATAAACTCACTAACCAATAATGCTAAGCCCATTACAAAATATCTAAAGACTAAACTATTAAACTATTAAGCTGTTGTCACAAAATATGCATCAACAATTACAATTGATTCATACGGATCTCTTTGGTCTAGTGAATGTCAAAAGCATTTCAAAAAGTTCATATTGTCTTGTAATCATGCATGACTTTTCGAGATATTCCTTGGTGTATTTTCTAAGTGCCAAAAGTGAAACCACTGAGAAAGTTGAAGGTTTCGTCACAAGGATTGAAAATTCTTTAAAGAAGAAAGTTGTTACTATTCGATGTGATAAGGGTTTAGAATTCAAGAATGCAGATCTCAATACATTCCGTGAAGATAAAGGAATTCAAAGGCAATTCAGTGCTGCAAGAACACCTCAACTGAATAGTGTTGCTGAATGAAAAGAACTTTAATTGAGACGACACGAACTATGTTGATTTATTCCAAGCTTCCAATAATCTTCTGGGCATAGGCAATCAACACTGCATGCTATGTTCTCAATCAAGCTCTTGTAGCAAAAGCCAAAAAGAAAACTGCATATGAACTTATCTTCAGAAGAAAACCATTGATCAATTATTTCAATCCTTTTGGCTGTACTTATACTTTATGAACACGTTGATATTCTTAACAAGTTTGTAGTTATAGGTAACGAATGCTTCTTCGTTGGTTACTCAACTCCGCAGATGGCATACAGAGTTTACAACAAAAGAACCAAAGTCATAGTAGACTCTTACTATGTCGATTTGCAAGAAAGCAACCAAACCAACACTAGTTCCAGACCTGAGTGGTTTTATAACGCTAATGTGATCTTCAATAACATGTTTCTTCCTCCAATAAATAATCAATCAAATGAACCTGTCACAAATATTGATAATGCTAACTCCTCAGATGAAGAAGATTCAATAGGGCCTTCACGTCTTAGTCCATCATTCTCTGATGTTGTTATTACTCCTGTTACTCAACTGGTTAGTGATGCAGTCACAGAAGTTGAAACTCCAAATGATTGTCAACATGATGGAGTTTCAAATTCAAATGCAAATGATCCCCTTGGCTCGCAACATAACGGGACAAGTGATTCTTCTACTGCAAATGAGAATGTTATCCATAATCAACATCTTGTAAACATGCTCATCAATTTCCAATGGGGTTAAAAAAAGAAGTAAAACCGGCTTGCTGAACTTTTGTTTCCATACAACTTTTCTTTCATAAGAAGTTCCTTCTTAAACTAACCATGCTTTACTAGATCCAAGTTGGATAGATGCTATGCAAGAAAAGCTCAATCAATTTTGGAAATTGAAGGTTTGGGAGTTGGTAGAGCTACCGGAAGGCAAATATCTAATTGGAACAAAGTGGGTCTACAAGAAGAAGATGAATAATCGTGGAGTAGTCGTTAGAAATAAAGCAGAAATGGTGGTTCAAGGTTTTAAACAAGAGGAGGGAATTGATTACGACGAACTTTTCGCTCCAGTTGCATGGCTAGAAGCTATTCGAATTTCCCTAGCTCATGCTGCTTACAGAATTTCAAGGTGTTTTAGATGGATGTTAAAAGTGCTTTTCTGTATGGTAAAGTGAAGGAGGAAGTGTATGTATGTCAACCTCCAGGCATTAAGGATCCAATATTCCCAGATAGGTACTACAAACTGGACAAGGCCTTGTATGGTCTTCAGGGGGCTCCCTGAGCCCGAGACCTTGTCTAAATATCTGCTGGAAAATGGTTTTACAATATGGCATATTGATATGACTCTTCAAAATGACAGTTGGAGATGATATTATGCTTGTTCAAGTGTATGTTGATGATGTTATCTTTGGTTCCTCAAATGACAAATTATGCAACGATTTTGAGAAAGTCATGAAAGCTAAATTCAAAATGAGCATGATGTGTGAACTTACATTCCTCTTGGGTCTTGGGGTGAAACAACAAGATGACGTAATTCTGATTCATCAAGCCAAGTACATTCGAGACATTCTTGAAAAGTATAAAATGCCTGACTGTACTCCCAAGAACACTCTAGTTGCTTCTCAAACTTCTCTCACCCCGACTTGTCTGGCAAGCCTGTTAATCACCGTAACTACATATGATAACTGGGTCTTTCAGTGGCAAAGCTTGATATTTCCGATGTCACACCCCAACCGATGGCGGAATCATCGGGACGCGGCACTAGGCAAATCAGATTGCTCAAGAGAATCCATAACAGCTATTTAGTGACAATATTTAATGCGTTCATTATCCCATACTAATAAAAAATATCTCAAAAAACACTCATACAGATTTCATGTCTCTCAAACAATACAAATCCGACAACCTAGATTTTAAGTGAGTTTCTAGACTTCCTAATCTTGTTTCATGATAACATGTGATTAAACTACAACATACGTTAAAATAAAGTCAATACAAAAAGTATTGGCGAGTACACAAGTTTGATATTGTAACAACTCTCATCAAAAGTCCTAATTATTATATTATTTTATCCAATAGGAAACCCTAATTAAGACACCCAAGTGATTCTGCACAAACCCTAAAATTTTCAGAACAATCAGAATCAGGATCAGGGCCCCTAAAACTCAGGGGAGGTAAACCCTAGTTAGTATTATCTTGATAGTTTGCTGTCAAAATTGAAATTTCACGTAAAACCAACTCAGATAGGCTAGTTCAAGACGTGGCTGACCTAGGGTGAAAACGTGTCCCTTGCGCACCGCAAGGAAAGAGGCTTACGGTGCGTAAGACATCTTGCGCACCGCAAGGATCTGAGTCTTACGGTGCGTAAGGCTGGCCAAAATTTGACTATAAATAGCAGACATTGGCAATCGAATTTTGGTATTGAAACGACGTAAAACTTCGTTGCATGTACTGAGATACGTTCTGTTTATCACAATTAACACACACGGTTCACTAATCGACGCCGCAATCAGGGTAATAACTCGATCGCTGATACGATTCAATGTCCGATCCATTAAACTATCCAATGGATGTTTAAGTGCTGCCCACATTAGGGTTTATGCTTTGTCATTCGTCGTTAAATCGATGGATGTTTAAGTATCGCACTTTGTCATTCGTTGTGAAGGTTTTAATCTCGTGAGTTATCGTAAATGCTGTATTAAGTTACTAACCAAATTGTGTGCCTGTTATTAAACTAGGTTATCAAGGCTAATCAGTAGAATAAGCTCTGTTAAATCTGCAATGTGAGTCATTCTCTTTTTATCTAATTACTTTCAAAATCAGGTTTATTTTCAAAGGTTATAATTACAGGGATTAAGTCTATGTAATCTGAAATTACTGCCAGTATGTGGGGGGATGTGCACATAGCTACTAATTATTTATCATTTGTGGGTGAACGGACCCAACCAGTGATATGTCCACAGTCACAAGTCCGGTCAAGTGACAACTGGGTCAGTTAATTTAAAAGATAGAGACATTGTAATAGCTCTTAATACTGTAAATTATAACAAACAGGTCGTTTTATGTAAATAGAATGATTCACTCAGTATTTCCCGCTGACAAAACCTTTTTCAAACATGTTTCAGGTGATCTGTTGTGATCCAGGAAAAGTGCCGTGAAGCAATATCAGCTTAAGGAAGTGGCTCAGTATAAAATAAAGAAACATGTTTTGTAAAATAAAAGATTTCTTTGTGAAATCTTAATATTGTAAATTACTGGGTTTTATCCCGAATTGTGAAATAAAATAATCGGGAAATATTTCAGTTTTAAAAAGATCCTGAAGAAACTTCCGCTGTTAATTAAATACCACGGGATTTCTGTCCCGCGGCTCCTGAAACGAGTCAAACCGGGTCGGGGGCCGTGACAGAAATAAGGTGGTATCAGAGCCACTGATCTAAGCCTATTTAGTATTTAGAAATACTTAATTTTACTGATTGCCAATTATGTGATTATGTGTTTTATTAAGTGATTATTTGTTAATTACAATATGGGTAAACAACAGCTGTCAAATATCTATCTTAAACTAGATAGGTCATCCAACGAGAAGGGAAGTTCATCCCAAACAAAACCTTATGTAATTCCTGTAGAAGGAATATTTGTCCGTAAGGCACATTACGAGGAACCACTTTCTCCTAATAAAAGAAGTTTGATTATTAGGAAAAGTCAGGAGGAAATAAGGAAAAACCGAGAGAAGAAAGTTAAACAAGAAACCCAGGACTTAATCAATAAATCACCTTGGGATGACAAATTAGATGAGAAATGGGGAAATCTTTATATGCTAGCCACAGTAGCAGAAAATGCAAATCTCTAAATACTCAAAAGTTTTAGCACTTTTATTTTCCAGAAACCTTATTTAGTAAATAAATAAGTTTACAGTAAATCGTAGTATAATTTACTTATCAGTTGTTTTATGTATGCAATAATATTTATGGGTTATTTATAAAATTTTGTTATTTTAACATTTGGTATGTATTTTGCATATATGCTAAACAGCATGAATGAGATATCAGAAGGTTTAGAAAATCTTAACCTCTATCCCGTTAAGATAGAAGTTTCCAAGGAATTCACCGGTTACTTCGCTGATAAAGAAGAACCCATGGAATTTCAATCCAAACCACTGGTAAAACCTAAACACAAGAAAAGAAGCAGATTTGTGGGCTGGAGGCGAGTACGTAGGAAAAAGCCAGTAACAAGAAAGGTTACCAAAACTGAAGAACCAAATGACAAAGGAAAAGGGGTAGAAATTGAGGAAAATGTTAATCAAGTAGTGATAGAAGCTGAAAAGAGTTTTAAGCAAACAGAAAGAGAAGTCGGAGAAAGTTCTAGACAGAAACAAAAAATGACTCCCTGGGGAGTTTTAGATCATAAATTAGTAATGAGTGACCTCATCGGACCTGCCGATGGAAACCTTGAACCAGCTAATCCAAACCTTATATTTACTGAAGAAGATCTTTTTAGCTACCCACTAGAAGTTCCAATTCCAATCAATCTGGAACCTGCTATTCCAGATCCTATTGTCCAACCTCAACCACTACCAGTAGAATTAGATGAATGGTGGACAACTGATTGGCAATACCAAAATCTTTTAAACAACCCTGATACATTTTTCCCATAAGTTGACCCAGAACCTCCATTATATCCAACTATGAGCCCGGAGAATCTGGCGGAACTTCGTCTTTGGGGCGAAGAGTTAATTGATGCAGGAAATCGGATTAGGGATGTGGGAGAAAGAGTTACTTGGAAGTATGACGAAAGGGAGCGTCGTTTTTAAGAAATTAGCTGACCAGA
This sequence comes from Helianthus tuberosus, assembly GCA_030545235.1. NCBI lineage: Eukaryota > Viridiplantae > Streptophyta > Magnoliopsida > Asterales > Asteraceae > Helianthus > Helianthus tuberosus. The sequence goes on along the minus strand of JARYGA010060143.1, from coordinate 214,384 downwards.
TAATGGGAGTTTTCAGGAATATTTGTTAATAAATAATCATAATAACCAGTATGTGTAATAACTTAACAATAAAACGTTGTATGATAATCGTGTGTACGAGGCATAATATAATATATAGAAATGAAACTTGTGAAATCGATAATTTTTGATTATGCATGTTAATGTGATTATGTGCAAACTGTTTTATTATATTTGTATTTATACTAATTATTTATATAAAATTAATTATCAGATGGCAAACATTGGTAATGAACCAGTAAATGAGGTTAATCAGTCCGAGCAACATCCAGGAGATCAATATATGACTAGACAAGATATCGAAAATATTGTTGCTCAAGGGATAGCCAATGCTATTCCAGCCATTGTTGCTGCTGTAAAGAATCCAATCAAACCGCAACAAATCGTTCCTAGTAAACGTATTTCTGAAGATAACTTCAGTAATAGTGTAAACGGAGGCAATGATCATGTTAATCATAATGGGGAACCACATCAAGCTCCATTACCTAAGAAAATGAAAACTGCAACTCCTGGTTGCAGTTTCAAAGAATTTCTTGCTTGTAAACCCACTGAATTTGCAGGCAATGAAGAAGCAACTGCATCACTGCTTTGGTTAGAGAAAACCGAAGCAGTCATTGCAATAAGTAAATGTGCTAAAGATGATCAGGTTATGTACGCATCAAATCTCTTCAAGGAAGGAGCACTCGAATGGTGGAACACTGTGTTACAATCAAAAGGAAGAATGATAGCTTATGCCATGACTTGGGAAGAATTTAAGGGTTTTGTAGAAAGAAAATTCTGTCCCGAGTATGAAAAGGAACAGATGACAAATAAGTTCCTAAATCATCGGATGATGGGTGTAGATTGTCGCGGTTATACTTCGACATTCTTTGAATATGCTAGAGTGGTACCAACGCTGGCTTCGCCAGAACCGGTACTCATTTCTAGCTACATTTGGGGACTGATTAGTGAAATCCGCAATATTGTTAAAGCTGCGAGACCTCGCACTATTGACGATGCTGTGGAATTAGCTAATACCCTAACCGATGAACTGGTACTCACACAAGATGAAAACAGAAAGAAGGACCTGGCTCAGAAAATTACCCAAGGATTTCGTACGGGTAATAATAACAGCTTCAAGAGAAGAGGAACAGGGCAATCTTCAACTTTGCCGTTCTGTCAAAATTGCAAAAAGAAACATTTTGGAAAATGCCAAGTATATTGCAATTTTTGCAAAACTGTCGGGCATTGTGAAGAAAATTGCAGGAAGAAATCCATAATTTGTTACAATTGTGGAGAGGCAGGACATTTCAAAACAGAATGTCCTAAATTAATCAAACCAGCAGACAACAAAACCAAGGCGACCGACGGAACTATTAAGAAGAATGCTAGGGCATTTCAGCTGTCCACTCAAGAAGCAGAACTCATCCCAGATGTGATAGCGGGTACGTTCTTAGTTCACAACGTATACGCAAAAGTATTATTTGACTCTGGTGCAAACCAAAGTTTTATAAATACTTCATTCTGCCAAGCTCTTAATTTACCTTTAACCAATATTAGGCAGATTTTTACAGTTGAAATGGCAGACGGAAATTCAGTTAAAATAGATAAAGTTTTGCAAGAAGAAAACATAGAACTTTTAGGACATAAATTCTCTGCCAACTTATTGCCAATGAAGTTAGCTGAATTTGATGTTGTATTAGGAATGGATTGGTTAGTAACCAACCATGCTCGAATCTTGTGTGATCAGAATTCCATAGAAATTCAATCACCTACCGGAGAAGTAATTAGGATTACAGGAGATAAACCACGTAAGCCCATGAAGTTCATATCAGTAATGAAAGTTGCTAATTATGAACGAAAACAAGGAATAGTATATATGATTTCAGTAATCATTAGTACTAAGGGTAAAGAACTTAAGGAAATTCCTATAGTCTCAGAATATCCAGATATATTCCCAGAAGATTTACCGGGATTACCTCCGGATAGGGAAGTAGAATTTAGGATTCATCTAATTCCAGGAACTACACCGATAGCCAAGGCACCTTATCGGTTAGCACCCACAGAAATGTTAGAACTGAAAAAGCAATTAGATGAATTATTAAGTAAAGGTTTCATACAACCTAGTTCATCTCCTTGGGGAGCACCAGTATTATTTGTTAAGAAAAAGGATGGTTCAATGAGAATGTGTATTGATTATAGAGAATTGAATAAGGTTACAATTAAGAATCGATACCCATTACCTAGGATTGATGATCTGTTTGATCAACTTCAAGGGGCTAGATATTTTTCTAAGATAGATTTACGCTCTGGATATCATCAATTGAAGGTACAAGAAGAAGACATACCTAAAACTGCTTTCAGAACTAGGTTGGTCATTACGAATTTACAGTCATGCCCTTTGGGTGAACGAATGCACCTGCTGCATTCATGGACATGATGAATAGGATCTGTAAACCATATTTGGATAAATTTGTAATTGTCTTCATAGACGATATACTTATTTATTCCAAAAGTCAGACAGAGCATTGTGAACACCTTCATGCACTCTTAACTTTGTTAAGAAAAGAAAAGCTTTATGCCAAATTCTCAAAGTGTGAATTTTGGTTGCAAGAAGTGCAATTCTTAGGACACATGGTGAATCACGAAGGTATTCACGTAGATCCTGCTAAGATAGAGGCAATTACCAAATGGAAGGTTCCACAAACAGCAATGGAAATTAGAAGTTTTATAGGTTTAGCTGGGTACTATAGACGGTTTATTAAGGATTTTTCCAAGATAGCTGTTCCATTAACTAAGCTAACCTGTAAAGTAGTTAAGTTTGAATGGGGACCAAAGCAAGAAGAAGCCTTTAGAATATTGAAGCAGAAATTAACAAATGCACCAATCTTAGCCTTACCAGAAGGAACTGAAGATTTTGAGGTATATTGTGATGCTTCAAAACTAGGATATGGGTGTGTGCTTATGCAACGCAAAAAGGTGATTGCATATGCTTCAAGGCAATTGAAAAAGCACAAAGAAAACTATACGACTCATGATTTAGAATTAGGAGCCGTATTTTTTGCCCTTAAGATTTGGAGACATTATCTTTACGGAAGTAAATTTACTGTCTACACAGACCACAAAAGTTTAAGATATATATTTGGGCAAAAAGAGTTAAACATGAGGCAAAGGAGATGGATGGAAATCCTAAGTGACTACGACTGTGATATTCAGTATCATGAAGGAAATGCAAATGTAGTTGCAGATGCCTTAAGTCGTAAGTATTATGAGAAACAACGACGAGTTCGTGCTCTCAGATTAAATCTACAAATAGATTTAATGGAACAATTGAAGAATGTTCAAACTACAGCAATCATGGATGATGCTGAAGGAATGAAAGGAAGAATAAAGGAATTAGAACAAGGAGCAGATGGAATTTGGAGATTCCACAAAAGTAGAATTTGGGTACCTAAGCAGGGAGACTTAAGACCTAAGATTTTAGAATAAGCTCATAAATCTAGGTATACTATGCACCCAGGAAGCAATAAGATGTACCAAGATTTAAGAAAGAACTTTTGGTGGATAGGAATGAAAAAGGATATAGCACGATATGTTTCTAAATGTCTCACTTGTTCACAAGTTAAGGCAGAACATCAGAAACCCTCAGGTCTACTACAACAATTAGAAATGCCTGTATGGAAATGGGAACTTATAACAATGGATTTTGTTACTAAGTTACCCAAAACCAGAAAAGGTAATGATGCGATTTGGATAATTGTGGATCGATTAACCAAATCAGCTCACTTTCTACCAATGAAAGAAACCTTTAGTATGGAAAGGTTGGCAAAATTGTATGTAGATGAAGTTGCATCCTTACATGGAGTTCCACTCTCCATTGTTTCGGATAGGGATAGTCGTTTTACTTCTCATTTCTGGAAAAGTTTCCAGCAAGCTATGGGAACTCGATTAAATCTGAGCACTGCATATCATCCCCAAACAGACGGACAAAGTGAAAGGACGATCCAAACTCTAGAAGACATGCTCCGAGCATGTGTAATAGATTTTGGTGGGAATTGGGATGAGCACTTACCATTAATTGAATTCTCCTATAACAATAGTTATCATTCAAGTATTGAAACCGCCCCATTTGAAGCACTGTATGGAACAAAGTGCAGAACTCCAGTTTGTTGGGCAGAAATAGGAGAAAGTCAATTATCAGGTCCTGAAATAGTGCAAGAGACGACTGATAAGATTACTCAAATCAAGGAAAGACTGAAGAAGGCTCGAGATCGCCAGAAGAGTTATGCAGACAATAGATGCAAGCCGTTAGAATTCCAAGTAGGAGACAACGTATTATTAAAAGTTTCTCCTTGGAAAGGAGTAGTTAGATTCGGAAAGAAAGGAAAGCTAAGTCCAAGGTACGTAGGACCATTTTCAGTGATCCAAGGTATAGGACCAGTCGCTTATCGTTTACGACTACCAGAAGAATTATCTGGAGTACATGATGTATTTCATGTATCCAATCTCAAGAAATGCTTATCAGATGAATCACTGGTAGTACCTCTTAGAGATATAGAGGTAAACGAAAAGCTGAAATTTGTTGAGAAACCTCTTCAAATTGAGGATCGAAAGATCAAGTTTCTCAAACACAAACAACTAGTTTTAGTCAAAGTCAGATGGGATTCAAAGAGAGGAGCTGAATATACTTGGGAGCTGGAATCAGAAATGAAGCGAAAGTATCCTCACTTATTCTAGTAAATCTCGAGGACGAGATTTTTATTAAGGTGGGGAGAATGTAACAACTCTCATCAAAAGTCCTAATTATTATATTATTTTATCCAATAGGAAACCCTAATTAAGACACCCAAGTGATTCTGCACAAACCATAAAATTTTCAGAACAATCAGAATCAGGATCAGGGCCCCTAAAACCCAGGGGAGGTAAACCCTAGTTAGTATTATCTTGATAGTTTGCTGTCAAAATTGAAATTTCATGTAAAACCAACTCAGATAGGCTAGTTCAAGACGTGGCTGACCTAGGGTGAAAACGTGTCCCTTGCGCACCGCAAGGAAAGAGGCTTACGGTGCGTAAGACATCTTGCGCACCGCAAGGATCTGAGTCTTACGGTGCGTAAGGCTGGCCAAAATTTGACTATAAATAGCAGACATTGGCAATCGAATTTTGGTATTGAAACGACGTAAAACTTCGCTGCATGTACTGAGATACGTTCTGTTTATCACAATTAACACACACGGTTCACTAATCGACGCCGCAATCAGGGTAATAACTCGATCGCTGATACGATTCAATGTCCGATCGATTAAACTATCCAATGGATGTTTAAGTGCTGCCCACATTAGGGTTTATGCTTTGTCATTCGTCGTTAAATCGATGGATGTTTAAGTATCGCACTTTGTCATTCGTTGTGAAGGTTTTAATCTTGTGAGTTATCGTAAATACTGTATTAAGTTACTAACCAAATTGTGTGCCTGTTATTAAACTAGGTTATCAAGGCTAATCAGTAGAATAAGCTCTGTTAAATCTGCAATGTGAGTCATTCTCTTTTTATCTAATTACTTTCAAAATCAGGTTTATTTTCAAAGGTTATAATTACAGGGATTAAGTCTATGTAATCTGAAATTACTGCCAGTATGTGGGGGGATGTGCACATAGCTACTAATTATTTATCATTTGTGGGTGAACGGACCCAACCAGTGATATGTCCACAGTCACAAGTCCGGTCAAGTGACAACTGGGTCAGTTAATTTAAAAGATAGAGACATTGTAATAGCTCTTAATACTGTAAATTATAACAAACAGGTCGTTTTATGTAAATAGAATGATTCACTCAGTATTTCCCGCTGACAAAACCTTTTTCAAACATGTTTCAGGTGATCTGTTGTGATCCAGGAAAAGTGCCGTGAAGCAATATCAGCTTAAGGAAGTGGCTCAGTATAAAATAAAGAAACATGTTTTGTAAAATAAAAGATTTCTTTGTGAAATCTTAGTATTGTAAATTACCGGGTTTTTTCCCGAATTGTGAAATAAAATAATCGGGAAATATTTCAGTTTTGAAAAGATCCTGAAGAAACTTCCGCTGTTAATTAAATACCACGGGATTTCTGTCCCGCGGCTCCTGAAATGGGTCAAACCGGGTCGGGGGCCGTGACAGATATAGTAGTAAAGTAGATAAATCGTTGCGAACTTCTTCATACATAAACATGATACAACACAACACATATACTCACAAGACAATTACTACCAGCTAAGTCCCGAGATAACTGCGAAGGAGAACCAACAGGGCTTGTTATCCTTAACTAGACCCCGTCGGGTGTGAGTCAAACTATAGTACCATACTAGCTAAGGTGGAACGTAACGAGTAAGACTCCTAGCACATATGTATCAAGCATCATGTGTAAATATGTACATCAGTCATTCGCATGTGACAGTAGTTTAGAATGTGTACTACGTTTTGATAAGTGCGTTTTAGATATGAACATATGTTACACCCCAAAAGTGTGTTTTAAAGCGTAAAAATGGGTCAAGTATACTCACAGTGTGTATTTAGCAAGTAAACACAATCTGGATTGGATTGAAGGGAGCGCGTCGGGTTAGCCTGTGCACGGGAACAGTAGCATAAGTCTTCCTTAGTGCTGAATGGTTATAAACAGAGTGTCGAGTGGGATGAAAAGTATGAAACAGTCTATCCGAACGGATGAGTCCTATTGGTGCATGTTTGTGACAACAGCTTAGATTTGGTCTTTGGATATCTTGTAATTAGTTAAACGATAAACGGTTAGCGGGTTTAGCTTTGTATTAATGAGTTAATAGAGTTTGGGCTAAACAAAACCCACATTGGGTGATGGGGGACGATTTGGGCCTAGCCCATGTAGCAAACCCAGCCTAATGTTGCAACCTTGTGTTATATAAACAAGGTTAGGCTTTAGGGTTTAGGTTAATCAGCCAAAACAGTTTGTGAGAGGAATTTCGTGAGAGCTTTAGGGTTTGGATGAAATTCAGAGAGTTAGGGTTTTAATTGATTGTAATTCAGTTTGATTGATAATCAATAAAAAACCCGGATTGAAAGTGTCTTGCTGTTCCTACACGTTTTCTGCTTATTCTGATCAAGGGGATTCCGCACTCTTGATCGGATTGACAATTCTGTGAAAGATCCATACGACTCAAAGGGACCTACAATTGGTATCAGAGCGTTAGGCTCTTGAAGGCTCGGTTCAGGATTGTTCTTGGAGAAACAGGGAGAATTTTGAAATTTTTGAAATCTGATAAAATTAGGGTTTCGAAAAAAATTTTTGGTTTGATAAAATTTTCGAATTTGTTGGCTGTTTTGATCTCCTGTTTGTTTGTTTGTTTGGTGTTTTGCAGGATTTCTGGAAAGTTTTGGTTGATTCTGGAAGAGTTTTTGGCTGAATTTCTTGAAGATTCGAAAACTGTTTTCGTGTTCTTCATTAAGTTCATCAGAAATTTGTCAAAAGTTTGCTGATTTGCTTGTTCGATTTTGCAGGAAATTGATACAAAATCTGCTGAATTCTGAGAAGATTAAGTTTCCAAATTTTCAAAACCAGCGAATTTAATGACCTGCGAAATTAACTGAGATCAGCATAATTATCGGCGAAGTTAAATCCAAAGGCGACTTTGGTAACCGGATAACATTCCACAGCGAAATTATTACAGTTTTTGGCGACTTTACTGGTCGTCGTAATAGCGAAATAGACCAGCGAATTTGCAGCGAATTTAACCAGTGAACTTGATCAGCGAAATTGGACAATTAAGTGACTAGCGAATTTAACTGACTTAGCAGCGAAATTATAAGAGGAATTAAAAGGGTGGAAGAATTTTTGGCAAGTGTAACTAAAAATTCACGTTTTCGGAAATAGAAAGTGATCCATAGCTCGTTTGACAGAACCGTTTGGACCGTTAAATTCCTCGTATTTTTAGGACAAAAAAATGTCGAACGATTCTAAATATCATTGGATTCGTCTTTTCGAGACGATTCCTGGAAAATCCCGAATTCGGTTTTCGACATTAGATATCATTGGATTCGTCTTTTCGAGACGATTCTAACGGTATAATTTGGTAACCACTGTTTTCGCAGATAGTTTGTATGGTTTTAACAGTCTGCAACGTTTAAAATGTCGAACATGTCTACTTTGAATGAGCTTTTGAAGATGGAGCATGAGGTTGGCACTACCAACAAACCGCCTAAGATGATGAAGGTGGAAAATTATTTGACATGGAAGGATCGTTTTCAATCGTTCATTGAATACCAGGACACTCGCATGTGGATATGCATTGAAGATGGGTACACAAACCCAACACACGACTTTGAGGGCAGACCACGAAGAACTGCCTATGTGAACATGGAAGATGCTGATAAAAAGATGTATGAGGCTGAAAAGAGAGCCTTAGCTGCAATCAAAATGTCCTTACCTGACAGCATCAAGCATACTTTCAAGAAGTACACAAACTCAAAGGATATGTGGGATGCATTAGAGAAAAGATATGCTGGAAATGAAGATGTTAAGAAAAACAAAGTTGATCTACTGAAGAAGCAGTTTGCTGTTTTCAAGTTCATGAAACATGAGTCACTTGAGGACATCATCACTCGATACTACCATCTGATGTCAGAAATGGATAATTATGAGATAGAGTGCTATACTGACGTTGAAAAGAATGACAAGCTGCTCGATGCCTTACCTACCAAGTGGGATATTTACACTCTCATGATCAAGGGAGAGGTAGATTATGAGACAAAGGAGCTGGAAGAAGTAGTAGGGAAGCTGAGAGCTTATGAGCTTAGTATGAAGAAGAAAGACAATGGATATGATCAGGTTCAAGATCCAACGATTTACAATGGGCTTGCACCTTCTTCATCTCACAACGCTTCTAGCGACTCTGCTACTGCTTTTCTTTCGTGTGAGAATGAGCAGGTCACAGTAAATGAAGATGGTGATGTGTGTTTTGTAGCTGCTTCAGGAGGATCAACAGGAGCTAAGAGAACATCTGGTTCTAAGCAGAGTAGTGGTGTTAAGTCGATGCCAATGAGTGTGAAGTCTGCTGAAGAGCATCTTGCTTTACTTGCTTCATTTGTTGCTTCATATGAAAACTACATTCAGGGGAAGATATCTGATCCTGCTACTTTAGATGAAGACTACGATCAGATTGACCCTGATGATCTTGAAGATATGGATTTGCAGTGGCAAATGGCCATGATTACCAGACGAGTGAAGAGGTTTATGAACAGAATGGGAAGGAAGTTTATAGGAAAGACTGTTGGTTTTGATAAGACCAAAGTGAGATGCTTCAACTGTCAAAGTTATGGGCATTTTGCTAGGGAATGTCAAAAACAAAAGCAGGAGACTTCGAGTCAAAGTTTAAACAATAGGAATGCATCAAACAACTCTAACTCGAGAGCGCTGATCTCTACAACTAGAGAAGGTTCATATGACTGGAGTATTCACTTGGAAAAAGATGACAATGTCACACAGGCATTCATGGCAGAGATAACTCCAGTGGATGATGGTGAAGCTACTGTGGAAGATGCTGAAGCAAAAGTGGATGCTGAGGCAGAGGTCAAGATAGAGAGTAAAGCTGAAGAAGAGAAGGGTGATCAGACAAAAGATGCTGAGGAGGAAAAGCAAAAGTCTGACCATGAAAAGGAAGCTGAAGAAAAGGAAGCAAAATATAAAAGAATGGAAGCTCAGCTTGCGGCTCTAATGGCCAACCTTGATAAACAAACAGGAGAGGTAAAGTCAAATTCTGTGTGTTTAAAATGTCGTGAACTACAGGGTGAGGTTGACAGGTTGTCAACACAAAACCAAAGTCTGGTGAGCGAGATGTCTAACATAAAAGAAGCAAACTTTTTTGCTAAAAGAAATGAATCCTCATACTTGAAGAAAATAAAAGGTTATGAAAGTAAAATTGAAGCTGTAATCTGCAAATTAAATGAAAAACTTCAAGTCATAGACTTAGCTCATGAAATGATGGCTGAGAAAACAAAAGAGATTTCTGAAAAATGCAAAGAGTTGTCAGATGCACAACTCAAAATTGTTGAACTTGAAAAGAAATTAGGTCAATTCAGGGACTCTACTTTTGTTATGAAACATATGATGGGTGGCTTGAAGAAAAGTAATGACAAAACAAGTGTGGGATTTCATGGTTTCAATAAAGTTCCACCTCCTGTTAGTCATGACTATTCTTTCTTGCCTGATGAAGATGATCTCATGGACTTTGGGTCAACATCACCAAGTAGTTCCACGTCACGTCAAGGAAATGTGTTTGAGAGTGTTGATGCTAAGAAGGATAATAACAGCAAACCTGTTTTGAAAAAGAACACATCACATCCTAAGAATAAAAATCCAACTTTTGTTAAAAGTGTTAATTTTGTTCAAGGAAGTGACATGAAAAATGAAACTGCTGTAATTGAAAATGAATCAAATGTAGAGTTTGCTAAAAATAAGAACATTGAAAAATCTGAAAATAAGCAAACTGAAGAAAATCCTTCTAATGCATCATCATCAAATCCTGAATCTAGTTCAAAGGCTTCAGAGAAGAAGTCTTCGAAAAAGAGATCGTGCTTCAAATGTCACACCAAGGGACATGTAGCTAGCTGCTGTCCTAACAAAAAGAGTGAAGCACAAGTTAGTGAGAGAAAGAGAGAGAAGTCACCAGAAAATAGTGGTGATAAACAGGAGAAGGAGTCCAACTCTCCAAAGAAATCTACTCCTAAGCAACCAGAAAATGTTGCTGTTGGTGTAGATAAGGCTGAAAAAGGAACTCCACAAGTTCCACGTTTTCAAAGAAATCAACCTAGATTTCAGCCTAGATCTCCACCGGGCAGATTTGAGAGACCTAGAAGCAGTTCACCAAGAATGAACAACTATAATTCTAATAATTTCAGAAGTCAAGGTCAATATCAAAATCGATACCAAAATAATGGTGGTCGAACTTTTTATAACAATGGCTTTAGAAATTATAACAATCAAGCTTCTTGGAATCAAAACTCAAGGTATCAAAATCAAAATTTCCAAAGGTCAAATAGTCCAAACATATTTAGGAACCCTCAGGACCAGAGACCTTATGGAAATCAAAATCAAATTCCATCAACAGGTCTGAGATCCAAGACTCCAGTTAGGAGTAATGGATATTGGATGGATGTTCCAGTGGTTGGTGAATTTGGACGACCCAAGACCATTAAGGCTTGGGTCCCCCAATCTAACTAATTTCGTAGTTGGTGTGTGCAGGAGCTGCTAAGGAGGATTATCAACTTAGTTTGATAGTGGCTGCTCTAGGCACATAACGGGGGATGTGAGATTGTTAATATGTTTATATTGATTGATTTAAATTGAAGTTCAAAGTGCTGAGTCGACACACTAGATAACCTGACAGATCTTTATACAAAAGCATTTGACAGGGCTCGCTTTGAACATTTAGTCTAACTCAACGGGATGAGGAATCCTGAATAACTGGTTTTTCATAAGAATTTTGTAAATAGTTTACTGCTTTTCTTAAAAAATCAAAAATATAAAAACATTGAAAAATCAAAAACTTAAAAAAATAGAAAATAAAAAATGAGTTATCACTGTGTGAAAAAGGAGAAATGATAGTACATCAGCAAGTTAGACTGCCACACTGAAAATGAAATTAAAATGCTTAAGTGTGATAGCAGCTTTATCATATGATGTATCAGTAGGGAAAAAGCATGAAATAATCAACTTACCAATGTGATATAAACCTAAATGAACTGTGTATGAGTGGGGAACACATCAGTGGTGTATGGTTTAATGACCTTAAATCTTGCGTTGATAGATTGCCAAAATCTGAAGTTTTTGGTATTTATACTGTTATTTCATCTGGGGATATCAGGGTTGTCCTTCTGCTGCATCCAGATACATGCTGACCTAGGCACAACCAGGATATCTTAAAAGAGCTAAAAATGCCAAAACCCTTAAATGAAGAAGCTCTCAAAGAGAGTTATTCAAATGTGCAAAAAGCATAAATCGTACCAAAAATGGTATTTGTCAAAGCCCTCGATAAGATATTTTGGTCTCTCTGCTGTACGGAAGTACTGACCTGTTCACCAATTATCTAAACGTTGAAAAATAAAACGGATGAATTCAGTATACTCACCTACTACGATGAATCTTTGTGCATACCTTGATCGCGGGGGTATATCCTGAAGTGGGACACACTAATATATCAGAAATAATATTACCTTAACGTATCATATGGTAATGGTACTTGAAATGTTCATGCATTTTGTTTAAGTGGACAAACATACTGGTAATCGTCTTGGACTGCTTTTCACGAATAATTAAATAAAGGATAATCTAATAGTGTGAAAACAGTTTGATTTTGTTGATATGATCTTCTTACCAGTGATTCTCACAAAAATAGAGTGTTTATTGCTTTTGTATTTACTTGCTTTCAGAAAAATATAAAAATCCAAAAATAGTGTCTTTTTCTGTTTAAATTTCTTAACGTACGGAAAACTGTTATTCTTGGAGGAATTGTTACTGATAGGGGGAGACGGTGTTAGAAAGTGAGTTCAAAAATTTTAAATCATGCGGGTTATAGGGTGTGTGATTAAACAGTTTTGCGTGTTGGTAATAAGTTGAAAATGCTTAATCTGTGATACATTTTAACTATCTCTTGAATAGTAATAATTTATTTAACTTTGTTGAAAAATTCTTATGGTTTCTCGAGATGTTTGTTTTATAGTATATAGATTGAAGCAGTGTGTTGCTGAGAAGTTAAAGTGATGAGTTGCTGTGAAGAGATGAGAGTTTGATTGGATGCATGGTAGAACCTCCTTTCTATAGTGCAGACAAAGATGAAGAGTTTGAAGATTGCTTTGCAAATGCTGAACTGGAGTTTACTCAAACGCTAAAGTTTTTGAAGATTTGGTGATTGGATGCATCAGCTTAGGGGGAGTCTGTTGCTGACAGAAGCTATTGAAGCTGAAGCTATCCAAAGACCAAAGACAGTGCAAGAATACATGAAGATTGCAAGATGATTGAAGACAAAGTTATTTTATGAAGCTATTGTCAAGGGGGAGTTTGTTGGTGCATGTTTGTGACAACAGCTTTGATTTGGTCTTTGGATATCTTGTAATTAGTTAAACGATAAACGGTTAGCTGGTTTAGCTTTGTATTAGTGGGTTAATAGAGTTTGGGCTAAACAAAACCCACATTGGGTGATGGGGGACGATTTGGGCCTAGCCCATGTAGCAAACCCAGCCTAATGTTGCAACCTTGTGTTATATAAACAAGGTTAGGCTTTAGGGTTTAGGTTAATAAGCCAAAATAGTTTGTGAGAGGAATTTCGTGAGAGCTTTAGGGTTTGGACGAAATTCAGAGAGTTAGGGTTTTAATTGATTGTAATTCAGTTTGATTGATAATATAGAAAACCCGGATTGAAAGTGTCTTGCTGTTCCTACACGTTTTCTGCTTATTCTGATCAAGAGGATTCCGCACTCTTGATCGGATTGACAATTCTATGAAAGATCCATACGACTCAAATAGATTTGGTCTTTGGATATCTTGTAATTAGTTAAACGATAAACGGTTAGCGGGTTTAGCTTTGTATTAGTGAGTTAATAGAGTTTGGGCTAAACAAAACCCACATTGGGTGATGGGGGACGATTTGGGCCTAGCCCATGTAGCAAACCCAGCCTAATGTTGCAACCTTGTGTTATATAAACAAGGTTAGGCTTTAGGGTTTAGGTTAATCAGCCAAAACAGTTTGTGAGAGGAATTTCGTGAGAGCTTTAGGGTTTGGACGAAATTCAGAGAGTTAGGGTTTTAATTGATTGTAATTACTTTGATAGATAATCAATAAAGATCCGGTTTGAAAGTGAATTGCTGTTTCTGTTCTTTCTACTCGTTTCTGTAACAAATCTGATCTAGAGGATTCCGCACTCTAGGTTAGATATATAATTCTGTGAAGATCCATACACATCAAGGGGACCTACAAGTCTCATCCGAATGGATGGTCATCTGGACGGATGGCCATTCGAATGAAAGGTGATTGTTTGTGAAATCGTTTAAACTCGAAGTTTAGTTAACACATTTAATCAATGGAAATTATAAGAATCAGGTTATCCGGACGGATGGTCATTTGGTCGAATGATCTGTAGTTGAAGTTTTGGTAAAATTTTCTAAGTAAAAAGTTTGTTTTGAGTTAACGGAGACGGTGTGGTGACATGTCAAACAACGGAATACACCAAATCCTGTCCATTCGGTCGGATTGGTCCCGCCCATTCGGACAGACGAGCTGTTCTTGATGAAGATTCATGTCTGACCCGTTAATCGGTCCATCTCTTTGGTGGAAACACGTTTTCAAGCCGGCTTCAGACTAAGGAATGAGTCAAGGGTCTGATTAAGTCCAGATTCCACCAATATTTGTGTAAAAGCTGAGAAAAGTTGAAAATAAGTTGAAAAAGTGTTGAAATATTTCATAACTAAGTTAAAAAGTGTGGAAATCCTTTAGATCTGGAACCAATCTCGATCAAATGGTGTTCCACAACAATTTGCCTAGGCAAAACGAGTGGAAACCACATTCAAGAGGTCCAAGTCAGTGATTTCAGGGAAAAAGTTAGCGTGCGTGTGTGATTTTGATGAAGAAGATGAAGTAGAAGTGATTAGAGATGAAGATTAACGAAGATTTGAAGGAAAAAGTTTACAAAAATGTCCTTGAATCGCGTCTGAGAGCTTGGTGGCGGATGAGAGTGTCAAAGTTTTGGAATGGAGACATAAGGTTGGTATTTATAGTGGATGGGAAAGGTTAAGGCGGTGCGCGATTGCGTGGTGTTCGGATGGCCTGTCCGGACGAATGGCCATCCGGTCAGATGGTCATCCGGGCGGGTGGGCATCCGAGCGGATGTCCATTCGGACGGCCTGGTTTGCATTCGTTAGTTTTCCAACTTTGGTTCGTTTGTTAAGCATTGCGTTTAATTGTTGTGGGTATTCTACGCATTTTAGCGAGATACATAGTATCGTGTTATGTTGCGTTTCAGTGCGATAGATTGAGTTGCGCGCGCCAGCGAGTGCGCGTTTAAACAAGTCTTAATACTTAGATATTCATACATATAACTAATTATTATATTAATAGGCCATAGCCTAAGTAACTGCATTTCGAGTTTGCGTTTGCGAGCAGCATAACAATAGTGAATAGTATATGCGAAAAGTGTAAGCGTTGTGATATAGCGTGTTGTAATAAGCGATGAGTTTGCGAAAAAATATACGAAGTAGCGTAGTAAGCGTCATAGTTACATTATGATCCGAATCTCTGGTGCTAAGTGTAACGAGAGTAACAAGCGCGAAAGTGCGGGTTGTTACATCCGACCGGGGGGGGGGGGTCGAAAACGTATATACCCAAAAATTTCTATAGAACTGTGGGGTTCGAAAACGTATATACCCAAAAATTTCTATACGAAAGCTACATATATAACTCTACTGAGCGAAAAGTTCTGGGGGTCAGGCGCCCCTGGCCCCTTCTAACCTGCGCCCCTGGGGTCTTTGATGTCTCTCACTGCTAGTAGCCCAGATATCATGTTTGCAATTTGCTACTGTACTCACAATCAGTCTGACCCCAAAGAATCTCATGAATTAGCCGTTAAACGAATCTTTCGCTATCTCAAAGGGTCACCAACTCTTGGGTTGTGGTATCCAATAGATAATAATTTTGATTTGGTAGCTTACTATGATGTTGATCATGGAGGTTGCAAGATGACTCATCATTCTGTGTCTGGAGGATGTCAATATCTGGGAAATCGCTTGATTTCGTGACAGTGCAAGAAACAAATAACAGTCTCTCAATCTACAGCTGAAGCCAAATATACTGCTGCTGCAAGCTGCTGCTCTCAAGTGATGTATCCAACATCAGCAGATTGATTATGGTTTCAATTTCTTGCAAACACCGATATTTATTGACAATGATGCTTGTTTGGGAATCATCAGAAATCCCATTTACCACTCAAAGACTAAGCACATTGAAATCAGGATCCATGCAATCAGAGATGCTTTTGAGAAGGGGCTACATTAAAGCGCTACCCATTCACACCGACTTGCAGAAAGATGATATTTTCACCAAAGCCCATGACAAAAATACTATTTTACCAGTTGATATCGTGGTTGGAAATGATTATCTTTGGTTGATTTTAGCCTTACTGCTTTGTAGTTGTACATACTCTATGTTACTTACTTTCCTTCAAATCCAAGTGTCTTTTAAAAAAATTAGGGATTGGTGAACCTTGGATCTTTATGCAATCAAGATAATTTCATTTTAAATGAACAGGGCATTGTAATTTAATTTTTCGAGGGAGAATGTAGTTGTTATCCAAGTTGTTTATTGAAGTTGTTGTATATAGAAAATATGTTACAATCACCAAAGAAGACATGAACATTCATCTGAAGCTAAAGGATACTGTTACTCATTCGATTAAGTTCAAGTCATAGTGGACCAAAAACAAGCTAAGGGCAATTGGTTACGAGGGGCTATTTCTTAAAACCGAGATGAAGAAGACAAGTGTCATTGGTCACTGGAGATTCATCACTGGATGTTTTATGGTTGCATTCTCTCATCCTCTATCATATGAGTGGTTTTGATGCTTTAAGCTTGTCATGGGCAGGATGTATGGTCACCCTTTGTGAGGATCAACCTGTTAGCATCTCTAAAATCATTTTCTCTAAACTTGTTCAGAATACAAATTACTTCGATAACAAGTGTATCCTCTATCCAAGATTTCTCCATATCATTCTTAATGCTAAAGTAAAGGATCTACCTACTGAAGGTGAAACAATCAACCTCATAACAATGACCACTAGAGTTTTTACTAACTACATGAGACCAGGAACAAGATGTGAAGGTCAATTATGGCCTCTGTATGTGAACATGTATAGTACTCAACGTTGGAAGTTTGCAAGGAGAATTTACCATATCCTGAAAGCTGTAGAAGATGTAGATGAACTTATCAGGTTGGAAAAAGAAAAAAAGAGCTAAGCGTTCAAATGAACAAGGTCACAGAGAATCTTCCAGGCATAAAAAGAAACAAACAAGAGAAAGAACACCTGAACCAGTAAGAGTACGTTGAAGTTGAGCGAACGATGCGTAGGTTGCTGTTAGGACCGGTTTAACTCCGAAACGATTGCGAAAAGAACGTGAAACGTGCGGAATCCGTACACAAACAAGATCGAAACATACAAGACGTAATATAATGTCTCTTATATTGATATGAAACTGATATACAACCTGGAGACGTTTCGGCAGAGCTTCGCTACTCAGATCCGAAAGTTTCTGAAATGTTACAAATGATTTAGCTTGAAAGGTATTTATAGAGGAGAGATTTAGCTTGAAATGACATGCCACTTTCAAGGTAAATCTTGATTTAGCTTGAAATAACACATGACACTTTCAAGGTAAATCTTGATTTAGCTTGAAATTGTCAAATGACATTTTCAAGGGAAATCACCACTTTCAAGCTAAATTACATTAAACATACACTAAAACCTCATATACTCTCTTATAACAAAATCTAATCCTAGACACGATACAAGACGAAGTCAATAGACATAGTGCACTAACAGACTCCCCCTTGGATATTGACGAAGTCTTCAGTGACTATTCTTACAATAGGACACATCTTCAGTCTTGATCATTCTGCCTTCTCTTTTAAGTTGTAACAATATAAGCATCTTTCAATCTTTATCTTCTCCATCAGCTTCAGGCTCCCCCTTTCATTAAGCTTCCGTGCTTTGGGATCGACACCTAGCTTTCCATCTACAAGCTTTTCTTTGTTTCAAACTTGTCTTCAGACTCCCCCTTAGACTCTGCTTTCGGGATCGTAGTCTGGACTATCTGGAATTTCTCAAACATTTATAAGTACAATGTTTTCGTATTATCAATCAACTTCTCTAATCCACTCCCCCTATCAACAAACTGTATAGATTTAACAGCATTAACGAAACCAACTCCCTCACAGTTTATCATCCAAGTTCAAGTTAATGACCTTAGAGATATCACAAACTGTTTTTGAAATTTTTTATTTTACATCAAGTATCAAATTAATGAACTTGTTTTATTTTCAGAAACACAATCATCTTACTTAGATTTTGAAACTCAGCGCTCAGACATCAGTTGTCGAAAATAAATCAGAAATCAAAATCTTTTTGTATTTTCTGAAAATATAAAGCAGTAAAGAAATATGTACAAACATATTTACATACAATATTTTTGTTTGAGTATGCGTCAGAGGATCATATCAGTTTATGACAAATCACAAATACCGTTGAGCTTAAAATCACATTATGCATTAAACAATTCACTTAGATTGTCGATATACTGATCCACTTAAATTTTCATACAAACTTCAACTGATTCAGGATACGAATTAGATGTATTAAGAACTTAAACTCATTCATGTGTCCCACCTCTTGAATATACTCCCGTATCCAGAATCCCAATAATCAGTCTTACAGGTGAGTATACTACAATGATATCTGTATATAAATTAGGTATGCGAGGGCTGAGGGATCTCAGATCGATACTTCCGTATACGCAGAGAGATATCAGCTTCGACTTTACGGAATGTCCCCTTTAGAGGATCTTTTAGCTAGAACAGCAGCGACTATCAATTTTATTGTTTCATCAGCATGCTGAGGGTTTAATGCTATGTTTCAAGCATTGCAGAAAGTATTATTCGAGGACTAGGTCAGAATTACCGTTCAGCAGAAGTCCCGGAATAATACCCCAGACATCATTGAGTATAAAGACCTAGTATATCAGATTATGAGACATTTCAAACGAGATTTCAGGGGTTACCTATATATCCAAGTAGTGTTCCCCACGAAATAAGCAAGTTTGAATTTATGTTTATATCCCGAAAAAGTTTACTAAGTGTATAAAAACCTATCGACACATCCACGGTGAGATCGTTTAACACATTTAAACTTTCCAATTCTTTAGCGTACTGCAACTGTCTACTGATGTACTATCATTTCCTCTTTTTACGCAAAACTCAAATTTTTTAATTTTATCATGTTTTTTACTTTTTCAAATTTTCAAATGTTTTTGGATTTTCTAACAATATTATTCCCCCTAAAATGCAAAACCATTTAAAGAAAATTTGACAACCAACACTGATAGCTTTGTCTCGCCATCCATTTTCTGCTAAAAGTGTACTGATTTGCAGAAAATATAACGTACCCCCATGATTTACAACCCATTGATCTTAACAGTTTGAAAACCATTTCTCAATCTGATGAAAGTAATCATGTTTGTTCAGCCGTGAGGGTTTCGGCGTATTCAATCAACACATATTTTTGTATTTTTGAATATTTGACAAAAATTAAAAACAAACATATTTTTGGTTTTTCAAGTTTATCAATTTTTAGAATTTTTGAAATATTGTTTATTTATATACATAAAAAACATATAAACTTCCTGTTTCAACCAACACAGAATCCAGCAGCCTCCTCTCCTCGTTGTGCCAGGCTGCTCCAACCTCCATTCTCACAATCTTCAGATTTGTTGAACACCTGCACATTCAAACTACTTGATTACTTGAACAATTTAGCCCAGGTCTGTTGAACCTTAGGCATTTCAACACAATAATTTTCATTCAATGCTGGAAATTCTTTGTCATTTTTCACAAAAACTTTCTCAATTTTAACTTCAACTTTCTCATCTTTTACCAAATCAACATGTTTCTTAACACTCCATGTTTGACCTTTTGGTGTTCCTCGTTTGTAAAAATGTGAATCTTTTTGAACATTTTGATTTTGAACAACAACTTTTGGTTTCCAAAACTCTTGAGGTTTTGTCATATCAACTATTGTTTTCCAACTTTGTGTTGTTCTAAATCTAGGTGTGTGAGAATTCCAGGTCTGTCTTGAATCAAATCTATTCTGGTTTGATTTCCAATTTTGATTTGAAGCAAACTTGTTTGTATTGTACCTCCAAGTTTGTTTCGAATCAAATCTGGTTGATCTTTGTCTCACATTCTCAGATTTTTGTTTCTCAGCATCAATCTTCTTTTTGTCAACATCCACAGGTTTTAGATTAGGACACTTGCGTGCAAGATGTCCTTTTTGATCACATTTGAAACATGTTCTCATGGACACATCTTTGACCTGTGGTTGTTGCTTTTTCTTTTTAGCAAAGAACTCATCATTAGACTGTCTCATTTTGAGTTCTTTTTCTTTTTCTAAACTGCCTCCTTGAACGAAACTCATTTTTGCTTGAAAATTCGGCGTCTCGTTTTTGTTCCTATGTTGTTTCTTCTTATAACCCAACCCAGCCTACATGTTCTTCTTTTTGAAACCAGGTTTGTTATACGAACCTTTATGACTCTTACCAACAAACTTTGAAATCTCAGACTTCTCAATCTCAACCATTTTGAAAACTTTATCAACCTTTTCTGAAATCACATTCTGAATCGGGAAAACAACATCTAAGAACAATTTGTCCGATCCAATCATGGTATAAACCAATCCTTTTGAATCATCATTCAAACTTTCCTCGGATTTTGTATTTTTCAGATAACCATCATGAAGATTTCCTTCATCTTCATCCTGTGATTCAGATTTACCTGTAACAACTGACTCTTCTTTCAACACACTTTCAACGACTTTACCTACCACCTCTGAATCATGAGAATCATCAGATTTGGAATAGGTTATGTCAATGTTGTCTGGCAATTGGTCTACCATGTTGAAAGCTTTTTCGACCTTTTCCTCATCATAAAAGCAAATTTTCCCGGTGGTGGAACTTGATGAAACTCTGAGCCAATGCCTTTCTTATTCTGCTCAGACTCACCATCACCCAGTTTTATATTGAAAATTCGTTCAAGCACATATGACGACACATGGTAACTCTTTAACTTGTTGTTATCCTGTTCTAAATCAGCAATTTATCGCTTCAACTTAGCAACATCCTCAATATAGGAATTAACAACATCTTGTTTTATAGCATACATTCGTTTAAGCTCTTTGGTTGTTTCAGACATATAATTCATTCTTGATTGAGCATATTTCATTTCGTCTTTCACTTTTTTATATGACTCTTTTGTAATGTGATATGATAATTTCATTGAGTCATATTCTTTTTTCATTTCTTGACAAGCAATTTCTTTTTGTTCACATTCATTTGTCATTTTCAAAACATTTTCTTTCAAAACTTCATTTTCTTTCTCTAATTTGTTACATTTTTCTGAAAGTTTTTCATCATTTTATTTAAAAACCTTTTCTTTTTCTAGCATTTCTTTGCATTTTTTTTTGAAAATCTTTTCAATTTTTGTGAACTCAAAATCTCTTGTTCTAAATTGCTCATCTTTTTCAGTACAAGTTCTGCACGGTTCCATGCAATTCTTGCACTGATCAATCAGTTTCAAGTTTTCAGAATCAGAATTTACCTCAGTGATTGGCACTTCGGTGTATTCAACAACCTCTGTCTGCTCAGCAACATTCTGCTTTTCTTCAACACCGATTTCATCACCAACATTATCAGCTTCCTCATTCTCATTCTTTTCTTCTTTTTCTTCTTTCTTCACCTCTTCTTCAATCTGCTGTTCTTCAGTAACAGCTTTCTCAACCTCTTCATTCACAACAACTTCTTCACTTTTGATTTCCTTCACAGCTTCAACTTCAACAGTTTCTCCTTTAACCTCTTCAGCAGCTTTCTTCAGATTGTTCACCATTTCTTCAACATTCTTCTTCATTCTCTCCTCATCCCTTTTTCTCAGACACGATAACATAGCATATCTGATCTCCTTTTCATATCTCTTAACGTATGTGTCATCTTTCACTACATTTCTATAGTATTCAGCTCTCAACGGGACTTTGAGAAGAACATCATCGAAGATTATGTCTTTCTTGGGAACAACCGGTTCTCCTTCTCTGTTATAATAGCATTCTCTCTTTTTATCCCATCTTTTGCTACCGACAGCCATCTCATACTCCTCCTGCATGTCATCCATTCTGTTATAGACCACGTTTCTTTCTCTGTAGGTCTTCTCACTCAAGATCTCTTCTCGAGTTTTCTCTTTAACCTCAACAACAATATTTTCTTCTTTGTTTTCAGCCATGATGTAAACCTTGATATTCACACCTCGTAAATCACAACACAAAAAAAACAATCAAATAACAATGATTATTTTCAACAAGAATATCAACCAACTGAAACAGACGAGTATTCGATCGAGTGAGTCAACACAAGTCAACAGTGACAATAATCGTGTGACAATGCTGTCCGTTCGGTGGGATTGGAACTGTCTGAACGGATAACTTCTCAATGTATGGTACTAAACGACAAATGTGTTGTCCGTTTTGGGTGACGGCTGATTCTTTGACTTTAATGCAAAATCACATGCAAACTTGAATCAAACCATGTAAAACAGAGTTCACTTCGTGTGAACTGATCAAGTATCAAGCCACCTTAAAAATTCACAAGATTTCCAAACTTCAAACAATTCAAGTATTCAAAAGTTCCCAAACAATTTGTTTTTAATGACCGACAAACAAAATCAATCAGGGGCAGACAACATCACGTAACCAACTCACAGTTCATGCAATCTGATTTTTTTTATTATTATTTTTAAATTGCAGACAACTTTAATTGTTCAACCTACTTGGCCGACAACTATTGAGAGTTCACGTGATGATTTGTTCCCAGATTCAAACTACCTGACAACCTTGGTTTATGTTCACGTGATGACAATTATTTGTAAATCACATTCCCTATTCTCATTGGACCTTTTATAAATGTGGCCAACAACTTTTAATATGCAATTGTTAAGTGATAGCTGACAATTAAAATACAATTCAGTTTCACATGCTATCTTTTCTTAATACATGACAGCCTCGTAAATTGTTAAGTCATATATATCTCAAACAATTGTTCAAGCTAAATCCGATTTGATATACTATCTCAAGCGAAATCTAGCAGCTTTTCAAGCGAAATCTTGCTGAATGTTACGAAATCGGACAGAAAAACTTGAAATTCTCCTAAACGACTAGGAATTTGATTCTGAAACTTGGCAGGATTGTAGAACAACTGTTTTCGCACAATATTCTAAAAAAATCATCCAATTCGGACCATAGAATCCCGTTCAATTTGACGAAAAACCGATCAAATTGTGAAAGAATGAGTAGATGATGAAGAAAAGATGCAATTCAGATCTGAAAACACTGTAATCTGGTACGAATCTTGTTGTTTGATCAACGCAATCGAGCTCCTGCTCTGATACCACTTGTTAGGACCGGTTTAACTCCGAAACGATTGCGAAAAGAACATGAAACGTGCAGAATCCGTACACGAACAAGATCGAAACATACAAGACGTAATATAATGTCTCTTATATTGATATGAAACTGATATACAACCTGGAGACGTTTCGGCAGAGCTTCGCTACTCAGATCCGAAAGTTTCTGAAATGTTACAAATGATTTAGCTTGAAAGGTATTTATAGAGGAGAGATTTAGCTTGAAATGACATGCCACTTTCAAGGTAAATCTTGATTTAGCTTGAAATGACACATGACACTTTCAAGGTAATCTTGATTTAGCTTGAAATTGTCAAATGACATTTTCAAGGGAAATCACCACTTTCAAGCTAAATTACATTAAACATACACTAAAACCTCATATACTCTCTTATAACAAAATCTAATCCTAGACACGATACAAGACGAAGTCAATAGACATAGTGCACTAACAGTTGCTCTGAAGAATAGCTTGTAAGTCTCCTATCGCTACTTCCAAAAAACCAAATTTTGTAACACCCCAATCCAGACCAAGCTGGCATGTCACTATTACAGATTTAAAAAACCAAACAAGTTCCAATAAAAGATAAAATCCAAGAAACAAAAGTCTCGAATCAACCAAAAAACCTAAGTCTTAAATTATCTAATCACTGAAAAAAATGATAACGAAAAACTTAGAACTCTTGTACTTCATAATCTTCTCTCTCATCCCCGTTTCCTTAGATTACATGTAAACACATCAGACAAACACAAGAAAGAAACTACGGCCGAGCCAAAAAGTTGCTCAGTAACGTAGACATCAACAATAAAAGTAAAGGCAGGCATACGGAAAGCAACATGGAATGGAATTGACACTAAAAAAATGGCATTGAAACAGATACTTATATAACTTGAATCCCAGAAATCATACAAAAAAGATACTGAACATAATCAGATGCATATAAATGTATCATAAAAGATACAAGACATACGTGACTACATATAACAATAAAATAAGTCACATAATACAGAAGCACCCACGAACCTAAGTAGAGGGGTACACAGCTAGCTAGTCTATGCACCAAGGAGACAGTGCAGGTAGGCGTACACACATTATTCCATCTCAAACAGGAGTCAGGAGTCAGAGCTAAGATCGATTTATAGGCCTCTAGGGACCAGGTGCTAGACAAGCACAAACTAGAGACGCCGTGAACTTTAGTTACGCATCGTCACGATGAGTGTCATATCGTTGATGCCCCAACGACAAGTCGTAACATATAATCACTCGGGTGACAGAGTACAAGGTCATATTAGAAATAAATGTATATTGACATAAGTCTAAAGGGGAACATGCAATAACGAACACAAGATCTAAGGTTTATTGCATGCTAAAATAAATACTAATCACGACTTTAATTTAAATAAGGGATCAACTACCTATCTTATGTCGGATTGAAAACTTAATCTCAAAATCAGCTTATTTACAAATCGAGCTAGCTGGTAGCTATTGAAGAAGATGGAGATTGATACACATTGTATGAGTTGATCTTAAAAGGGGTAGCCATTACCAATTTTGAATTAGATCGACAATATACGAAACAAGGTTATTCTGCCAGTCTTGATCACTTTCTCCATTTTAACAACCTTCATTTCATGATCCTACTTGTATGTAAGTTCCACGTGTGGTACACTTTCACCAACAGTCTTCTTCCCTAATCTTCGTTCCTGCTCATAATACTAATATGTACCACTTGGATTGAGATAAGAGAATAATGTTTATAGAGGATAAAAAATATACAAAGAGAGATTAAGACCATTTTCAATACTCAGTACATACCATCAAATTTAATCATACATGCTTATATGTTAGGTTTCAAGTGGCGTGATGAAACCTACACACAAACGCACTAACGAATTAACATGCAGAAACATAGATATAAGCAAGAAGAACACGCCAATTTGACATGATTTGGATTTGGTGTGAATGTTATGTCCACGACTGTAACTAGGTGATTCTCTTTATTAGTTCAATATAGTACAAGATTATAATTAAGAAAACAAAGGATATAAATAACCAAATTAGGGTTTCTAACTTTGTGGCTAATAAATTAAATATGGGCCTCACAATTTAATTAATGAAACTGATCCCAATAGCCCATGTTGACAATAAAATTAATTCAAGCCCAAAGGCTTCACCAATCTTAACAATCTCCCATTTGAAGCCTTTACAAAATCCACAAATGCCTCCTAAGTGAATGAACCATCATTGCATCAATAACTAACCTTTAATCAGACAAGTGTTCCATGACTTTAGTTCCTAAGAATAAGCTAAGACCCCGTCATATTCCCTAGTTGAAGAAATGATAGTTGAAGTTCCCCCAAGCTTCAATTCAACCATGACTAATCCCATGAACGACCCATCATTTATCTCAACTGGCTTGGACACTCCACCACATCCAAATATACACCGAAGAACACTAACACTCTACAAACTCAGCAAACAATCATCAAGAGAAAATTTTCCAGTCTTAGTTTTCAAAAGCCAATAGTTCTTTGTAACTATACCCAGAACACACCCAGTGCTCACTGAATCCATTAATGGTTTAAACTTTCAAACTTGTTGAGCTAGAATCATTGTGGATCCAAACATTTCATTTACAAATTGAACTCTCAAAGCATTAGATTTAGGGAACCAAAAATTTCCGTGCTTAACCGAGACGGTCATACATTCCTCATAAGGTACCTCATCCATATACAATGACCCATGCATCATACCATGAAAAATCACCAAATTATTTACCATCTTCTATTTACCACCACTAAACCTTACTTTTAGTCCTTGTTCATTCAACTAACCAATAGAAATCAATTTTCTTTACAGACCAGGAATAATCCTGGCATTCTTCAAGTTCTATGTAGTTCCCAATGAAGTAACCAGACCAACATCCCTCATGCACATTCTCAAGACTCTTCTCATTGGCTAATCGTACCTTTCTAGAATCACCTTGTTTCAGATCACCATTGTATCCCCGTTCTCCATGGTGTGAAATGAAGCCCTTTAATCCATCACCCCAAGAGTCCATACAGTTTCCCATGCTGAGTATCAATGCCTCATCATCACAATCGTGTTTAATAACAGAGCTTATTTCCTTATTCGCATTTGGACATTGGCTCTTAACATGCGCAACTTCTTTACAACTCTAACATGCCACATTCTTCTGAGTTTTAGACGAACTCCTTACACGACTCTCACTATTCCTGTTACTTTCCCTTCCCTTGCCTACATGCAACATCTCAGAGAATTATCCATCACTAGTATTCCTTTAGTGAATGTCTTCAACCAACACCAGATTCGGATACCCTCAAATGTCATCCCACAGGTTCCCACCTAGGTAATAACGACAATCACCTTCTTGGACTAGCTATCAAGTATTGAAGATAACAATAGTACAAGTTTAGTCTTATCTTCAAATTTCATTCCCACATATGACAATCTGAACATAATGGAATTAAAATTATTAATATGCAAGGTCACATAGCTTGCCTATTTCATCCTTGTCGTGAAAAGCTCTCTCATCAAGAACACCTTGTTGGCTGCAGACGAGTTTTCATACATATTAGATAGGACCAACATCATACCAAAAATCATTTTTGTTGAATGAACCGTGTTTTCAACGAGCCAAAGATTTGATACAACTTGTTAGGTTTCAAGTGGCGCAACAAAACCGACAAACATATGCACAAAATGAATTAACAACATAAAATATAAGCAAGATTGCAAGAAGAACACGACAATTTAACATGGTTTGGATTCGGTGTGAATACTACGTCCACACCTGCAATTAGATTTCTTTTTATTAGCTAAGAATAGTACAACATTACAACTAAGAATACAAGGAATTTAAATAACCAAGGATAAGAGTTTCTAACTTGGTGGTTAAGAAATTAAATATGGGCCTAATAATCTAATTAATGAAACCGTCCCCAATAACCCATCTTGACAACCAAATAAATCAAAGGCCAAAGGCTTCACCAATCCAAACATTATATATAACTTTATCAGTAGAAATAACTAACACTAACTACTAACCCAATCCTACCATTAGTAAAGCCAATCAACCACTAACCCACTACGTAAGTTACGTAATAAAAGACATAAAGAAATACTCTCTAGTGATGCAAACTGACAACTAATAACATCATAAGACTGCATGAAATGAGTGAATTACTCTATTACCCATGTTCACGGCTACATGTACTGTCTAACGACGGGCCAATGGGGAATCCCATTTTTGCCCGCTTTGGGCTGCCTACATACGGGCCCAACAAGATGCAAGCCCAACCAAAATCTAACTTGTCCGTTAAGGTTCTTCTATTACAAAAAGAGCGGGAAACGAGGATTCAGAGCATGCAGGCCACCATTAATGACTGATAAGAAGAGTATCTTGGCTGGCATTGTACTTCTCCTGCCGGGACATTAAATAACGCTGCCAATCTAACCGTTAGGGGTCAGACACGTGTCTGAGCCCCTCGAAGTCTTCCTAAAACCGTCGGATCATCTCAACAAATATCCCACATGCAAGATAAGGCCTAAGACTTATATAAGGAGAAGAAAACGGTAACAAGGAGATCGGAGGTATCATCTTCAGACTATCTCATTTACTTCACTCTCATTTACTACACTCATATTTACTTCCGACCAACATTCTCACACATTAATCATATACACCACATTTATTGGATTCACACCTTTGAGGAAACATTCTGGTGATTATACTCATCGGAATAGGCTCCTCCACCTCTCCGGCAAGTTTACTTACTCTCACGCCGGAGCTTGGTCATGGATCCCCCTCCCGGGGCCCTCCGTGATGAGGCTAACAGTTTATTCTTTTGTAGCTACAAGAAACGGGGCATCTCGACGTCAGCGAAGATCCATTGAACGTTAACCGGGATTTGGGTATTCGACATTGGCGCCATCCGTGGGACATCAGCTTGACCGGTGTCTCCACACTGAACTTCGACGTTAAAGATAACCCGTTTCAGAAACGACGACATGGATATTACACCCGGTTCACACATCACCCAGACGGTACGGAATGACCATGACAAAGTCACAGTAGAAGACATAACTCATGAGGACGAGAATGAGGACCAGGTGGAAATCCTGGAAAAAGAAGAGGCCATCACTGCAGAATTTGTCGCCATGCATAAGGACAAGTTAAAACGGTGTCTCGAAGATTTAGAGAGACAAGAAAAGCTTAACAGCCTTAGGGCTAAACTGTCTTTCGACACACCTTCCAACCAGGATGAGATAAACCCTAAGAGCAAGAGCAGTGGTAGCGACCCACTAGAAACATTCATGACTGCCCTCAGACAGATGTCTTCGGAAGAGAGGGAAGATCTCATCACAGGAAAGATGCCAAAGGGAAAAGGAAAAGAGAAGGAGAGCCAAGGCGGTGACGGTCTGGACCAACCCTACCTCCCACGGGACTTAGCTAAAGTCTCAAAGTTCACCCGGAGGATCGCAGAAGCACCAATGCCCCCTAAGACGAAGTTACCCCCAAACTTTGACCGGTATGATGGGACAAGAGACCCTGAAGATCATCTCCATGCTATTAGGGGAGCGGGACAACTGGGCGGTGGCCCATGCCATTTTGGTGCCACATGTTTGTACAGACCTTGATGGAGGGGGCCCGGCTCTGGTTCGACAGCCTCCCTCACTCCCGGGGGGGATTGATAGCTACGAAGAACTGAGTGAAAAGTTCCTGAGAAACTTTGGTCAACAAAGAAAGGTGGTCAAGAACCCAAATGAAATTTTGCACATTAGGCAAAGGGACAACGAACGGATAGACCCATACATGGAGAGGTTTGTCAAGGAAAGCATGAACATAAAGGATGTCCCGGAGGTTATGAAGATCAGCAACTTCATAAACGGATTAAAACATGCACAACTATGCGAGAAACTGGGGGAAGAGTTCCCACACTCATTTGACAATCTCATGGACAGGGTCAGGTCCTTTGTCAGAGGCAAAGATACAGTCAGCAAGGCTAAGGAGACAGATACCCTACCCCGAAGGGTCACCCCGGTCGCCAAACCTCTTGATAAAGGTACACCTTATTCCAGAAAATCTGCTTTTGATAGAATGTTGCATGACAGGGCAAGACCCTCATACTCCCCATATAGACCTCGGGGGAGAGGCCCATCCCCCTACTCTGATAGGTTCACCCCTCTCACCAAGACCCCTAGTGAAATATTGGCCACTGAGAGGGTGAAAACTCCTTCCCAAGGCCACCACCCATAAAGCCTGGGCCAAAGGCACAACCAAGCGAATATTGTGACTTTCACAAAGCATTTGGCCATAAGACTGATGATTGCATATACCTAAAGAGGGAAATAGAAGCCGTGGTGAAAACGGGAAAACTGGCCCATCTGGTTAAGGGAATTAAGGAAGGAGGGGGGATCGCAGAGGGAAAGATGCAAGGGAGCCTGGGAGGGCAGATGTAGATATGATTAGAAGGAGGAATGAATTTGATACCACCAGAAGCCTAAAGGCCAGAATCCTGGGCTCCCCGGACTGCATGAAAGCTCCCATCCTGATGCCACACTTGGAGGAAAGTGAGGTGCAGCGGCTGCCACTAAATATCTCAGCCATGTTAGCTGGCCATAAAGTGGCCAGAATACACGTGGACGGGGGATCTGGGGTAGAAGTTATATACGAGCACTGTTTCCTCAGGTTTGACAGGGATGTAAGAGACAGGCTTGAGGAGGACTCCATCCCTCTAGTAGGATTCAACAACAGTGTGTCACACCCCCTGGGAAAGATCAAACTCCCATTCACAGTTGGGGTAGGAGATCGCGTTCGAACTATAAACCTAACTTTTACAGTGGTCTGAGCACCCTCAAAATACAACGCAATCATGGGAAGACCTGGAATTGGGGACTTGCAAGCACAAGCATCCACACCACACGGAGCCTTAGTGTTCCAGACGCCAAAGGGCCTGGCTTGGGTAAAGTCCGCATACGAAGTAGTTTCTTCTGTGTCTGAGGGGGAAGCATCCAAGAAGCCCCAGAAGGAGGGGGTCGAGGAATGGGTCCTTTGCGACAGGTTCCCGGAGCAGACGATTAAAGTAGGAAGTCACCTGAGCGACAAATGCAAGAGTGCTCTTAAGGAATTGCTCCTTCTCAACATTGATGTGTTTGCATTTCAACATGGGGATATGTCAGGAATCCTAAGAAGCCTAACTGAACACCGGCTCAACACGTACACTTGGGCAAAACCAATAAAGCAGAAAAAACGGAGCATGGGCCCCAATAAAAGGAGGGCCGCCTGTGAGGAGACCAGAAAACTACTCAGAGCAGGAATAGTTAGGGAGGTAAAATACCCATCCTGGGTCGCCAACCCCGTCATGGTTCAGAAGAAATACGGGGGATGGAGGATGTGCATTGACTTCTAAGATCTGAACAAAGCATGTCCTAAGGACTGCTACCCCCTCCCAGAAATAGACGTCCAGGTGGATTCCTTATCCCAATATCCTCTGAAATGTTTCCTAGATGCCTATAAAGGATACCAACAGATTCAAATGTCAATAGAGGACGAGGAAAAAACCGCCTTCATCCCGGACGAAGGGATATTTTGTTATACCAAGATGCCCTTCGGTCTTAAAAACACTGGGCCACGTATCAAAGATTTATGAACGCCCTCTTCAGGGAACAACGGGGGAGGAACTTGGAGGTATACGTTGATGACATCGTTATCAAGAGCCTGACTGAGATGGCCATGATAGATAACATAGCCGAAACCCTCCGCACTATGCAAGATGTGAATATGAAACTAAACCCCGGGAAGTGCTGTTTTGGGGTAGAAGAGGGAAAATTCTTGGGGGGAGTAGTCACTAAGGGCGGAATCAAAGCTAACCTGGAGAAAACTCAAGTTGTGGCTGAAATGCGGTCTCCCAGGTCCCTGAAAGACATCCAGCAGCTGAACGGGAGGCTAATCGCATTAAATCATTTTTTGTCAAAAGTAGCTGAGAGGACTCTCCCCTTCATGAAGGTGCTGAAGGACTGCCTCCAAACAGACAGGTTTAAATGGACCTCCGAGGCAGAGGCTGCCTTTCAAGAAATGAAAACTTACATCTGCAAACTCCCAACATTGGCCACCCAAGTACCCGGAGAGCAACTCCTCTTATATCTGTCCGCCTAAAAAACAACCATAAGTGCGGTCATGATGGTGGAACGGGAGGGAAAGCAGATACCGATATATTTCATCAGTAGAACACTTAAAGGCCCCAAAGAACGCTACATGCCTCTGGAGAAGTTAGCACTAGCCCTTGTTTTCGCGTCCCGAAGACTTAGGAGGTATTTCCAAGGGCACAAGATCACCTTGATGACTGATCAACCCCTCCAAAAGGTACTCAGGAGGCCGGAGCTGTCGGGGCGGTTGGCTAAATGGGCAGTGGAATTAGGGGAACACTCCTTAGAGTTCAAACCCAGAACAGCCATGAAAGGACAAATTCTGGCCGATTTCTTAGCAGAAGTCCCTGAGGATGAGGAAAAAGAACTTCTAAAATGGGAAGCCTTGGAAAAAGAGAAGGAAGACGAGGCTATATGGAAGCTACTCACAGATGGAGCCTCCAGTGAAGAGGGGAGCGGGGCAGGCATTACGTTGATAAGCCCTGAAGGAGTGGAGTTAACCTACGCCATAAGACTGGATTTCGAGAACATTAACAACACGGCAGAGTATGAGGCCCTCTTAGCAGGGATGAGGCTGGCACAAAGGATGAAAGCAAAACATGTGGAAGCCAGCACCGACTCACAGCTGGTGGTCAAGCAGTACCAAGGAGAATATGAGGCTAAAGACAACACCATGGCTCAATATGTGGCGAAAGTAAAGGAGTCAGCTGAAGCATTTAAAACTTTCAAGCTAGAATACATCCCCCGAGGAAGAAACAGAAAATCTGATGCCCTCAGCAAGCTGGCCTCAGTAGCATTCGACCATCTAGCAAGAGAAGTCAAAGTGGAAGTCATGACTTCCCCCTCCCTCAGCGCAAAGGAGGTAGCTGCGGTTGAGAATGTACAAGAAACATGGATGACACCAATCGTAAAGTTCCTCCGGGACGGGACACTACCCGAGGGAGACTGGGCAGCTAGGAAGATAAGGGTAAAGGCCTTGCAATATGAGATGGTTGATGGAGAACTATACCGGAGGTCATACCTGGGCCCATCCCTGAAGTGTGTTGACATGGAAGAAGCTGGGTATGTGATTAGGGAGATGCATGAGGGAATTTGTGGAATGCATTCTGGGCCAAGGACGATAGTGGCAAAGGCAATGAATGCGGGATTCTATTGGCCTCGAATGTACGAAACAGCATCCGAAGATATCAAGAGGTGTGACAACTGCCAGGTGCATGCACCTATGACTCATCGACACAAACACCCTATGATACCAGTCTCAACATCCTGACCCTTCCAGAAGTGGGCCATCGACATAATCGGGCCATTTCCAGAGGGTCCAGGAGGAGTAAAGTATGTGGTGGTCGCTATTGATTATTTCACCAAGTGGATCGAAGCAAGGCCCTTGGCAAAAATAACCGGGGAACAGATGAGGCGATTTGTATTAGATAATATCATTTGCAGGTATGGGGTCCCAAAAGAGCTGGTAAGTGATAACGGTGTCCAATTTGCTGGAAGACCCTTCAAGCCATGGTGCGAGCATATGCACATACAGCAGGTATTTACCTCCGTCACTTATGCCCAAAGCAATGGACTGGTAGAAAGAGCCAACCAAAGTGTTATCAAAGGGATGAAGGGAAGACTAGGGAGGAAACAAAAAGGATGGCTGGAGGAGCTACCGTTTGTACTATGGGCGTACAGGACCACCCCTAAGGACTGCAACGGGGAAACTCCTTTTAGCTTGACTTACGGGACTGAGGCAGTCATCCCAGCTGAAATAGGATCCCCGACTGCAAGGATAAGGCTCGGGGAGGCGGAGAACGAACAGGACCTCCGGATGAACCTGAACTTACTGGAAGAAAGGAGAGAAGTGGCAGCGGTCAGGGAGGCTAAGTACAAGAAGCAGCTGGAAAGCTATTACAAAGCCAAGATGAAGAAGCTTAACCTCGTCCCGGGAGATTTGGTCCTGAGAGCAAACGAAGCCAGCCTGCAGGAGAGCACTGGAAAGCTAGGACCCTATCGGGTCGTATGGGCAAACGGCAAAGGAAGCTGCAAATTGGAAACTCTCCAAGGCAAGGAGGTCCCCAGGACGTGGAACCTCATGCAACTTAGGAAATACTACATATGAGGGGTCTATCCCCAAGAAAAACGGCCAAGAGCCACTTTTGTAATATTTAACTATTAGTCTGGGGCTCCCCCAAGAACAGATCTTTTTTAACAACTTATGCTGGGGAGTTTAACTCCCAAGAAGTAAATGACAAATGGACAACTAACCTGTCCTCTTTTGGCAAAATAACAGGTGTTATAACCAGGCAGACGTGCCCAGGAACACTATAAACCTAACCAATAAATGAACACACGTGTATAAGGTATATCAAACATACCAAAAGCCCGGCTGTGGGGCAAAATAGGGTCTATCTAACCCAAAGAAAACGGACAAAACAAACCAAAAACATAATCTCACATTATAAACCTGTCCAGCGATTGGCCTCGAACAGACAATCTCGGTTTCCCAAACAAACCATAAATACAACACACTTCTGTAAGCAAACTACAAAAAGAAGTCTTTCTTTATTTATTCGCAAAATAAATGTACAAAGAAAAGCCCTAATAACTTTGGCAAAAGCAAAAGGCATACAAAACAACAAACACAACAAACTTAGACCAAAGCACATCTTCTTGCAAAACACCCAAGGGTCTTCAGGGAAGCGCCAACTTGATTCCTGGGAAAAGCCCCTGCAACATGAAAAACCACAACAAGAAACAAGCAAAAGGCAAGAAAACAACACACAATCATAAAGTTGCATGATTCGATACCAAGGAGGCCCCCAACACAAAGGACCTCCTTCCAAACAACCAAAAAAGTTTAAGTATCATAGGGTAGGCAAGTTATCCAGATTACCACCATATCGAAAAAGATCAATGTTCGGAAATCACTAGGGATCACCCCCTGACAAAGACGGTGGAGACGAAGGGCCAGCGGAGGAAAACAGGGCTTTCAACTCATCAATTGATATCATGGGATGCTCCAGGAATTTCTTGAGAATAGTTGGGGTCTTACTCCCAAACTCCTCATCCAGCTTGGATAATCTTTTCTTTGCCTTGGAGTTATAAAGCAGAGTCTCCTTTCTACCCAGTCCCTGAGCAGAGTAGATATAGCCATCCTTTAGTCCAGCTTGATAGCCAACATCCCGGTACGCCCTATACACCTCCTCCAAGCCACTTTTAAACTCCTCTGACTGAGCAACGACGGTAAGGAAGGCTCCAAAGCCTTCAGTGATTAATCAATGTTTCTCCTTTGCCAACCGCTGGTTATCATCGGAGGTTATCCCATAATCCGCATACATGGTGTTCAGTTGCTCTTGGGAAACGGAGCCAACCTCCTTCAGATATTTTAACTCAGCGGCCAGCTCTTCCTTCTCTTCCACCAACACCGCCATCTCCTTTTCCCAGGCTCGCTCTTTCCTCTCTAACATGGCTCCAGCCCCCTGGATAGGAAACATCGCAAAAAATCCAAGAAGCAGTCGAAAAAAAGGGGGGGGGAGGTTATGTACCTTCTCCTCCTGCAACTTTCTCTCAGCTTCGACCACTTGACACCTAAGTTCGGTAGCAACAGACTGGGAGGTCTTAAGCTCACCCTTGAGACCCTCATTCGCCCTACTCAAATCATCAATCCGCTGCAGCATGCCAGCACCCCTGAAAAAACTCTCACAAAGAGACATGCTATACTGATCATCGAAAAGATCGTCCCTCAAAGCAGAATTCACAAATTTATGAGAGGGAGGAACAACATGACTCAGGAAGTCCCTAGCAGCCTCAGGAGTCCCTATCACCGAGGAGTGAGTTACCTTCCATTTGGGGACATAGGTGAAGGGGATAACATCAGCAAATAGAGGAGCCAAAGAGGACCGATGAGCAAGGCCCTCAGGATGAGTGGGTTTACTGGTCCCCGTAGCATGAAGAGGTGAAAGTTCAAAGGCTGAGGTAAAGTGAGCCAGGCCTACTTCCGGAGTTTTGTCCTAAACACGGGAAGAGGAGGGACCAGTAGGGATCTCTATGGGATCATGAGAACTCCCCTGCACAAAAAAGAACATCAGAAATAAAACAGAGATGAGGCAAGTAGACAAGAAGAAAAAAGAACTCACCAACAAAGGTGCACTCACAAGACTTGAAGACCTCAGGTGTTTGGACAAGGAACCCTTGACCCCAGCAGGGGGAAGTTCGGAAGCAGCCTTCGACGAAGGAGGGGGCTTTTGTCCACTGGCACTCCGGAGCCTTTGTCGGATATCACGAGGAGCAGGGGCTGGCTTAGGACTCACAGCCTTCCTCTTACGAACCAAACGAACCTCCAGGTCTTCATCGCCGCTTTGATCAGAATGCTTAACAGGGGCATGATTGGGAGAACTCTCCTCCCCATCAGAGGAGGTGTCTTCACCCCCTTCTACAGCAACGGAGCCCCCTGCCTGGGTAGACCCCCCGGTGACCTGCACCATCCCACTCTGGTTCAAGCCCGGATCAACTTCACCACCAACCACAAACTTCACATCCTTAGAATCCCCCTAAAGCAGTCTCCACAAAGTCAACTCTGCATAAGAAAAGATGCTAAAGATGACTGCACAGATACTGAGAAATACAAACAAATGACAGCAAAACCAGGGCAGAAGGATACCTTTTTTACCGAAAAAAGCTTTGGGATGAACAGAGTAAAAGGGCTCAACCCCCCATAGCCAAAATCCCCTCAGAAAAGGTAAAAGCCCTCGTAGGGTTTTCACACATGCGCTTCCACAAGACGGTCTCATTAGCAGACAGGGTGGGAACAGTATCTTCAATGACAGCCTCGACATCCCTGGGCAGTGGGGATTCAGGTATCATGGTAGCCGAGACAAAAATGAACCTATTCTTCCAATCCTTCGGGTAAGTAGAAGTGGGCATAAACGTATAACAGGGTTTCGACACATTGTTCTGACGCTTGGCAAAAGTAAACCAATCTCCATCAGAGATCAGTTTATAGAACATGCAAAACAAAGGGACGGATGGCTCACCAGAAACGGCTGCACAAGACAACTCAAAGTGCACCACTCTCATAAGCTCTAAGGGGTGCAACTGAGAAAAATGAACCCCGAAATGGCGAAGCAAAGCAACCTTGAAAGGAGAAAGAGGATACCGGACTCCACAAGAAGAAAACGCTAGTGTATAAAGAGGAATCCTATCCGGTGTGAATTCTGCCAGTTCGTTAGGACCCGGCACGGTGGGAGAAAATCGCTCAGGAATGTTATATGTCTCGACAAAAGACCTTAAGTCCTTTGCCTTCAAGACAGATTTGATCACAGAACGACCGGAGCGACTCATAATCGGAGAAAAAATGATGATCGGAGGGATTGTGACGGAAGGGAAGAAGGAACCAGAAGGTTTAAGAGGAAATTCAAAAAGTAATGAGGTATTTAAAGAAGGTAACTGACACACAAGAAACCGTCTTGTCATTCGTCCCTTCAAAATTCAAAAAAGACGCACGTGTCTCTAGGGGATTAACTCCCGCCATCAGCGTTCGGTGAAATAATGGCTAGAAGGAATAGCTAATTATAACTGATCAGAAGTGGGCCCATACTCGAAGCTCAAAAAAGCAAGCCTTCCTTTCGAGCAATTTTGATTCAGCCCCGGATCATGAGCCTCGGGTCTCAGAACTAGGGACTAAAGATGACTTGACGACGGGCCAATGGGGAATCCCATTTTTGCCCGCTTTGGGCTGCCTACATATGGGCCAAACAGGATGCAAGCCCAACCAAAATCTAACTTGTCCGTTAAGGTTCTTCTATTACAAAAAGAGCGGGAAACGAGGATTCAGAGCATGTAGGCCACCATTAATGACTGATAAGAAGAGTATCTTGGCTGGCATTGTACTTCTCCTGTCGGGACATTAAATAACGCTGCCAATCTAACCGTTAGGGGTTAGACACGTGTCTGAGCCCCTCGAAGACTTCCTAAAACCGTCGGATCATCTCAACAAATATCCCACATGCAAGATAAGGCCTAAGACTTATATAAGGAGAAGAAAACGGTAATAAGGAGATCGGAGGTATCATCTTCAGACTATCTCATTTACTTCACTCTCATTTACTACACTCATATTTACTTCCGACCAACATTCTCACACATTAATCATATACACCACATTTATTGGATTCACACCTTTGAGGAAACATTCTGGTGATTATACTCATCGGAATAGGCTCCTCCACCTCTCCGGCAAGTTTACTTACTCTCACGCCGGAGCTTGGTCATGGATCCCCCTCCCGGGGCCCTCCATGACGAGGCTAATGGTTTATTCTTTTGTAGCTACAAGAAACGGGGCATCTCGACGTCAGCGAAGATCCATTGAACGTCAGCCGGGATTTGGGTATTCGACACTGTCCTATAGGTATTATATATCATTTTGGCATATCTATAAGTTAGCAAATACCAAAATCAACACCACAACTACCCAATCATCATTTGTATTAGGGGCAATTATTTCCCCAGTATTCAACTTGTTTATGGTGGCTATTTCTGCCAACAATGTGGTTTTTAGCTCGGAGACCATAAGACATCTCCTCTTATCTTTCGATCATCAATGAATTAGAAAGAGAGACACAACTAGTTTAACTTTTCTTCCAATTTCCCAGGGAAATTGAATGATTCAGTTGGACATAATTTTAAGTTAAAATTAAAACCGACATTGGGTTTGATGTTAACACAGAGCTTTAATAACGAGTTTAAATAAATGTAAAATAATTCGAGTGAACTAACTTTGACTTGAGCGCGACTCACATTTTAAACAAGCTAACTCAGCTCGACTAAAAAATAGCGAACTGATTTGGAGCGAGTTCTGTTCCATTTTTTGTGTGGTCGAATTCATTTTGGGTAAGCAAAATCAAACAAATAGTTATACAATTCGTAAAGAAATGGGTACGACATGATCCCATTGGAAATCAGGACTTCTTCAATATAAGAAAAAATGGATTTAACAAGAAAAAGCACTTTTATTAAAATTGAAGGTACATAAACCCTAAACTATATATAACTCCTGTATATACTAATTACTAAACAAACCTTGATGCCGAAAAAACATATATAAATAACAACAAAATATAAGTAGCATAAATCCTAAATCTTTATACTAAAATAAACTAAACCATTTAGCATCCTGTAACTTTTGAGGTATGACAAGATGAGTCCCAGTAATCACCCCCTTAGTCATGTCAAACACTTTTCGTCACATTAGAGCTAATCCATTGTCCTCATATCGGGTAAGGTTAGCTTGTAACGCCCCGCTCTTTCCGTATTTCTCTTTTTAGAAAACTCGTATTCGACTTCTATTTTTAGAATCAAAGTCGAAATCGGATCGAAAAACTGATCTAAAACGACAAACGACGCTTTATATGCGTTTTTTAACGCAACCGACAAACGAATGCTTCACGCGACAATTTACGACGTCATTCTATGTAATTTGACCTTAAAATATTATTCTACAACATTTTATGACGCTCGGGTTCGAAAACGGACCTCGTAGACGTGACCGGGCCGGTCAAAAACACTAGAAACAAGTTAACGGGCCCTGGGCCCAACACACAAAACCCTACCTATTTAAACTAACACACCACTCAACACACACACACGCCACACAACACACACTCTCTCGGTCACTCCCTCTCCCTCACCGATTCTGGCAGCCGGTCCGGTGAGACCACCGGCGATGAACACGGTGGCGGCACGGCGACGCCACCGCTGGCGACGATATTCTGGCAGCTTTTCACGGCGGAACAGGGTGTCGGTTTCATCATCGGAGCACCGGAGGTGGTAGTTTCGAGCTCCGGCAGTCTCGGTTCAAGCCTTCTTCTCCGGTAAGCCACCTAACTCTTTCTCCTCTCTTTCAAATCTTCTAGATCCCCACTAGTTTCAACCGGATTCTGGTTGTTTCGGGTTGGAAGCGGGTGTAGTGGTGATGGTTGTGGTGCGGCGACGGAGATAAGGGGTGAGAGAGAGAAGAAGTAGAAGAAACGGCGGTAGTACCGCCGTACGCGACAGCACCGTTTTTCCAGCACAACCCGCCGACGGCGGCGGAGCCGTGAAGACGGTGGTGGTCGTTATTAATCAGCTTCGGTTCAGTTTTGGTTCTCAGGTCTGTGAGTTCTCGGTTCAGTTCAGGTATCACGTTTGGATTTTATTTTGTTTAAACTTCGATTCAAGTCCAACGATTTTGTCTCAGTTCAGGTGGTTTGAGTTTTGGTTCAGGTTTCAGGAGTCTCGGCTCAGAGACAAGTCAACCAGTTGACCGCAGTCCAACGGTCCAGTTTTGGTTTTCGGGTCATACTCTGGTTCGGTTCAGTTGGTACGACTCGGTTTAGCTTCGGTTCGGTCAACCGTGGTCAACCACAGTTCGGTGTCGGGTGGCTCTGGTTTAGTCGGTTCAGTTCCGTTCAGTTTCGTTCCAGGTCAAACTCGGTCAAACAGTAAACACGAGACTCGGTATAATGACACGTATATTAATTTCATTTTTTTATTTAAATATTGTTTTAGTCGCGGAACCGAACGTTATGTACCTTGTAACAAAATATAAATACATGTATATAAGCATATTATTTCGTTCATTGTTTATTGAATTTTGAAAATTGTGACGACAACTTGTATTGTCGGGATCGTCCAAAAACAGAGAAACTCTGCCCGATTTTCGTTAAAACATATAAATATACTTTATGGTCGAACCGCTAATGAAGGCGTATCGGATTCAAATTACTTTTATAACAATAATTATATTTTATTTTTGACAATACTTCTATAATATTTTCGATAGACTTAATTTAGAACTATTGCACAAACTATATAAAATATATGTGTAAATATATATATATACATCTGTATCAACTAGCTAAACTCTAAATTCCCAATTCAAATCATCCGTCATAAATCCGATTACTCA
This sequence comes from Helianthus tuberosus, assembly GCA_030545235.1. Lineage (NCBI taxonomy): Eukaryota > Viridiplantae > Streptophyta > Magnoliopsida > Asterales > Asteraceae > Helianthus > Helianthus tuberosus. The sequence continues at coordinate 174,028 of JARYGA010060143.1, read as the reverse complement.
TACACATTCGTTTGCCCATATAGGGTGACCTCGGTGTTCTATCCTTCTAATCTCGTACACTCGTCAACACTTGGATAATCGAAAGACTTAGCAATTTTGTGAGTATACTCGACCTCATTTTTACTTTTAAACACTTTTGGGTGTAACATGTATTTTATATTAAACACACGAAACATTGAAACTATTTGAATCACTCTCTATCCATATTTGAACATGAAACTATATGATGCTAGTTAATCTCGTATGTTGTGTTAAACTTTTCGTGTCTATATGCTCATTAACTTGTTATAAGCCTACCTTAACAATTATAGAGCTATAGGAGTAATGCATCGCCCACTAGTCTCGGGTTATTGTTAAGTTAAACATGTTACCTCCCGTTATTCTATTTGGGATAGGCTATTTTAACGCATCGGATTCTTGGGTTTGAACATATATTTGACATCGTTTCAACGTACTAGTAACTTCCATATTGTGATTCATGTTGGATACGAGCCGTTAGACTATTTTTAAAACTATTTTTATGCTATGTATCAAACTTGTATACTCGCCTTTGCTTTTTCATTGAACTCTATTTTAATACATGTTGCAGGTGCGATAGACAAGCTGACGCTAAGTGAAGAAGCAAGATTTAGGTGGACTTAGAAACACACTTAGATTAATCTATCATGTTATGTTATGTATCGAAACAATGTTGCTCTTTTTATTTGAATCATGTATGACATTTAGTATTGAAATGAATTTGAATTTGAATTATATTGTCACATAGTGTTATGAAGTCTCTTACAATCTATTTCGTCTCATCCCGATGTTTTCGCCATGGGTTGGGGTGTGACATAGCTTCCTCCTTTTTCTCCCATTTTAGACACTTTGATATGTAATGGACGGGCTCCTTGCACTTGTAACACCTGACGTGGCTTTTGTCCCGTTGTACTCGATCATTTCCTTGATCTATCCTGGATCCCCGACCTCTACCTCGGCCAAGATCTTCTCGATTCGAGTTTCCACAACCACAATGCCTACATCTGTGCTCCTTTTCGTTTGCTTTTTCATTTGATTTTGTGAACAAAAAATGGTTTAGATTTCTTGATTGAGTCTCCTCCTCATCCTCGATCCTTTTCTTCATAAACATTAAGTCGGCCAACGATATCATCATTGCCAATGGTCTTCAATTCCACAACTTGATCTATTGAAGCCACCATATGAATAAACCGCTTCAGCAATCCGTTGAGGAAATTCTTGACTAGCTTGTTTTCTTCTATAACTGAGCCAAGTGAGGCGGCTCAAGAGTCATACCCGGACAACTTAATTATTAGCAAACTCGTCTATGACACTTTGATCCTTCATTTTCAGATTTTCAAACTCTGCCATTAAAGTCTGAAGTCTCCGATTTGCACCCAGATGGCGGGTCTTTAGAACATCCCACATTTCCTTTGTTGTTTTGATAGTTCTAACTTGCAAAATCTGCTATTCTGGTATAGCTTGAAAGATGAGAGCGATTGCAATATTTTGCTTCTTGGCATTCACATCCATACCCGGTTCGATTTGCTCCCACACCCATTGAACATTGAAAATAACGCTTCTAACTTTTAAGTATGACAAGATTATTCCCAACAGATCTCACCCGAACCTAATATAACTATGTCATTGCTCATAAACAATTCATGAAATGCTAGAAACGAATAAAGTAGGCTGACACAAGACTTGATAGTAGTTTCACAAACAAATTAGTGACATTGCCAATGTCCTTACATAACCGTAATCAAGTTACAATCAATTTAACAAATCTAGTTTGATAATGATATGTAGAGAGGATAGATACACACACAAGATTTTATATATTACAAGAAACTTGAAATTCACATAATAATGAATCTGTTTATATCTGACTCAAACTCCACTCCACATCCAACAATTACACCAACATTTTTAGACAAAAGTTTATCCATCTCTTTTTAAGTTCTCTACTAAGGAAGAAAAACAACTGTAGAAGAAATGGTGTACTTGTGGGAAAAGTAACTTTAACAATACATTAGTCTTAAAGATCCTTGGTTCTGTAATGTATGTTGCACCTTTACGTATACCGTCAACGACAACTTTTGCACATGGTTCAGCCTCCATTGTTGGGACTACATCTCTCAAATCCTGTCAAATTAGTAATGTATCTTTTGGTAACAATGAATTGTCATTTTCTGATTCCAAGGGAAATGAACTGATATTACTTACTTTTTTTAAACGTGTATATTTGGCTGTTATGAAGTCTGTTTGTATGAAACCGAGCATCAAGATTGTTATTGTTATCGTTGGGGAAACTTCAAATCTCAAGGATTCATAGAAGCTGATCAATGCTGCTTTACTTGCCTGATAGACAACATGCACCAAAAGCTATTATGGTTAAACAATTAAGAAAAGTGGCACACGAAAATTAATGGATTGAATCGTGTTCTTTACGTTATAGACGCAGCCTCCAGGTGCGCCCAACAAAGCACCTAATGAGGAATTGACGATGATCTTTCCATTGGTTTTTCTGAGGTGTGGAACTGCAAAATGAGTTGGGTAAACTGATCCCCAAAAGTTTGTGTTCTGCATGTAAAAACCCACCAGAGTCGTTAGTATGACTGATACGAATTGCTATAGAATCTTCGAAAACGTGTAAAACTACAAATTTAATGTAACAACTTATGACTGCATTACATTACTTTAAATTTAAAAGTTGTGTGAAATTGATAACAATCCCATGTGTATAAAACATAAATATTAATTTCATATCTAGACGTGTGTTTGAAAAATAATGAATGAATATCCTAAAAACCTAAAATTATATATTACAAACTTTGATGTATATAGGTAATGTTTTATGTCTTTTGTGTGTAATAAGTGCTTCTCCTTACATGATTATGATTAGAGTTCAAGTGACATAACGGAGAAACGTATAGTTTTAAAGGTACAATTATAAAAAGTAGGTGAATTAACAGGTAATTTTTTTAGTGTAGTTCCGAACAAATTTCTCCAAATTTTTTCTTGATCAATAGCTAAAAGCAATTAAGGATAAAAAATGTTCACTACTACTAAAAACCATGGTTGTAAAAATTCTGACTAGACGTCGATTAATCTAGATTAGTCGCCGTTTTTTTTTGTTTTTTTAAAAGGCCAACGAATCCTCCAAATGGGCTACTGGCGAAATTAACCACATCGGGATACACTCGCCTCCGAACCGGGAAAAACCCTCACCTAGGGCCGAAGCCCGTGAACGCAATTAATTACAATTAATCCCGATTAATTTCAATTAATTCTGATAATCCCTAATTAATTGTTAGTCCCCACCCTACCGACCGACCGACCGACGACGAACGATTTCTACAATCATACTAAAAACTATAGTAGTACGTAGCTATTGCTACACATGTGAAAACGTGAGGATGTAGTAAATTCATTTACGCGTTTATTTGGGGTAGATTATTATTATTATTATTATTATTATTATTATTATTTTAATATTTTTAAGGCCAAGATTATATAAGATATGAAAATGTGAAGATATGTAATTAATTGCTTATAAAAGCTGTCCCTGGGTGTTGGAAGTCTATTGTTGTTTTCTTGGACAAATTGCGAATAAACGGCCAACATTTAAATAGTCTTATTACTTGTCAGCTTGGGGATGGAAAGCGAATCAGTTTCTGGAAGGATGTGTGGTTCGGCGATGTTCCGTTAATGCACAGGTGGCCATGTCTGTTTGCTGCGGATAATAAGAAAAATGTTACTGTTGTAGACAGATTGAAACAGAATGGAGGGCCTTTGGTTTTGGATGATAACTGGGGTCTGAATGGTGTCACAGTTGAGGCCATCTCGGAGGTCCAAGATGTATATTGGATGCTGTCGCAAGTGCGCTACAGTGGGAATAAAGATAGATGGTTTTGGGGTCCGAATGGGGGTCAGATCTTCTCTATGGCTGCTGTTAAAGAATCTATGCGGAAGGATGTGAACGTGCAGCCAATTCAACGAATGAAATGTGTGAGTTGGGTTCCACTTAAGGTAAATATCCTGATGTGGAGGATCGAAATGGATAGAGTCCCGACCCGTTTGGCCTTGGTAAGGAGAAACATAGGGATTATGGATACGTCTTGTCCGATGTGTAGCGCAGACGTGGAATCGGCCACTCATTTATTTGTCACATGTGGGTTCACATTTGGTGTGTGGAGTAAGATTTGGGCTTGGTGTAAAATGACTCCTGCAAGTGTTAACTCCATCGAGGACTTGTTTCTTTGGCCGAACATGATGTAGATTTCAGCTTGGGGAAAGAAAATTGTTCGAGGTATTATAATGGTGACTTGTTGGGCCTTGTGGAAGGAGCGAAACAAGAAGGTTTTCGATGATTATTCTCCTAAGGTCGTAGAGGTTGTAGCAATTGTTAAGTCGTTGTCTTTCCTTTGGTTTAAACATCGATCGAGTCGGTTCAATATTGAGTGGAATGAGTGGGTGAAGTACCCTTTGTATATATTATAACTTTGGTTTTTGAGCGGTCCTTGTTTTGAGGTCTTGCTCGATTTTTTTAATGAAGTTTTAGTTCAAAAAAATGTAGTTAATTGCTTAGGTCTTTAATTAGGTATACAGTTTTGATTTTTTTAATAGTTTTTTATATGGAAAACCATTTTACATTTTAAAAACTTAAAATTACGTATACTACAAACTCTGATATTAGGTATTTGTCTACGTCTTTAATTTGGTATACAATTTTTAAAATTTTTTTACAGTTTTTTCAATAAATAAATAAAAAGTAATTTGTTTATATGGAAAACCTTTTTACATTGGGGTTGGCTAAATGCACCTTCTTTTTTACTTTGAGTAAACTGCCATTTTGGTCCCTGTGGTTTGGCTAGTTTTGCCACTTTAGTCCAAATCTCAAACTTATTACATCCAGGGCCCTGTGGTTTGGTTTTTGTTGCCATTTTGGTCCAAATTTCAAATTTGACCAGATTTCCCATTAATGACCTGCTATTTTGTCTTTACTCTCAGGGGCATTTTGGTCATTTTAGATTTATTATCTCTTTATAATAACTCATTTATAATAAAACCCTTAGATCATCATCTTCAACCTCATCTCAGACATCTCTCTCTCTCTCTCAACATAAAATTTGCTCTCTCTCTAAAATACCACCACCACACCACCACCACCCCCACCATCGTGGAGAGAAAACCAGATTTTGCAGCTGAAAAGAAAACCTGCTCTCTCTCAACATAAAATCTGCTCTCTCTCTCTCTCTAACATAAAATCTGCTCTCTCTCTCTAACATCGTCAAAGGTTTTGCAGCTGAAAAGAAAACCAGATCTGGCGTCCACCACGAATTCCAGAAACCCTCTTGTTTCTAATCGAGCCAAACGGTCACTTATTGGGGATTTATCGTGTTCTGCCACTGCTACACAAGTTCATCCTCAAGGGTTTAATAGATCGTCTTCTTCGGAGGAGGAGAGAGATGGGCAAGAACGGCGGCGGTGGTGGTGGTGCTTGGCGGCGAGAGGGGGTGGTGGTGGTGGCAGGTGGTGGTGCTTGGCGAGATGGTGATGAGGGTACTTGAATCGGATTTGATTTCTGAACAATAACACCAGAAATCCGATTTGATTTCTGAGGGTACTTGAATCCGATTCAAGTTACATTAGGTAACCACCAGAAATCTTGTGTTTTTGGATTGGTTTTTGTTACTTGAATCTGGTGGTTACTTGAATCTGCATCTCTTGGTTTTGATGATGTTCACAAATACAATGGATGTTCAGAAATCGGATTGGGTTTTGTTGATTTTGTTCAGTAATCGAATCGGATTTTGTTCAGAAATCGGATGTGAGCTCTGGAGAGATTAATGAGAAGGAGAATGGTAATTCATCTTGTGTTTTTTGTCTATTTGTTTTTGTTCAGAAATCGTATGTTGAATTTTGTAATTTTTTCTGGGTTTTGATGATGATGTTTGAAGATGAACGATGTCTGGGTTTTGATAATATTCTTGAAGATGATGATTTTCTGGGTTCTTTATTTTCTTGAAGATGTTCTTGATTTTCTGGGTTTTGATGATGATGTTTGATGATGTTCTTGAAGATGATGTTATTAATTATTGAAATGTTATAATAAATTAATATCGACCAAAATGCCCCTGCACTAAAGGACAAAATAACCAGTTTTCAACAGTCAAAATGGAGGGTTTTTGGATTTTGGACTAAAATGGCAACAAAAACCAAACCACAGGGCCCTGGATGTAATAAGTTTGAGATTTGGACTAAAGTGGCAAAACTGGCCAAACCACAGGGACCAAAATGGTAGTTTACTCTTTTACTTTTTATACCACCTTTCTAAAAAAAACAATTTAAAAGTTGTCATATTTCAACCATGTAAAAATCTGTTCTTTTTATAATATAGTGGAAGGTTTAAATGAGAACGTTAAATATCGCGAGAAACGTGAGAACAAATGAAAAAACCGCGAGAACTTGATCAAAACAATTCAAATTCAAAATTTTTTTTCTACACTTATCATTATTATTCGAATACAATGTTAGAAATTTAATTTAAACGTTTAAATTTACATGAATTCGTAAATAATAAAAATTTACACATGTGTAAGTTTGCCATTTACACATGTGTAAATCTGTTATATTTACACATGTGTAAAAAATCTAAAAAGAGTGATTTTGAAAGGAGAAATGAATTATTTGATGTTGTGAATTCTTTTTTTGATGTTGTATCTTAATTACAATGAGATTTAAATTAAAAAAAATTGGTTTTGATTGGTTTTTTTATTCGTTCTCACGGTTCTCGCAATATATTGCGAGAACGAACGAAAAAACAAATAAAAACTATTTTTTTTTAAACAAACCTCATTGTAATTAAAATATAACATTCAAAAAAGAATTTACAACATCAAATAATTCATTTCTTCTTTAAAAATTACTCTTATTAGATTTTTTACACGTGTAAATATAACAAATTTACACATGTGTAAATGGCAAACTTACACATGTATAAATTTTCTTGTTTATGAATTCACATAAATTTAGACATGCAAATTAAATTTCTTACATTGTATTCGAATAATAATGATAAGTGTAAAAATAAATTTTGAATTTGAGTTGTTTTTTACCAAGTTCTCGCGGTTTTTTCATTCGTTCTCACGGTTCTCGCAATACACACACACACACACACACACACACATATATATATATGGTGGAGTTCTGGAGTTCTAGAATGAATATTAGTATATTTGCGAACTAAGTGAAAAAAATCCCGACAATTGATTTACATTATCAAATCGTAAAATACACTAGTGTATTTTTATTATCAAATAATGACCATTGATTTATACTTATGCATTGATAATCAAGGGCTAAAATTAGTTCACCAGTGTTTACAATCAAGTGGGTTGTTCACAAATGAACTTAACCATATATATATATATATATATATATATATATATATATATATATATATATATATATATAGGGTTGAGTTCATTTCAAAACTCTAAATAACTACAGAACTTTCAGAACTCCTAATAAACAATCATTTTATATATAAGTTTTTGTATTTAGGATCTTTTTATCGTCTAATATATGTATTTCTTTGATTACATACATGTTAAAAGTAATTTACATATGTTTAATTGCCAAAATTATATATATGTGTCATAACTAATTACATATATGTAAAAAAAACTAGTTTACATATGTGTAATTATAAAATTACATATAAAAAATGATAAAATTACTCTTAACATGTATGTAATCGTAAAAATACACATAATAAATGATAAAATTATCCTAAACATAAAAATATATAAACAAAAAGATTGTTTATTAGGAGTTCTGCGAGTTCTGTAAATATTTATGGTTCTAAAATGATCCTGACCCTATATATATATATATAGGAATAAGTTAAAATGAGAACCACCTCGAGTTGTAAGAACCAGCGAGAACCACCCCCGCGGGGGGCCGTTGACCACGAAATTTTTTTTACACCTAGATCCGTATATTTTAACACGGGGGGTAAATTTTGGGTTCAAACGGCGCGCCCGAGGGGGTAGTTTTTTACGCCCAAACTTTGGGCGTAAAAAACTACCCCCTCGGGCGCGCCGTTTGAACCCAAAATTTACCCCCCGTGTTAAAATATACGAATCTAGGTGTAAACAAAATTTCGTGGTCAACGGCCCCCCGCGGGGGTGGTTCTCGCTGGTTCTTACAACTCGAGGTGGTTCTCATTTTAACCTTCCCCTATATATATATATATATATATAGTGGAGAGTTCAAATGCGAAGAATTATTTTGGAAGAAGAAAAAAGAAGAAGTTTCAACCAATAAGAATACTTCATTTTACTTCATTTAATATTTGCATTTAATTTTAATATAAGGGTATATTGGTAAACTTACATAAATCATTAATTTGTATTCTTCCCCTTAATAACTAACTAAATTAAATTTGTAACTCCTTTTCAAAATATGTACTTTTTCCAAATTAAAAAAACAACAACTTAATTTAAAGTGTAGAATAAATTACTAGTTGTGTAGGATAAATTACGAGTTGTATAGGATATATTTCGAGTTGTGTAGGATAAATTTCGACTGTGTAGGATCAAATTCTATAATGTGTAGGGTATATGTAGGAAAATTTTGATATGTGTAGGTTTTGTAGATTATATATAGGATAATTAATTATTAGTTGACTAATTAATTAAAAAGAGAAAAATTAATTATAAGAGTTATAAATGAAATAGTATTTTACTAATATGTCCTTTCTTCTTTTTCTTCTCACATTAAATTTCTTCTCAAATGAACATTCCCCATATATATATATATGTTTTACAAATTAATGGCTATGACTTGACGGTGTGGGAGGTGGGGTAAAATGAAAACTTCTACAAGTTGTGAGAACTTAGAGAAATCGGCCTTACAAATTTTTTTTTCAATTTTTTTACAAAAATTCCTAAAAAATTAACTTTTCCAAAAGAAATTAGTTTTATTGATTTACACCACACATAAAAGCCCCATGCAACTTGTGTAAACGCAGATTTTAGCAGCTTTTTACAGCAGCATATTAAGGTTGGAAACAAGGCTTTGATTTTTTTATAGCTGTGTTTGTAACATTTTAATATACGTGTGTGCAAAAAAATGGGGGAAAACTCGCACAAGAAGTCAGAGTTCTCTAAATTCTCACAACTTACGGGTGTGTTCTCTTGAACTTGATCATACACACACATATATAGGGTGAGATTATTTGAGAATCATAAAAGTGGGAACCTGGAACCACTAATTTTATATTTTAAAATAACTAAAAAATCTTTTTTAAATAATTTCTTCTGGGGTTTATCATATAAAAAATTGTAGAAGCTATTCAAATAAAAATAAATAAACTTTTGCAAAATATACCATAAAAATTTCATTTTAAATGTAAAAAAAATATTTTTACCTAACCTTTTTCAAAGTTTTTGCATATAAACACACGTGGTAGAAACCGTTTTAATAAAAATGTTGAAAAAAGGTTTAAAACACAATTCAAAAAACTAAAAAAAAAAGTTACAAAAATTAAATTCCTTATTTGAATGGTTTGTACATGTGTTTATATGAAAATACTCCAAAAGATTTATGTAAAAATGATTTCTTACATGTAAAATTAGTGTTTTCCGATTTTTTAATTATGTATATATAGGGTATGGTTCATGCGAGAACCATTTTTATTACTATTACGAAAACCGCGAGAAACAATGTGAACACAACAAAATAAATCAATTACACCACCCAAAACCTAAAAAACCTAACCCTCCCCCACCCCAACCCCCCCCCCCCCCCCCCCCCAAAAAAAAACCTAACCCCCACCTACCCAAGCTAAATGCTAAAAACTAAACAATAAAGTTAAACCCCTCAAAAACCTAAAAATACCAAACCCTCCTCTACCCCCCAAAAACTTAAAAAAACCTACCCCAGCAAGCTAAATGCTAAAAACTAAACCATAAAGTTAATCCCCCCAAGAAGCTAAAAAAATTTAAAAAACACAAAACTTTTAACATTTTTATAAAAAAATCGCTACTTTTCGTCATAAAAATTATTGACTAAAAGTAGCGATTTTTTTTATAAAAAAATTAAATTTTTTTTTGTGTTTTTAGATTTTTAGGTATTTTTAGTTGTGTTCACATTGGTTCTCGCGGTTCTCGCAATAAAGGATGGTTCCTAACAAATACCTCATATATATATATATATATATGGCAAGGTTAAAATGAGAACACATATATTTCGTAAGAAGCGCAAGAATTAGTCAATATTCATTTAAATTCAATTTTTTACACTTATTATTATCTTTCGAATACAATATTCGAAATTAAATATATACGTTTAAATTTACAATTCTTCGTTAACAAATTTTTTTACACGTGTATAAATTTGTTGTATTTACATATGTGTAAGACAAATATTAAGAGTGATTTTGAGATGAGTGATTAATTATTTAAAGAGTAAATTATCTCTATAAAAAATTTCATCTTAATTATAATGAGGATTGTATTAAAAAATACTGTTTTTTTTTTTTTTTGCATTAATTGTCACGATTCTCGCAATATTTAGCGTTCTCAAGATAACCCTTTCTACGTGTGTGTGAGAGAGGATTATGTTAGGTTTAACGGGTAACCCGAAAAAGTAAGGAACGACTGGTTTTACATGTAGAAAAACTTACTAAAAATCATTTTTAAATCGAAATAAAAGATATTTTTGTTTTTTTTTTTTTTGCATATACACAAATGTAGAATCCACGCAAATAAAAAAATATTTTTTTTTGTAATTTTTTAATGTATTTTAATTATTTTTTTTTGAAATTTTTATGTTTATTAATACGACTTCTACACATGTTTACATTCAAAAACACCAAAAAAAATATTTAAAAAAATTATTTTCACAAGCATAAATGAACTTTTACGAGTTGTATTAATTGTTTCACCCATGATTCCCCAATGAACTCATCCTTATATATAAACTATGAGGGTGCCTGCGCGATATAAGGGGAAACAAAAACAATGCCAATGTGTGAATTGTTCGGTTGGTTAGGATACTCAACCTAAATCGAAGTTGTCAGTTAGTCTATTTTCTTAAAAGGTCGGTTTTTGGTTAATCAGTTCGGTTTGTTTGGTTAGATTGATGGTTTTTGGATGGACTCATTTAATAGCCAAAACTAAACTTCGGCTATTTTTTTTAAATATATGAAATTAAGGTATAAATGCATGAAATAGAAGTATAAATATATAAAATAGAGGTATAATATATGAAACTGAAGGTGTTAAAGCTCAAGGTGTTAACATATCAATTTTTAGTTAATAATTATAGTAATACTATACTTTGATATTTAGCTCATTTTACACATGTAAAATGCAAAAGATAGGTAATATGTTTACGTTTTTACTTAGGTATAGAGTTTTGAACAAGTTTCACTTCTTTACGAATAAACGAAAGTAATCCACGGTGACACATGATCTCCTTTTCATTTGTTTGTAAACACGTGCATAACCAAGAAGTTTTTTTTTGCCAACAAAAGCTGGACATTTAAAAAATGAGACGTTGTTGTATTTGGTATTCTTTTGCATTTGGTATTTTCAGTTTAGTCCTTTAATGGTTTTCGATTTCCTTTTTTTTTCTTTTGCATTTGGTATTTTCAGTTTAGTCCTTGTTTCATTTTAACATATTTGCATAATATTTTTAAATTTATTGTAAAATTATAAATTATTTTGCCAAAAAAACTAACAGTAACAACGTGATGACCTTCATAATGATTAGACCAATAGTAAACCTCTTGTTCGGCTTATTATTAGTATTTATTAATAATTCTTCTTAACATTTAATTAATAGTATATATAAATAAATACACACATAAATACTGAACAATGTTGGAATAAAGTTTACTTTTCTATGTTTTCATGCTATCAAATTTAACTATTAAATATAAAGAATGAAATTACATCCATTAGTTTTATATAATATGTATTATTAAAGTGAAATTGTAAAAAATCCTAGAAGGTTTAAAGGCTCAAACATAGAGATATAAATATCAAATACCAGACAACGGGATTAGGCCTATTGCCGTGGGCGCAATTTGGAGGAAGTTAGTCTCTAAGGCGGCTATGAGGGGGGTTGGGAAGGAGATGGCTAAATATCTCGGTGATTTTCAATTTGGGGTGGGTATTCTTAGCGGGGCTGAGGCTGTGCTCCATAGTGCGAACATGTTCTTAAACGCGTTCCACTCGGATGGGTCGTCGGCCATGATTACTGTTGATTTCTCTAATGCTTTCAACCTGGTGGATAGAACCGCCCTTTTGTCTGAAGTTCGGACCCGATGCCCATCCATTTCTTGGGTGGATTTTCTATATGGACAGCCGGCTAGATTATATGTCGGAGACGATCATATTTGGTCCATCACCGGGGTTCAGCAGGGAGACCCCTTAGGCCCTCTTCTCTTTGCCTTAGTTTTGCATCCCCTCATTCATCAGATACGAGATAGATGCAAGTTACTCTTCCATGCTTGGTACTTGGATGATGGTACGATTATCGGAGATGCTAAAGAGGTGGCTAAAGCTTTAGAAATCATCAGGACTAATGGGCCTTGTTTGGGGCTTCAACTTAACGTCAAGAAAACAGAAGTTTTTTGGCCATCGTGCAATGGAGTTAAGACGCAAAAGGGTTTGTTTCCTAGTGGGATTGGAAGGCCGGCGTCGGGTGTCAAACTCCTCGGGGGCGCTGTTAGTCGGGATGCGGGTTTTATCAGTAAGCTGGCCGTGAAAAGGGCATCTTGTGCAGTGGATCTGATGAACTATCTTCCACATCTGCGGGACCCTCAATGCGAGCTCCTCTTACTGCGCTCTTGCATGGGTGTTGCTAAGTTGTTGTTCGGCCTCAGAACGTGCCAACCCACGTTTGTTGGGGAGGCTGTTTCGGTTTTTACCAAAGGCCTTAGGAGAGCTATCGAGGATATTGTGGTTTGCGGGGGTCCATTTTTTGGGAATCTTCAATGGAGGCTTGCATCCCTTCCGACCCGTTTTGGGGGTTTGGATTTATGTTCGGCTGAGGATGTATCTACGTTTGCTTTCGTGGCCTCGAGGGCACAATCTTGGAGTTTGCAGGACCACATTCTTCGGGACTGTGGTATTGTCGGGTTAGATTCTGATTATGTATGTGCGTTGGATTGCATGCATATGTCCCTTCCGGATTTCGATCTTGGCGGTTTCTCTAATAAGGACACCGCCCCTCCTAAAGCCCAGAATGCTTTGGCGAGTGCCCTATTTAGTAGAACTGTCCAAAGTTTGGGAAAGAAGTTTAGTCTATCCCCTCGTCAGAAAGCCGTGTTCGATTGTCTCCGGGCTCCTCATGCTCAGGATTTCCTGACAGTCATCCCCATTGAAGGACTAGGCCAACACATGTCGGCAGTGGAATACCGGGAAATTCTTAAGTACCGGCTAATGATCCCTCTGTTTCCGGTTGATGAGCCTTGCCCAGTTTGCCGCAAGGTTTGTTTAGATACTTTTGGCGAGCATGCGGTTCGTTGTAAGGAGTTGACTGGTTTTAAATACAGACATGATTTGGTAAGGGATATTCTGTTTGATGTTTTAAAGTGGGCGGGGATTTCGGCAAAAAAGAGGCTCCAGTGAACTTTCTAACGGATCCACTCGATGGGAGGTCTACTCTTCGACCAGCTGATATTCTTGTGTTTGGGTGGGCCAGGGGAAAACACGCTTGTGTGGACCTTACAGGAGTGTCCCCTCTTGTTGGGCTCAGGGATAATGGGTTTGCTGCTAGCCAAGCTGCGTTGAAAGCAGAATCAAGCAAAGTCGCTAAACACGAGAAGGCTTGTTCAGAGAATCAACATGTGTTTATCCCATTCGCTTTTGATACATTTGGTTCCCCAGCCCCAGAGGCTGTGGAATTTCTAAACAGGGTCCAACAGGTTGTGAATAGTAATCTCTCAACCTTTAAGGGTCGTTTCGTCTTTAGTAGGATTGGTTTTGCAATTCAAAAGGGGTTGCGGCGCAGCTTATTGCCCGTTTACCTGCCACTTGTTTGTAATTTGCTACTTTGGTATTTTAATATGGTAAATGAGAAAAGTAAAAATATAAAATAAAATAAAAAATTGAATTGGTTATTTATAGACAAATATTATAAACACATTGTATATATTATTAAATATTTACATCGGTTTAATGTTTATACAAATTATGTATATCAACCTTATATTGTAAAAATTTTATATGTGAGCATATATTATTAAATACGTACATCGGTTTAATGTGCATACAAATAATGTATACCAACCTTATATTGTAGAAATTTTATATGTGAATTAAAATATGTCAGGGATGCAAAATGTAAAGAAAAAAATGATGAGTTTAGTTTGATCTTACAAGAACTTGTGTGAATTTGGTGACATCACTGCTGATACAATAAACCTGCCAGATTCCTGCATTACAAACCAGATGATCCACTGCAAAACGGTTGATCGAGTAGCATATGAATATTAATTCACACAAAGTGATGGTGCTAAAATTAGTTTATCAGACATTTATGTGTTACCCACAACGACCAAAATGTTCAACGGTCTCATCCACGAAGATCCTACACTCGTCTACCTTTGACACATCGGCAAACATGAAAAGAACATCAGGAGAGCCAAGTTCACGAGCTCTGTGTGCTACCTGCTCAAGTCGACTCTCTGGTTTATTTCTGGCTATAATCGCGAGGTACGCTCCTAGTTTTGCATATTCATAAGCGATAAGCTGCCCTTTTATAATACAAATTAAAGAAATCTTCCATTTTTTAATAAAAGATAACAAATCGTGTTATACGTACCTCTCCAAGTCCAGATGAAGCACCTGTGATCAAGACCACTTTTCCGGACATGTTTTCCTTACATCGGAAACATGAAGGAACAGTGTTGACGAGTTCCCAAATGAATAGTAACGGTGAAACAAGAATCAAAAGTAACAAGGAAACATAATACACAAGGGCATTTGTGAACCTGTTATTAAAGCAGGCTGCAAACATGGCTGGTTATAATCACACCACCTAATTTATCTTCTTTCAAATCATATATTTCGAGGCTAATAGTCTAATACATATAAGATACCTAACCGAAATGTGTACTATTAGCTATCCTTTGTACGTATCTATATTGGGTTATTAGCGTGTATTGTTTATTTAATGGTTAGAAAACCAAATATTAAGTCTACCTGAATTGAATGAAGCCTGCAACGCACATGGCTGCCCAAATAATATTACTGTCCAAATAATACTACTTAATGGTATGGTATGGCATGTGAGGTTGTAGGTTTAAACTTAGAAGTACAACGTAAAGGTGAAATTAAGGTGTTAGAAAAATTTATCATTAAAAAAATATTCTGTTAAATCCATTCAAGATGATATGTATAAGGGTAAATTACATTTTTCGTCCTTTATGTTGTAGCAGGTTGCAATGAATAACATTTAACTTCAATAATTACAGCTACAATCCTTTATTTAGAAAATTCATTACACCTTAGGTCCTTTAACACTAACCCAATTAATTTTTTCAGTTAACTTTGATCACACAGGGGTAATTTAGTCTTTTAACTTTTGAAATATCTTAATAAATAAAACAAAATGAACTTAGCCACCACCAACCACTAATGTATTTCCCCACTGCCAAAGCCACCACCGCCTAAAATCCAACCTCCGACTACCACCACCACAGTCACCATCTCCAGAACCACCAAAATTAGAATTCATCTATACAGCCGTCCTCGTCAACATCACCATCTCCAACTACCAGCATCTTCAAAAATCATAAATCACACTTACAAACCCGGATACAAACATCCTCGCAAACCACCTGAAACGCAAAATCACAACCAGATCTCTCCCATTCCTTGTCGATTTCAGATCTAAAACATAAGGAGTTGGTGATGTCGTTAAAGGGTGGGTGAACATAGGGAGTTGGTGACGTCGTTAAAGAGTGGGTGATTCAGATTCAGTGTTTGTTGTTCGAATGAAACCCACCAAATCTGATTCAAATCTGGGACGTAGGGAGTTGGTGACGTCGTTAAACCACCAACATACACCAAATCCAACAACAATCGCGCCACCCACACCTGACTAGGGCTGTTCATGAGCCGAGCTACGGCTCGATTATAAACCGAGCTTGCTCAGCTCGGCTCGGATTTGAAACCAAGCTGAAAATCTAAGCTCGGGCTCGGCTGGGCTTGGTTTTGCTAGATTTTAAAAATTAAAATTAATACATAGCTCTCAAAATTCAGTATTCTAAAATATTATTCAATACTTCAAAAGAACATATTGAAAATAAGTTCAACCTAATAAATTACAAGCCAAAATCAAGTTTAACAACGCAAAATAAGTTTTATATTTCAAGTAAATACAATATTTGTTCATTAGCACGACAATCAACCTTTAAATATATCATAGATATCAAACTACAAGCCTAAATACATGTAAATAATAATCACATTTTTTGTAATATATTATATGTATATAAAAATAAAATAAATTATAAGTAAAATAATTCGAGCTAAGCCGAGCCGAGCTACCGAGCGACCAAGCCGAGCCAATATGGCTCGTCACGAGCCGAGCCGAGCTAGGCTCACTTTCTAACCGAGCCGAGCCGGCTCGGCTCACTTTCAAACCGAGCCATATCGAGCGAGCTTTTTCCGAGCTAAATCCTAGCGAGCTCCGAACCGCGAGCTTTTTGGACAGCCCTACACCTGACCCGACCAAATCAGCATCGTCTTCGTCTTCGAATGAAACCTTAACTCTCAAATCTTCAACAACTTTGGTGACGATAATGTTTCCAAGAACAACAACTGTTTAAATCTCGTGATGTGTGTATACCAAAATCTCCATTAACTACACTCGTTTTGCCTTACTTTTGAAATCTAAAAAGTTGCAGGTTATTGAGGTTCATGTTTGTAATTTATGGGAAGAAGAAAGGAACTGCTTATAAGTAATCTCGAAAATGCTTATAAGTAATCTCGAAAATGAAAACAGAAAAAGTCAAAGGTTTTAATTTCCCATCCATCTAATTTAATTATTGTTTTTTTTTTTTAAATTTGGTTTTGTTTATTTGTTTAATATATTAGTAAAATTACTAATCTACCGCACATGCCATACTTAAGTGAAAAATCTAATTGAGTTAGTGCTAAAGGACCGAAAGTGTAATGAGTTTTCCAAATAAAGGACTGTGGCTGTAATTATTGAAGTTAAAGGTCATCCATTGCAACCAACTATAAACATAAAGGACGAAAAGTGTAATTTACCCTATGTATAATAGTATTGTAATCCTATGCATGTAGTAAGGATAAAACGGGTAGGGTTGCATGTCATGGGGATTTGACCAAAAGAGTGTTCGGGTCAAAGCATACCATCTTAACAAATTGCCAATTTGGATCAAAATAAATGAGTTCCGACCCAAATAAGATTGCCTTGAAACGAGTCTTATTTTTTTTAGAAAAAAAAAGAGTAAAGTACAGTTTCAGCCTCTAGGTTACACCCAATCTAAAAAATTCAATAGTCCAATCCCTGTGGTTGTCAATTGCTCACAATCAAGTCCCTCCCACTAACTGACCGTTTGTAAATCAGTGAAAAGACTAAAATACCCTCGTAACTTTACTTACAATTACAGTCCCTGAACGTATAAATGACATAATTCCTTCCATATTTAAAACAAATCCTAATCTTGCGACTAAGCACCGATTAAGCTGAATTAATCTGCAACATGAAGATATTAACAATAACTATAAAACCCCTTAACAACACATGTAACCAGATTTGAACTTCAAATGGGTTTGACTTTTTGAAATTCAAATGGGGTTCACTTCTAGAACTAGAATGCTGTTTTGACCTTTGTAACATCTGTTTTGACATGTTCATCCAACAGAAACAGGTTATCTAAAACTAAACAAATAAGTTTTCAAACCAAAACATACAATTACCATTCAACACAGGTTATCCAAATTTCTGTTTTGACATGTTCACTTAAAATAAACAACCCTTATTGTCAATACATGTTCATCCCTATTTGTAAGTCAGAATATGCATGATCATTATAGTAAATCAGAATATGCATAACTCCCATAAATCATGCAAATCCCTAATCAAGTTAAGGACTTAAGGCCTTGATTATAACAGCCCTTAGTATAAGTCTTGTTGTGCAAAGCAAATATGTTAATCCCTGTTTTATTTATAAGTAAATCACAATATGCATAACTCTCCAAAATCCTACAATTCCCTTATCATTCCAAAATCCTACAATTGACTAATCAAGTTAAGGCCTTAATTATCACAAACATGGTTGACTATGCATGTTGTCCTGTACAATCAAAACAAACAACATGTGACAACTGGCACCCAACCGGTAATTTCCGTACACTTTAATTATCATTTAATGAATGCAATTATGTGCTTAAATGTCAACATTGTCTGATTAGATACTATACAAGTGAATTCATGCACGTTTTATACTACAAGAATTACTTTATGCATTAATGAACAGCGTTGCGTCAGAAATACTAGTAAACTCACCGGTAAGACACATTGTGTCAACAATTCTGCAGAAAGCAGTCAGAAAATAGAATTGGGGCCTAGGTGTAGGTCCAACGTCAAGAATACATTAAAACCGAAGAGTATATACAAGGGTTAACATATAGACTTTCCAGAAGCAAAAATACGCACTAAAAAGCACCCGAAACGCACTTTAAGTGCAGAATTTTACAGAATTCAGCTATAATCAGCTTTATAACCTCAAAATATTATGCAGAATTCATGTTTTATCATCCAAAATACTTTTCTAAGTGTCAGGAATTGAAAGTATCACAAAAGGGGACATAAAGGACACTAAACGGTGCAATTTAGCACTTTAACGAACCGGTATCTAACCGAATAACCGGACATTACCCGGAACACTAAAATATTGCTAAAAGCATTGTTTTACTTTTTCTGAGCTAGTTATAGGTCCCGAACACTTAAACATACTACATCATGCAAGAAATACATTAAACACTAGACTTAACACTTAACCTTCAATTAGTTCCCTACACTTACCAATAAATTACATTTAACTAGAGGGGGAAATTCTGACCCAAATACTATCATATGGGTCAGTTTGGGTTAAAAAATTTAGACAATGGGTTGTTTTGGGTAAAGGAATTTAAACAAGGGGGTCAAAGCGGGTCTTTTAAAAACATAAAAGTAATATTTACGGGTCTTTTAGGGTGGAATAAATTAGAACAACGGGTCATACGGGTTAGGGTTTTAAAACACAAGAAACCACGAGTTCATCAGTCAACACTGATTCTGAAGAACTTCATTAACGAAGAACATCATCTTCAGATCTTCATCTACGATCGTCGACGCCATCTCTGCCTGAAATTAACTTCCAATCTCCATGGAATTCATCACTACAACAATTTCTATCTTCTTCACGAATCCAATATCATAATTCATAAATTCCACTCATCATAATTCATAAATTCCACTTAAGGTATGATCCTCTTCAATTTCTGGGTTTTGTTTTTATTTATATATTTTAAAAATTGGAATGACATTTATATTTTTGATCCTCTTCAATTTGGGGAATTTGATGTTCAAAACCCCAAACCAGCGTAGTGTGTACTAGCAAAAAGATGATGGTGGGATCTTTTACAGAGGTGATATTAACTAGTCTAGAGTGGGTTACAAGTGTTAATGCGTAATTTACAACTAGGGAAGCATGTGTTGTTTTGTATCTGTTTGTTTTGTGTTTGTATGCTTGTCCTGCTAGACAAATTCAAATTAAGTCACGTTGACTGATTGAATAACATTTGAAAAATTTGAGTTAAATACCTGTTCATGTGTTTTGTGTTTTAGTCAAGATGTTAGAGCATCTTGTTATGTTTTGTGTTATTATTGAACTGTGTTTAACTTTGTATTATCTACCATTTAACTTTGTAATCTTGAGTTTTCTTAGGTTTTAGTAAGTATATGTTTAATTTTTGAGTAAGCAGGACTGATTCGGAACACTGATTCTGCAGCGGCTATATGCTGATTCTGCAGCGAATAAACTCTTTTCAGCGAACGAATTAACCTGCTGATCTGAATCAATATAAGCGAATGGCAATGCAGCGAATGTATTTTCAGCGAATGGACCTGGGAGTAGGTTGTTGCTTTTCTTTTTGAAGTTGGTTCCTTATTTTTGTTTACAGTTTATAATCTAATGAACAATATCAGTTTATAATTCTCGCCTGTCACGCAGGTGACCGGGTTCAATCCCCGGCAACGGACTTATTTTTTGTATACACAAACAACAATGCAGAAAAGGGCATAAATGACAATTCATTTTCTCAGTTCAAAGTTATATAAAATCATGTTTCATTCTATTGATTTATAAACTTAAGTCTGCAACAGATTGTACATGAAGTTCAAAAACACTATGACCCGACCCGACCCGAAACCCGTTCTGACCGGGACCCGACCCGACCCGAAACCCATTCTGACCCGGACCCGTTCTGACCCGGACCCGAACCAAAACAACCCTTTTTTTATAATTGACCCGTTTTGACCCGAACCCGTTTTGACCCATGACCCAACCCAACCCGACCCGACCCGTTTTCCAGGTCTACATTTAACCCCCCCCCCCCCCCCCCATTGCATGTGGACGGCCCAAGAGTGGCCCCACCACAAGATTTCTTCAATCTTCTCTAAATCTACACTTGATCTTTCCTTGGATTTAGTAAGATCATGCTAGTACTTTGAGGAACACTTAATCCATTGGTTAATACTCAAATTGGAAATTATAAGAAACATGACCCTCCATCTTCATCACAACACCACCTCACTCCTCCCTTGGCCCCCATTCTCGGCCGAGTTTAGTGCCATCACCACCATCACCTTTCATTCATAATCCAACAATTCCAAGTTCATTTAGAGGTGTTAGAAGGTGGTTAACGAAGCTTGGAACACTCGGATCTTGAAGGACCTCTTCCGTGTGCTTTTATCCACTCCATTTTCACTTGTGATCTTCCCTAGCTTGAAGCTAGTTGTAAGATTCTTGAACACCCTTGTTTACTTCACATATTAGTGGTTAAAAGTTGTTGTTTGATGATTAACACAAGAACACTAAAGAACATACATTTGAATCTTGAAACATAAAGCTAACATAAGATGAAATCTTGATGATATGATGTTGTTTAGTGAATGTATGATGTTTGCTTGATGATTACTAGAAATATTGATGTTGATCATTACATGGAACTTGCTAGATTATGATTAAAAACATGATTTAGGAAGTTAACGGATGATTATGTAACAACATGAAATAATCATCTCCTTGATTAAACATGAACTTGAAAGTAAAATGATTTTTCTTGAAAAGTAATAAACCAAGTGAACTAGTAATCTTGTAAATCCAAGACTTGTGAATGATTTTTCTAAAAGAACCAAGTTTAAAATATGATTTTTGAAAGATCATGGTTTTTACCTAACCCTACACTATTTTTAGTAGAAAAAAAAAATTGTATAAACACTTATGAAACAAGAAAAATACAAAAGAAATATTTTTAGAAAAATCATCTTACAAGTTGTAAATGACTAAATCCTTCAAGAATGAGATTTACAAACAAACAACCACGTTTTTAAGGGTAACTAAACCTACTAAATAATATGGTAAGTTACTACAAGTTTTTACAAAACTTCAAGTTCATGATGTAGTGTAATTTACTTGATCTTGACACTCGGTAGGTGTTGAATAAGTTGATTATTGATTGTGATGATTTAAAAGAAAATAAACACATGTTTTGAAAAAACATGGGAAATCTCCATTTTTAGGGGAAACTATGTCAAAAGTTTTATAAATTTTGACACTTAGAAGAATATAAGTTTTTGAGAAACTTATTCCCTAAAAATGTATCTAAAAATATTTACCAAGGTTTCCCCAATTTTTGCGTTAAGAAATGATGATTTCTTCAAGATTAAAATCGATATTAAGTATGTATATTTTTGATAAAAATATATATATATATTTATTGATCACCAAAATTTTGTGCTAAGTGTATTAGTATGTATTACATGTAATAGTGTA
>JARYGA010060143.1:24789-151732 GCA_030545235.1 Helianthus tuberosus | reverse complement strand
CAAGGTGGACGAGAAAGGCTTGAAGATACTTTATCTCGCCTCATCTCCGATACCGAAAAGAAAAACTCGGAAAGATTTCAGCAATTGGAATCGAATTTTAGAAATCAACAAGCTAGCATTCAAAACATTGAAAAACAATTAAATCAAGTAGCTCAAAATTTCTCCGAGAGACCACAAGGCGCGTTACCAAGCAATACCGAAACCAACCCAAAAGCGCAAGTACATCTCATCACATTGAGAAACCGAACCGTGGGTCCCGAGGAGGCTCCATTACCGACAGTTGAAAGAAGCCAATCCAGCCAACCCACGACGTCACCCGCGCCCCAACCAGAAAAGGCTTCTCCACCAAATCAAGAGCCCACCAAGACTCCTCCGGTTCCATACCCCGGTCGGTTAAATCATCAAAAGACCGATGAGCAATTCGCAAAGTTCGAAAATTTACTAAAACAATTGCATGTTAATATTCCTTTTATCGAGGTCCTAACCCAAATGCCTAAGTATGCAAAATTCATGAGGGACTTCCTCACTCACAAAAGGAAAATCGAATCATTGCAATTAGTTAACTTAGGCGAAGAATGCTCCGCCTTAATACTCAACAAACTCCCACAAAAGAAAATTGATCCCGGAAGCTTCACGATTCCTTGCTCAATTGGGGAATCCCCCATTCGTAATGCATTAGCCGATCTTGGGGCTAGCATTAACCTCATGCCCACATCAATGTTCAATCGACTCGGCCTAGGAACAACGAGCCCTACAAAGATGAGCATACAACTCGCCGACAGATCCGTCAAATTTCCACAAGGTGTCGCTGAAAATCTATTGGTCAAAGTTGACAATTTCGTTTTCCCGACCGACTTTGTCATCCTAGACATGGAGGAAGACGCCGATGTCCCTCTCATCCTCGGGAGGCCATTTCTAGCCACCGCCCAAGCAGTGGTGGATATGAATGACGAAACACTAACATTGAAGTTTGGGGAGAAGGAAGTGAAGTTTGGATGTGGGAAGAGAGTAGAAGACGAAGACCCGGTCAACTACATGAAGGTCATAGACTCAAGCTTGGATGACGCTCTTCGACGGTGTAGCATGGGATGTAAAACATCCCACTTGAGTAACATATGACCAGGCTTTGGGTCTAGCCAAGGACCCTTATAAACGTGGCGCACCACGGAGGCATTCCGCGGAACTATCCTTAGTTTAGTTTAGATTAATCTTTATGCTTTCTAGTTAATTTTAATTTTCACGAATAAAATACACTCAGGATAGCAAAGGATAACAAGGGAAACTTGAACCAGCACCCCATGCAGGAAAACAGGGCCATCCGACAATTTTCTTCATTAACAGTAAGCTCACCATGGGCCGTGTCCGCCCAACACGGCCCCGTGCTGCACAGTCTGCAGAAATGACCCAGTTCAGGTAAACTGGACACGGGCCGTGTTCACCCAACACGCCCCCCGTGTCCAGACTTCTGTTTCTTTTGTTTAATTTTTGTTACTGGCACTTGAACACGGGGCCGTGCCCGGACAACACGGGGCCGTGTCCAGCGCCCAGTAACACAAATTTTTGCTTTTTCACACCTTTTACACATTTAATCAACTTAAAAACTTATTTTTGGGACAAATTGAGGACAATGTGTAATTTAAGTGTGGGGGGATGCTAAAACCTTGAATCTTGCAAGTCCTAATAACAAGCCTTACACAAAACTCCATTGGAACCGCTAATCATTTTTTTACTTGTCTAGGTTTAATTTGGGAATTTCAAAATTCTAAAAAGGTTATATTTTTACAAATTTACAACCTATAGCGTCGTGATAAAAAGAACCAACATAAGAAAATTATGAAAAGGCATGACAAACTTAGTTAAAATTTAATTATATATACTTGATCACATAAAAACCCATTCCCACAAAAGTGAGTTTTGAGCCTTTATTGAGCACACAAATACATATCTTTAAAATAAATGCTCATTTTTCGTTTCTTGTGTGAATAGCCGCTTGGTTCTTACAACTCTAGACTTGCCACGACGATACATTCCCGGTCCTTACCAACTTAAACCCGAATAAGTAAATGATGGAGGCATTAGGACTAACCATTTTTATTTCTACACCATTATTTTCTTTTTTTTTACCACCTACCCAAAATCCCCCTAGTTAACCCCTTTGAGCCTAAACCTTTTCGTTTCTTAACCCAAACCAAACACCCTTTCACCCACCAAAACTTTTTTTATTTTTAACCCTTTGTTTTAGTAACAAGCTCGGTTTTTCGCTTGACTTTGAAAAAAAAAATTGTTTGGTTGATGAAGCAAAAGAAATAAACAAACAAGTTCATCAAAAAATAACTTTGTTTGAATAATAGCTTCATCAAAATAAAATTGCAAAAATAAAAAGTCTTTCGAAAACCGACGCTTTTTACGCTTTTTCGCCCTTTTCTACTAACCAATAACCCAACCACCTACCTTTAACCCTAGCCTAACCCTTCACCCAAAAGTCCTCTTGATATTTACAAAGGATTATAGTTAAAAAGGAGGAGGATTGATTGCTTGGCAAGCCTATGGTAGGAGTAAGTTCCATGCCGCTCTCGAGTGATTCACTAAAATACATCTTCGGCCGAGTGTTGAGTGATCCCCCGTGAGGTATGTGAACTTGTATATAAATAGAATTCTAAAAAAGGCATGTTATGCCCTAATAAGTAATTTATCTTATGAAAAGTTTTGAATAAATCATGACGAATAGGATTGTAAATAAATAAAAATAAAACTAAATAAAGAATCTTGGAAATCCCGACACTCTATGACAAGCCCAAAAACCTTCTTTTCTACCAATTCCATTTGGGAGTGTAAAGCCACATTATAAAGAGTTTTGCTTGAGGACAAGCAAAGATTCAAGTGTGGGGGTATTTGATGTGTGCAAAATGCAACATATAAATTACATCAGCTGTGGCATAAAACTAACCCTTTTTAGTACTAATGTTGGAAAAAGTGTGTTTTTGTCTTCCTTTTGTATTTTCAGGATTAAATGAGCTCAAATTAACAAAAGAAGCAAAAAGGCAGCTAAATCTAACATAAATACAAGAAAAGGAATAAACGTAGCATGCCCGACCTCCCCGAAAGCATCTTCCCAAGCAAAACAAGAAAACAGGAGGTTGAACACGCCCCGTGCTCAGTGAGCACGGGGGAGTGCCCAGGTGTCAGCATAAAAGACAAAGTTGTAGAAGCTTCTATAGCCCACCACGGGGCCGTGCTCAGCCGACACGGGGTCGTGGTCAACTATAAGATTCGCAGAATCCAGGCAAATCTTGATAGTACAGATATGCTTCTGCACACGGGGTCGTGCCCAGCGGACACGGGGCCGTGGTCAACTAATAAAGACAAGAGCAATTAATGAAGAAAGAGAAGGATGTGGACACGGGGCCGTGCCCACTGGACACGGGGCCGTGCCCGAGCTTCTGTTCAGCCTATAAATAGGAGTGCTTGGCTCAAGCTCAAACCATCCCTTGGCACACCACCTCTCTCACACTTCACCCACCACCCACCACCACCATAACACCATCATCCACCATCATCATCCATTGTCCATCATAGAGTCTGTGAGTCGTCTCGGGATCCAAGATTGCTCGTAAGAGTTCTTGACAATCAAGGCCATGTTTGCCTAAGTCTCTTACATCACTTGGTGAAGACAAAGTGTCTAGTGTAATACTTTTTTATTTTTAATCTTTTCGCACTTTTTAATTGGTTATGTATTAATCACTTTAATAACTAGTTTCTTATGTTGAAGGTGATTCTTCCTTATCGTTTGTCCGTGGTGTCTTGGCATTATTTTACGGTCTATATAAAATAAAAGATTTTCACCATTCATATCTCCACGGTCTATATGGAGGTATGTTGGCTACCTGGTCGGGGGTTAAGGGAACGGTTTGGTAAGAGTCTTGTCATTGTTCAGTGTATAGATCCTGCAAAGGACCTGGGTCAAATTTAGTAGGACCTCCTTCAATACTTAACGGTATTGGATTGCGGGGTCCAAACTCTTTGATCCCCTCATAAGTTAAACTATTATTAATACTTTAACCCGGCTACTTAGGACTGTATCCCTGCTGACTCAGACTACTTAGCCGAGGGTAACGTCACCTTCAAAAGAGGGCCTACCACAATATGCATTAATAACTTAATTAATTATCTTTCAATAATCCGACCCTTTAGGATTGTATCCTTGCTAACTCAAACTACTGGGTTGAGGGTAACGTCACCTCCAAAAGAGGGGCCTACTACAATAACTAAGATAATCTCTTAAATAGTGCAAAAGTGTGGAAATAATCAAATGTTACACTAAACACGAGTCGGAGCCAAGTGATTCATCTTGTCTATTTGTTTTTCTTTTATTTTTCTTTTTCAGCGTTTTAGTTAGTTTTTATTTTTCTTAGTTTAAAACATTTTTCTAAACTTTTGATTTGATTAGACGTTGAGGATAAACCGGTAATAAAAGCTCTTGTGTCCTTGGACGACCTCGGTATCTTACCAACACTATACTACGCTCACGATGGGTGCACTTGCCCATATGTGTGTTTCGTGTTAGTAAATATCGTGTTTTATAAATTTAAAACTTGGCTAAAGAAAGTGTAAAAAGGGCTTAAAATAAACATTAAAACCATAACACACTTCACGCACATCAATGTGCGGTGTGGGGCGTGTGTGCCGATTATAGTGAAGAGCGAAAAGCGAATAAATCACCAAAAATCGTAACTCATAAACAGATAAAATCACATAAAACACATAAAATCCACATAAAAGCGACGAATATTAGAGTCGGCAGTTGCGAGCTCAGAATCGAAACATATGAAAATCGAGAATAGATTGTCTGCAGCTTGTTAGACGTTGACTATCCAAAGTGGTTCGACTATTTTCAAGGACTTTTGGTACACTCTTTAAACTTTGGGTTGTACTCACGCCTCAAATTTGGGCGATTGGCACGCATCCCTCCAGTTGCAGTGTGACTTCAGGTCGTTGGAGTCCGTCGAGACTTTGGTGAAAGTTTTATAAATCCAAAATAGAGACCGGAACAAGTCGTTGAGGTTCGGGTTTCACCCCTGACTTAACAACTTTGTTCACGTTTTGATAAAATAAGGAAGAATTATGCGTCAAAGTATGGATTTCACTCCTGATTCGACGTAAATTCTCCTGTTTATAGATAAAAATGCGGGTCGAACAAGTGATTTAGTCGAGAGTTTGCGGTTTTCACACCTAATCTCGACCTAACCACTCGTTCATTCTAGAGTGCAATGATAGTGTAGTGCAGGCGAGAATAGCGAGGAATAGCAAGTAAGCTCGTACAGGACCCCTAAGGGTATGCACAAGTCGGTCTGTTGGTAGTTAGCTATAGACTAGGTCGTTTCTAAGACATCGACCCGGACTAGGTCGAGTCTTGCCTAATTCCCTATAGTTATGGCTCTGATACCAATCTGTCACACCCCAACCGATGGCGGAAACATCGGGGCGCGACACTGAGCGAAACAGATTGTCCATGAGTATCCATAACAACTATTAATTACCAGATATTTAAAACGTCATGTCCCATACCATGACATATCTAAATAAAACAGTTATTACAAATAATTGTCTCATAAACAAATACTGATCCGATAACTCAGATTTCCAATAAGATAGTTTGTTTTTTAGTTTCTAGACTCTTTCCTAGCCTCGATTTCACAGCAAGCCAAGCATTCAAACATCTTAAGCACCTGCCACATACGTTAAAGTAAAATTCAATACATATAGTGTAAAGGTGAGCATAAAAGTTTAATAGATATAATAGAGTTCGAAATCGTTTACGCATAACCAGCATGTACAACGTATAATGTGAAACATGTAAGTTATCGACAAATATCCTATCAATACCAATGACTGCGAGTAGCGAGTGCGCATCACATGTTTACCACTTTGAACATATGAAGTAATTGTCCTTAACAACCCCTGAGTGAACAGGTGCTGAGTCCAAACAATAGTACTATCGTTGCTAAGGAAGGTAGACAGCAATCAATGTGTTAACATAACAAACAGGCATTCATCGAGTCACGTATAACATGCATTAGAGGTCTGCGCATAAGTAGTGTTTGCGTTGTGTGTTCGATGTTATTTAGAATAAGTAACGTACGTAACACCCAAAAGTGCACAAAGCAAAAAGGGATCGAGTATACTCACAGCGATGATGGATTGAAGGGAGCGCTAGAGTGAGTTTTAGCCTGATCAGAACGATAGCATAAACGATAAGCGGCACGCATAACGGTGCAAGAGTACAAAGGATCAGATGGTAATCCGATCAGATGGCCAGTCGATCGGGTGGCAATCTGTTCGGATGGTCACCCAATCGGATGGCCATTCGATTGGATTGTCACCTCGTTTGGTGAGGATGTGTTTGTGTATGATGGTTTGCCTTTTGTAGTTTTCGTTGTAGCATTTTGAAAATAGAGAAGTATCTCTACCCTTCAGGTCGGTCGATCGAACGGTTGTTCGATCGGACAACAATCCGATTGGCGAGACTTCTCAGTTTTGAGAACAAGTTCACAGCAGGACGGTCACTCGATCGGATGGCTATCTGATCGGGTGGCAATCCGTACGTACTAAACATGTTGATAATTGTTTAAGTGTCTAAGTTCCAAACGTCACACGATCGGATGGTCACTCGATCGGATGGCAATCCGATCGGGTGGTAATCCGTTTCAACGTTCAGATCCTTTGAATAGTTTGAAAAATAGTTTAAGTATGGAACCAAGTGCAACCCGATCGGATGGTCGGTCGATCGGATGGCAATCCGATCGGACGACAATCCGTCCCAACGGTCTGATCGTCCTAACACTTGTTTTTGTTTGAAGTGTTGTAGTTTTGAGCGAGACGTTGTGATATCTTGCTTGAACAACAGAACCTTTATCTCGGCCCAAGTGACCCGACCGAACAGGAATCACCCTAGTTCGACCGGTTCACGGTTCGAGTCGGTAGTTCATGTTCAAACCCGAAATCAATATCTCTCCCGGATAGAATTAAGATCAGGAACTAATGCATCACTAAGAATGAGTAGAAGATCAGAACAAGCTCCGATCCTATCGGGTTTGAGTGCATTGAGTGTAAAAGAGTTGAAAGAAAGTTGGAAAACCTTCTCTCAATCCTTTTATCCATGAATTTGTATAGATCTAAGTGAAATTATTGATAAATGTGGTGGAAATCCTTCAGATCTAAGTTATTCTTGGTGGAATGAAGTCAAACATTGAAGTTTATAAGAACTTCATGGTGACATCACCATAGAACACCTCAAATCCAGTGATTTCACGGTTAAAAGTTAAGATTCAAAAGAGAGAAAGGTGTAGGAGTGCGTGTAGATTAAGAAAGTACAAGATTTAGGTTGGAAACTTATAAGAACCAGGAGAAATCGAGAGAAAGAAGCTTGAAAGCGGCTGGGTCGAGTGAAAGGAGCTGTCACATCAAATGATGTGACATGTGAGGGTATTTATAGGGTTTCCTAAAAAGGAAAGTGGGGAAAGGGCTGGTCGATCGGGTGGCAACCCGATCGGATGGCAATCTGATCGGATGGCCACTCGATCTACGAGTCTGGCGCGATGGGTTTTATCGTTTCGATTCGAGTGCTGAGCTTTGCGATGCGATTCGAGCGAGCGATACGATAGAGTTACCCATTAAATTACTTTTAATCCCAACTACTATATCTAGCATACAATCACTATAATTGACTTGCGTTTAGCGTTCTCGATTCGATTGCGATGCGATTGATTTGCGATTGCGATTAACACATCAACATAAACATAACATGCACAAGTGACACATAATAGCACACACACGTAAAACAATATCCAGAACACATAATTCGAGTTGCGAATGCGATAGCGATAAGCGATAAATCGATTAAACATGCGATTAATATGCGATCAAACCTCGATTATTGACAAGTACTCCACATAATACAACTAACGCGATAACATAAATAGATTATCTACAAGTCAAAGAAGTCAAAACAGGAGTTGAGCAAGGAGTGACAGATCACTATTAGCAATCTTATCTTCCTTTGACTTCAATCTTGACTTTGACTTTGACTTTCGAAACACGGGGTGTTACAATGCCAACCATGAGCCTCCTTTCCTTATTCAATATTTCCTTTCCTTTTCACAAAAATAAATTAAAGTAAGAAAATAGTGGTTTGAGTCATGACCACACCCTTAGGGTAGTGGTTTTGGATGATGGATTACAAGTAGTTGACATGGCGTTGATGTGGAGGGTCATGACCACACCCTATAGCCTTATTAATTTTAGCTCGGGTAAAATGCACAGATAGTCCCTGTGGTTTGGTGAAATTTCACCTTTAGTCCCCAGCTTTTCAAAATTACACTCTTAGTCCTTGTGGTTTGACAAGTTGTTACTCGGATAGTCCCCTAAAGCGGATGAAGATTACTCAGATAGTCGTGGTTTGACAAATTGTTACTCAAATAGTCCCTGTGATTTGATAAGTTGTTACTCGGATAGTCCTTGTCATTTCACACCCGCTTAACCAGAAAAACTAACCTCCATCGGCTTTGGGGACTATCCAAGTAACAACTTGTCAAACCACAAGGACTAAGAGTGTAATTTTGAAAAGTTGGGGATTAAAGGTGAAATTTCACCCGACCACAGGGACTATCTGTGCATTTTGCCCTTCTCACTTGGTAAATAATGAACAAAAATGACATTTTTATACTTTTTATCGGTTGAAAAAAATGTAATTTTTTCGAAACATTTGGTTTGATGGAATTGATTGGAACTCAATTGAATTGGATACGGAATTCTATTTTTCTTTTTTCACCTAATGTTAATTCAAGAGTTAAATGCTTGGTTGGTCCCTGTGGTTTGCAAAAATTGCAGACTTGGTCCCAAATGTTTACTAATTACACGCGTGGTCCCTGTGGTTTTCAAAAATGCACTCGGTTGGTCCCTAGCCCTAACATCAGTTAAATTTCTTAGTTAACTATGTGTGAAATGACTATATTACCCCTGAACAATTAAAAAAATAAAACCCACCATCTTCTTCATCCCATCCCCTGTTCTTCCACCTTCAATCCACCATCTCCACCTTCAATCCACCATCTCCACCTTCAATCCAGCCAACCCCCACCCTTCAATTAACAATCGCACTCCAACCCAGCCCAACCCAACCCAGCCTTCAATTAACAATCGCACACCATCGCACCCTTCAATTAACAATCGCACATCCTCATACCTTACCCTCTCTCTCTTGATAAACATACACAAACAAACAACATACAACAGACACCTCAAACACCCACCCCCCTTTTCCGAGCTTCGCGTTTCCGATGACACCCACACCCCTTGTGACCTCGTTTTTCCGGCGGTGGTTTCTCATGGCGGTGGCAGACAGAGAGAGAGATAGAGAAGAAGGAGAGATTGATCGGAGAATCGAGGAGAGAGTGAGGGGAGAGAACCTCCGTACACGGCAGCAGCGGTGGCGGATCGGTTACTTGGTCCGACGAGTAGTTCCGTGGGGTTCCGGCGACTGAGTCGCCAGTGATGTTGAAGTCCGATTTTGATGATGATGGTGGAGCTTATGCGTGGTTCAGTTCCTGTGACGGCGGCGTGTTGGGTTGAATCAGGTTTCCGGCGGTGCGGCAGTGGGTTGCGGCAGTGGAGGATTTGGGGTGGTGGGTTGCGGCAGTGGAGGATTTGGGGTGGACCGTTTGTTTATAGAGAAAGAGAGAGAGAGAGAGAGTAGAAGATGAAGAAGATGAGGGTTGATGAAGAAGATGAGGGTTGGTCCTTGTGGTTTTTATAAAGAGGGTAAATAGGCAAGGGTATTTTGGTCATTTAACATGGACTTAACTGAGAAATTTAACTGATGTTAGGGCTAGGGACCAACCGAGTGCATTTTTGAAAACCACAGGGACCACGCGTGTAATTAGTAAACATTTGGGACCAAGTCTGCAATTTTTGCAAACCACAGGGACCAACCAAGCATTTAACTCTTAATTCAAATTGGAATGTGAATTTAACATCTTTTTGTTTCAAAAAATAAAGATCAATAGAAAGTAATAATTTTATTCGATTAGATTAAGTAGAGCTATTCAATATTCTATTAAATTGTTAATGAATTCAACCATCAATTGGAATCTCCCACTATCTTATGAACGTCACCACCATCACAACCATCGTAACCACCACGCCAACCCTCAACGTTGTTATCACCATTGTCGTCACTGTTGTCACCAAAGCCTTGCCACGATCACCCTAGCACTGCCAATACCGCCATCGCCATTGATGTCACCACCACCTCAAAGGCTCAAACACTACATTCCAACTTTAACAAATCTACAAATCAAACATAATTATTTTGTTAGTAAAATACATCATAATTCAAATTATATATCATAAATTCAAATTTGTTACACGGGTTCAAATTCTTATGAAAACTTTTAATCCCAAAATTAATTCATTTAAAAACATGTACCAACCAAATACTTAAGATCACAATAAGTTCCTTAGGACAAACTTTACCTGACAAGAATTTATACACATAATTTATGAACCATTTTAGGATATTTATTAACAACCAATGTTGAACATATATTACTATTTCCTTTGCACTAGTTAATCTCAATGTTTTAAAAACCGGTTCAAACTGACCAGTTGTACCGGTTGAACCGTCCGATACATCCGATTAAACCGTTTCGAGCCAAATTCGGTACGATATAAAAACCAGATACACGACGACGGCGGCGGTGAAGGTGATGACCCCTCAAGAAATCTTTGGGTGTTTCGGTTTTGTTTTGGTTCGGTTTAAGAACGGTTCGGGTCACCATTTTCCGGCAGCCGACGACAGTGGTGTGGCTGGTGGTTTTTTTTAGTTTTGGTTGCAGCGGAAGGCTTCTTTTAGCCGGAGTGATTTTTGTTGCCGGCTTGGTTTTGTGGTGTTTAGGCAGGGGCGCCGGAGATAGGATTTGCGGCCGAAGGTAAGGACGATGATGTCCTGTTTGATGATGTCTGGGTTTTGATTTTGATTTGTTGAATTTTTTTTTGGTTTGAGTTTGGATTGAATGGGTTTTTGAGTTTTTGGTTTTGAGATTGACGAACAGAGTTTTCAAGGATCATAACTCTGCTCTAATACGCCGTTGGTCTCCGCCATGTGGGTTATGGTGGATCGATTGGCTCAGAGGAGCAGAGAAGCTCTGATACCATATTAGAACTTGAAGATCGATTGTAATTATCAAGTTGATTGTACAAGGTATTACATTGAAATATATATAGACGATACAAATGGTTTGTGTGTGAACGTAATGTGTGTGAACGTAATCAATGCGTAATGTGTGTGAACATAATGTGTGTGATCATAATGTGTGTGAACGTAATGAATGCTTAATGTGTTGATATTTAAAACTTTGGTTAATCCACAAAAAAATAATCTTATTTATCTTTTAATAATAATTATTTGTTAGATTTGTCAAGTTAATAACTTTCTTTCATCTCACCAAGAAAAAAAAAAGATTTATTGCCACTAATACATAAATGTTATTAAACTACATACTAATTCAAAAGTTATAATATTCTTAGTTTCACATTGGGTCTAAAAAAGATATTTTACTCTCCCATCTCCCAAGAGTTATTTAATCACCAAAACCAAAAATCAAATGCATTTGTACTCCACATTAATTTGGTCAACAAAATGAAGTGTGAATGAGAGAGAGGGGTCTTGAATAAAAGTTCCATCATAAGATGCTCTATACTCACTAGTTTATTCTTTGAATTCCCTTCCCTTGGTGTTCAACTTTCCATCAATCGATCTGACACCCAACAAAACAAAACAATAATCATATTCACAACATCTTCAACACATTCCCAACACACCCTTTTCTTCCAATCTTTGATTCAAGATAGTACTTTCTTCATCTGGGGTTCAATCAAGATCACTTCTTGATTATGCCTTCATAAATCTTGAAACCAAACCTATTCATTGATTGATTCCACTTCAAATCAGTTTTCTTATTCAAGTTTTAAGAGATAGTTCATTCAATTAATGGGTTGCTTTTCTTGTTTTGATTCAAAGGAAGATGGAAAATCTAAGCCTCAAAAGACTATGGCTGATCACAATGAAGTTCACCCATCTGCCCCTTCAAATATCTCAAGATTACCTTCTGGTAGTTTCATTTTTTCATGATTTAAACTATGAATTTATCAACATTGGTTGTTTGATCTGATTTAGCTTTGTACATGTTATAAATATCCTTTGATGTAGACCCATTGAATTGTATAAAAATAGTATCTTTTTAAGGTTCTTTAATGATATTGTTGTTGATAAATTTGACTAGCATGATCTATGGAGTTGTAAAGTTGCTAACTTTATGATTGGATTTGCAGGTTTGGATAGACAGAAATCTAGAAATAATGTTAGTTTGAGGAAAGAATCGTCGGGTTCGAAAGACGGGTCACAGGGTCAGATTGCTGCTCATACATTCACTTTCCGGGAGCTTGCAGCTGCAACAAACAATTTTAGTCCTGATTGTTTGCTAGGAGAAGGAGGGTTTGGTCATGTGTATAGAGGACGGCTTCCGGGCAGCGGTCAGGTATAGACTGATGAAACCTTTAGTGTTGTAGTACGAACTCTTTGTGGATTTAGGGTTTAGAGATATTTGTGTGTATGTATGTATTTAAGGTAGTTAAAACTCTGAGTAAAGGTTTATAATAGATTGTGTCTTGATCATAGTTGTTAATGGTGAATAGCGACAAATAGCGATAAGGTACCTATATGCTACATGGCGAATAACGATAAATAGCGGGAATAGTGATACACTAGAAAAAAAAAATTAAATTTTTTTATATGTATATTATATTAAAATACCCTGGTATATACGCTATTTTACATGTATTTTTAACAAAAACCTAAAATCCAGCTATTTTGTAGCTATATTTAATCGCTATTTATATTTATAAAAAACTGAAATCCCGCTGTTTATAGCTACATACCCCGTAGCGACCTTTGACCTATTCGCTACGCTATTCGCTATAGCGGCCATAGCGACCGCTATTGACAACTATGGTCTTGATGCATGTTTTGTTGGCGTAAGGGCATGGCTGAGTATGGATTAATAATAGTCTTCGGATAGATTTCAATATGTTTGACCCGTTGACCTATTTGATGTAACCTAAATCGACCTATTCATAAGTGAATAGCTGATTTGGGTTTCATCGTCAATGAAATCAAAGTGAATATCTGGGGTCGTTTGTACAAAGAGATGGTGACATAGATAGTGATGTAACTCATCGCATACAGGCCGGCTGGTGTAGATGGAGGGCAGCCAGTGAGGTATTGTGCGATAGGAGGTTCCCAACTAAATTAAAAGGGAAATTTTACAGGGTAGCAGTTAGGCTAGCTATGCTTTATGGAACAGACTGTTGGGCTATCAAGAAGACACAAGCGCGCAAGATGGAGGTAGCAGAAATGAGGATGCTGAGGTGGATGTGTGGACACACGAGGTTAGATCGGATAAGAAATGAGGTTTTTAGGGATAGACTAGGAGTGGTTAGTATATCGGAGAAGATTAAGGAGGGGAGATTGAGATGGTTTGGGCATGTAAAGCGGAGGGAAGCGACGACACCGGTTAGAGTAGTGGAAACTCTCACTGTGGAGGGGAGGAGAGGAAGAGGCAGACCCAAACTGACATGGGATGAGCAGATTAGGCATGATTTACTTGAGTTACATCTTTCTGAGGACATGGTCCACGATAGGACTTCGTGGAGGCGTAGGATTAGGGTTAAGGACTTCTAGAGGATATTGTAGAAAGGTCTTAGGTGTTTTTCATGGATGTAGGCTTTTCCTTTTTTTAAGGGACTTTTCCGATGATTGCCTTCTTGTGTCTATGATGTTGTATGCTTTTATACGTTATTTACATTATGTTTACGCCCAAAATGATATTACATGCCATAATACATGATTCACATTATATTGTCCCACTCTTATCACTTTCTTAGTATGGGCGACCTCTTATTTCTGTATTCTTTGACTTGGTATGTTGGTTTGCTGTTCGCTTTCGAGCCGAGGGTCTCTCTGGAAGCAGCCTCTCTATCCCTATGGATAGAGGCAAGGTCTGTCTACATCCCACCCTCCCCAGACCCTATAAATAGCTCTGCTATCTGTGGGATATACTGGGTATGGTTGTTGTTGTTGTTGTTGCATAAGTGAATAGCTGAAACCGAGAGTTGTAAAGTCTAACAAGAAATCAACAAGATGGTAGGTAGACGATTAACTAATGGCAGGGTATGAGTCATTATAACAAAATCTTTTCAGGGTATGTACTAAAATATTTTTTAAATTTACTTTTCTACACTACAAAAATATAGTTTTCTCAGGGTATGCACATGGGCCACATAGATCTGCCCCAGATTATCTTGTTCTATGATCTTTATTCTCAAGTTGTTAACACCACAACAACACGATCATGTTTACAGTAATATAGCATTTCCCCTAACCTGCCATTTTGGTTAAACTTATATCTACTTCGACTAATTGTTATAGATGTCCCAAGTATATTTCTCAAACTTTTAAGCTGATTACCGTCCTGTTTCACAGATTGTAGCTGTAAAACAATTGGATAGGAACGGGCTGCAGGGTAACCGTGAATTTCTCGTAGAAGTTCTTATGCTCAGCCTTTTACATCATCCCAATTTGGTGAATTTAATCGGATACTGTGCTGATGGTGACCAAAGACTTCTTGTTTATGAATTCATGCCATTGGGATCGTTAGAAGATCATCTTCATGGTAATCATCTTTTGAGTAATCGCTTTCTGATTACTGAATATCATGTAATCACTTTCAAACCGCAACATCCGAACACACAATTTACATAATAACCGAACTCAACAGCTCATTATTCTTGGCAGATCTCCCACCAGAAAAAGAAGCATTAGATTGGAACACAAGAATGAAGATAGCGGCTGGTGCAGCTCGAGGTTTGGAATTTCTTCACGATAAGGCTAATCCTCCTGTTATTTACAGGGATTTCAAATCATCAAACATTTTGCTCGGTGAAGGATTTCAACCAAAGCTTTCTGATTTCGGGCTAGCGAAGTTGGGCCCCACTGGAGATAAGTCTCATGTATCCACACGGGTCATGGGAACGTATGGTTACTGTGCTCCTGAATATGCGATGACCGGTCAACTCACTGTTAAGTCTGATGTGTATAGCTTTGGGGTGGTTTTCTTAGAGCTTATTACAGGCCGAAAAGCCATTGACAGCAGTGCACCGCAAGGACAGCAGAATCTCGTCACTTGGGTAATCCCTTTGTTTCCATCGTGTCTATTTTTAATTAGAGCAAAATGCCATTTTCGTCCTTGAGGTTTGGCCAGTTTTGCGACTTTCCTCCAAATGTTTGTTTTTCCGCATCTGAATCCAAAAGGTTTGAAATCTTGCCATTTTCATCCAGCTCGTTAATTCCAACCATTTTTCTTCGTTAATTCAGGGGTATTTTCGTCTTTTTTGTTAACTTAAAGGGCAATTTTATCTTTTTCACTTTATGTAAAAAGACCAAATACCGTTGAAAAAGACCGTATTGCCCTTTAAGTTAACAAAAAAGACGGAAAATACCCCTGACTTAACGAAGAAAAATGGATGGAGTTAACGAGCCGGATGAAAATAGCAAGATTTCAGACCTTTTGAATACAGATGCAAAAAAACAAACCTTTGGACGAAAGTCTCAAAACAGGCCAAACCTTAGGGATGAAAATGGCATTTTACTCTTTTAATTACTATAATGTTGTTCACATTTTTTTTGTAACTTGATTAGATACAAATCGTGAATAAATAAAATGTATTTTGTGAATTTACAGGCACGACCCTTATTCAACGACAGAAGGAAATTTGCAACATTGGCGGACCCCAGGCTTGAAGGACATTATCCCATGAGGGGTCTGTACCAGGCTCTAGCGGTTGCATCGATGTGCATCCAAGAACAGGCTGCGGCTCGACCGCTTATAGGAGACGTGGTCACTGCCTTATCTTATCTTGCGAACCACACCTATGATCCCAATGCGGCCTCTGGTCAAAGCAACCGGTACAACAATGGTGAGAGAACCAGTAGAATTTCAAAGAATGAAGAAGGTGGTGGGTCGGGTCGTAGCCGATGGGGGGATCTAGAAGGTTCCGACAAAGGAGATTCGCCTCGAGAAACTCAAACTCCAAGGATGCTGAATCGAGATCTTGATCGAGAACGGGCTGTTGCTGAGGCTAAAATGTGGGTAGAAAAAAGACGACAAAGTGCACAAGGCAGCTTTGATGGGAATGCTAACGGTTGAGAGACGGGTGTTGGTGCATTACTGTGGTGTTT
Source organism: Helianthus tuberosus (assembly GCA_030545235.1). NCBI lineage: Eukaryota > Viridiplantae > Streptophyta > Magnoliopsida > Asterales > Asteraceae > Helianthus > Helianthus tuberosus. The sequence continues at coordinate 135,381 of JARYGA010060143.1, read as the reverse complement.
TGAACTTTTGACCACCACGATTTGATTTTTTCTTTTGTTTTCCCTGTACCCGATTCAGGAGAAAAAATTCGGATAAAGAGGCGGGTGTTTATGTATACCAAATATGAGGTGAATGGGAAAACTTATTATGGTTTATGGGTTATTTTGTAGTTGTACACCGAGGAGTTGTAACGTCTAATATGATGGTTTATGGGTAATCCTGTAAGAGATTTGGGTCAAGTGTTTAACTCGCCACAAGTTGCGACTTACTTTTTAAGTCAGTTATTCCATTGTTGGTGGTGATCATGATTGGAACATTCTATGTACTTGAATATCATGATATTAATTGAAACACCACTTGCAAGTGTGGTGGTCGCGTTGAGAACTAGATTCTAGCGTGCAATAGCGTTGTGGATTCGATTCACACAATTAGTTTGGTATTGAAGACAATGATTTTCACAAGGATTGATATTAAGAACTTGATTCTCACACAAATGGAGAAGTATGATTCTCCACACAAATTGTCAAATTGTGATTGTGACTTTGATATTTTTGATTTGTAAAATTTGAATTTTGGGACTTGATGGTTAACACATTCCACCCATTTAGTTTTGTGAAGTATGATGCACATTCAAGAGTAGTATGGTGGAATAGAGTAAAAAAATGTAGCAGATGAATGAGTTAATTTTTATATAAAGACTTAATTTTTTTTTTTTTGGAACGGCAATATTTCATAACCAACAACTAGCCAGGAACTAGAGAACAACAAATTACACAGTAAAAGTACACCAGTTTTTCCACGACAAAGAGCTAAATGGAGATCTATTTTTTATCCAAAGAAAACTTAACGACTTGATGTCTTCCACTGTTTTTGCGACATAACTCCATATAAAACCTTTTTTAAACGCCTATCCATCCTTTGATCTTTGTGAGCCATCAGGAGATCTTTTATAGAAAAAGCGTATATGGGCGGCACTTTACACCAAGCCGCCACAGCTTGCCAAACGTGACTAGCGAAAAAGCATGAGGTGAAAAGATGCTCACTTGACTCGTCTTCGCTCCCACAAAGCTTGCATACCACTGAACCGACATGCACATTCTTAGAACGTAAGGCTGCAAGGGTTGGAAGTCTACCCATCTCAGCCCTCCAAGCCATAATGTTCACTTTCAGTGGGACCCAATTATTCCACTCCAAAATAAACGGGACTGAAGCACAGTAAGATTCAGCAAGCACTGCCTTCATTGAGGCAACCGAAAACTCCCCTTCTTTATCTGGAAGCCATAACCAACGATCTGAATGAGAATTGGGTCGAACCTGCTAAAGCATGCCCATCAACGACTCCAACTCGTTCGTTTCCATATGATTCAAACTCCGTCTTTTCCATCTCCATTTCCAGAAAACCGAACCACTATGCATCTCATACCTGTCTTGAATCATACAGCACTTGTCTTTTTCCAGCTTGAATAAACTGGGAAAGGAGTTTTTTAACAAAGTTTGTAATCAAACAATAAGTAAAAATGACTTGTTTCCACAACATATCTTGTAATAGAAGGAATACCGCTAGCTTCTTCAAGGAAGCCGTCATCATCATTATACTTAGTAAATCCCATCAATAGCAAAGCTAAGGTAGGGTTTGAGGAGGTAAGATGTAGATAACCTTACCCATACTCCTTAGAAATAGAGAGACTGCTTCCAATGAGACCCCCCGACTCGATAGTAGTTTTGTATCAAGTTTTGCACATATGGCACATAACACTCAACTTCTTAAAGAAGTGATTAGTGAATATTCCAAAACATGTTTTATAAGAAGATTTGTTCTAGATTTCCATTTTAACTCATTTTTATAAATTATGCAATCTTTTTTTTAGAAAGGCATGATCTAAAACGGAGAGCAACAAACAAATACAAATAGCTACAGAAATTCACCGGGGTAACCCTTTAAAAAAAAAATGAAAGTAGCTACTGTAATAGTAAGAAGTAAGAAGCAAACCAAAGTTTACAATTACAATTTAATATATATATATATATATATATATATATATATATATATATATTAACGTGTCATATATTTTTGTGTAAACCTTCAAATTTACCAATTTTTGTATGTGTCTTCATGTCATGGGTGTAGGCATGGACTTAGGGCTGTAAACGAACCAAACGTTCGGCGAACAGTTCGTGAACCGTTCGGCGGGAAGTTTGTTTGTATTCTCGTTTATTAAACAAACGAACACGAACAAGAAATTTCGTTCGTTTAGTTAAATGAACAAACATGAACAGAGGTCGTGTTCGTTCGTTTATGTTCGTGAACGTTCGGTAACTTGTTCATTTGTGTTCGATACTTCATTAGTGTTTTTAGTTTTTATATTTATTTAAATACTTCAAAATTCCAAGAAATTAAACATCTAATAAGTGTCAGTGTATTATATATTCCGTTCATGAACGATTGTTTGTGTTCGTTTGTTTCCATTTGTGTTTATGAACATTAGTTTGTGCTCATTTGTGTTCGTCAACGTTCGTTGCCTAAAATTAACAAACAAACACAAACGAACACGAACAAGTTCATTTCCTTAACAAACGAACACGAACATAAAATATCGTTCGATAAGTGTTCGTGAACGGTTCGCGAACACATATATTTCTTAACAAACGAACACGAACAAGGTCTTGTTCGTGTTCGTTCGGTTCGTTTACAGCCCTAGGCATGGTTGAGGTTGACTTGAACTTTTTATCTTGGTTTATTATTACTTTTGTTGAAGCGTATATCCATGACATTGATCGTGGTTCTTTTGTTCGAAGGTGTTGTTGATTATGAACTTTAGACCTTTGCTTATCACTTTTCTTGGATTTTACTCATTGCATTTGGTGGTCAATCCACGTATGATCCCTGAGATCAACCACAAGGTCTCTGTTTGTAGATTGTAATATTCTTGTGAGGCTTTTGATTCATTAGTTATGAACGAAGATTAGATTATAAACATGTTAGTATTAGAAGATTGTACGCTCAAATGAAACAAAACCGAAATTTTCGGTTTTAGGAAACTATTTGGTCTTTAGGGTATGGGTTCAGTTCGGTTATGGGTCGGTTTTCGGTTTTACATTTGGACTAAAAATGTTAGTGCCCAAAAAACTGGCCCAAAATAAAGAACTTGGGCCTGGAACTTTGGTCAAAAGTATTAGTTAACTCCTTAATGAATTTGGTCTAAAGCTTTTTGACCAGAAATATGAGCCCGGGCCATAAATCTAACCAAAAAAATTCAAATAAGTTTGGTGAGGTACGGTTCTTCGGTTCTGTTTTAGTAAGTGGTTTTTTGTAACCTAAAATAACTTCTTGTTACCATTTTTTAGAATGAATTTTTGTTTTACCGTTTTCTAACCATTTATTCGATAATTTTCTCTGTCTTTGTAACGAAATTATGTTTATTAATTCCAAAATTTAAAAAAAAAAAAAAAATGATAATAATAATAATAATTAAAAAGAACTTTATTCAGTTTAAATTTAGAGTTTTTTGATTTTTTTTGTTTATATAAAATAACCGGTTATTAATACCAATTATAGGTTAATCGGTCATAAAGTAGCCTACCCTGTTACATAAGTTATGGTTTTCGACCAGCATAACCGGTTTTGACCAAGTCAAATAGTAATCAGTTCTGTAAATAACCGGTATGAAAAAAACCAGTTAACCAAAGGCCCATCTTCAAAAACTCTCATAGTTATTTAGGCCATGGGCGACATAAAAAAACTAGGCCTAAAATTGTGGTCAAAGGGAAATGAATTAAAAAAAAGGATCTTGAGACCTCTACATTCGTTTATGTATAATAAACGAATGCATATACTATATATACAAGCTTATAAATACCTTTCGGGATATTTGAAAAATTGGGTCTCGGGCGACGGCACGGGGGCCAGCCTTGGTTAACCGGGTATGTGCACATCTACCATTGGTGCAATAGTACAAACGTCAACATCCCTAATAACAATATATTAGGGAGAGGTTCGTTGGGGAACTATAAAAAGGAAGAAATTGGGGAACCATTACTCTTATATTTAAGAAAACTCATTTTTACATTAAAAAAAACATTTTTCTATATTTTTTAGCTTTAGCATATAAACGCATATGGAAGCTGTTTAAATAAAAAAAATGTATTTTCTAACTTTTTTCAACTGTTTTTTAAACTTATTTTTTAAAATAATTTTATTAAAACGTCTTCTACATGTGTTTATACGCTAAAGATTTGATAAAAAAATATTTTTTCCATATAAAAAATGACTTTTTATAAGTTTTTTTTACACGTTTCACTCGTGATTACCCAATTTCCCAATATACTCACACCTAGTATATTAATACGGAACCAAAATTTAAAGATAGGTTCTTCCATTATCAATTATCATCACTTCATATCATATTTAATCCATCTGTCAAAGAATTTTCCCCTCATCCTACAAAATGTAAAAAATCAAATAAGATGGTTGTTAAAATCGATTATAAATAGCAATATTATTATCATTTTATTAAGTGGGTTGCTAAAAGTGCACCTTTTATATTAAGTTCTTCATTCAACATATCGCACTAACTAAAAGTGTGTAACCAAATTTCCAATTGATATATTTACACCGAATTTGACTATTATACCTTACAATTGAACTTCAACCATCTCCCGCTCTCTCTATATGTGAAAAAGTGTTGCTGAAGGTCAACATCATGGGCCTGGGGTAGTGGATTTATGACTTGTAATACATATATATGTTTAATTTTCTATATTACGGCATGTTTTATGATAGAGTTTAATAAAGATTATAATAACATCCTTACAAGATATATAAAACAATTTTTGTCAGTACTATTCTTGTATTTTGTTTCATTCGTCAAATAAACATGTTCTAAAGCATAAACACATAAATCACAAGTCAAAAATCTACCACACAACTACCGTGAGCCCCAACATCTCACATGTCACAACTCACAAAACATCGTCCTCTCAACAACCCTATTTTTGTATCCTCTGTTCACCCTCTTTGGTTACTTTTATAAAGTTGTATCTTTTAAAAATTTTGGTGTCACAAATAGCTTATAGAAAAACTAACATGTTTTTGTTGTTATTGCTTGAGATATTTGATTTAAATAATCTTGACTTTCACCAATTGGCCGATAGCACTCAAAACAATCGATTTTTACCACACCACTCTCAACTTTCAACTTATTTTCCTCTAGCACTCCCAAACTAACTCTACGCTAACCTAGCTACTTTTTTGCTAATGTAACACTTGTGTGGTGACGTGGCATTTTTGATGACGTGACAGCTAACATGGCATCTGATTTTGATTTTTTTATGACGTGGTGTTGATGTGTCATCTGATTTGGCCTTTTTTGATGACGTGACCCAAGTTTGGTGACATGGCAGCTAGTGTTAGTAAACTAAACTAGGTTAGTGTTGGGTTATTCTGGGAGTGATCTAGGAAAATAAGTTTAAAGTTGTGAGTGATGTGGTATAAATCAAAAGTTGAGAGTGTTATCAGACACAACTGGTAAAAGTTGAAGTTATTTAAATCCAAAATCTATTATTATTTTAGTGTAGTTTGAAGATAATTTGTATCTTTCATCAAGTTTAAATAACCTCAAAATATATTAAAATTGAGTAGTTGAAGAAACACCAAACTAATCTGGCGATTAGCTTGTGGTTAGTGTCTCGTCCAAAAAGGCTAATCTTCTTCCGTTCTCGTCTAAACAACAATGATGATCCTGCAAAACAATCAACACACCGTAAGCTCGTTACAAGGAGGAGAATAGGGGGTTCTCCTTGTAACCACCCTCCGGCGTGAGAACAAGTAACTGTTTTGAGGATAATAGTGTGTGTATTAAGTGAGAGAGCAAGAGAGTGATCCTTAAACCTAGAGGTGAAGTTCCCTATTTATAGACGAGGTGGTATGTGAAGGAGATGAGCTGACGGGCCTTGGGCCTGAGGACGACAACAAGGAATATCCATTATGCTCTCTCTGTCACGATCGTCAGTGATTCCAGGCGAGAGGGTAGCTGGCGCATGCTGAATGGATCCACGTGTTTTGATGATTGTCCTTGTTGTCTGGTCTGTCATCAGCAGCCAAGTGGAGATCTTGGAGCAGTGGTCGGTACACACTGATTGGTGCCACGTATACGTCCTTGTGTACCTTTTGTCTCCTGTACGATTGTCCATCGTACAACACGACTGGATACAGTCTGTTGAACGCTTATTCGCCCACTGCTCTGCCACTTGTACCTTTGTACTTGTCCGATGTTTACCTGCACTTCTTGCCTCCGCGCGATCCGGGTATCTCCCGTGAAGTCGACACAAGGTCGAGGAAACAAGATCTTTTATCTAAGGAGTTAAGTGTCAGAACTGATCTTGTTTTGGTCTTGACCCTGCGCGTGACTTGGAACACGTCTGTTTAGTCGACGCAAGGTCGAGGAAGTTATCAATTTGGTTTATCCTGGGTATGGTCTGACGCGTGACCTGAGCCTGACTCGTATGACCGACGCATGATTTAGGACCATACCCCATAGACTATGGGGTATGGGGCGTGGGTTGGGGCGTGGGTTGGAGAGAAACGCCCAAGTCACCACCCCGGGTGGGCGGGCGGGCCCCTTGTGCGGGAGTTTAAGGCCGGGCGTTGGGCGGGGCTATCAAGGTGACATGGCGGGATCTGATTGGCCAAGATAACTAGTCGTTTGGGCTAGCCGTTGGCGGCAAATTGGCCTGTAATAATCCCACCTACACCTTTTTGGCCAATAATAATCCCAGCTCAGAATATTCCCCACACCAGTCCCACCTTTCAGATATTTTTCCCACACTGGTCCCCAGTTAAAAATCCCTAACTCAGTTAGTAAAATGGTTGATGTGGCAAATGATGTGTTAAAAACTGATTATTATTGGCCAAAAAGGTGTAGGTGGGATTATTATTGGCCAAAAAGGTGTAGGTGGGATTATTACAGGTAATCAGTTTTTAACACATCATCTGCCACATATCTGCCACATAATCAGTTTTTAACACATCATCTGCCACATCAGCCATTTTACTAACTGAGTTAGGGATTTTTAACTGGGGACCAGTGTGGGAAAAATATCTTAAAGGTGGGACTGGTGTGGGGAATATTCTGAGGTGGGATTATTATTGGCAAAAAAGGTGTAGGTGGGATTATTACAGGCCAATAAGCCTATTTTAAGAAAAAATTCTCATCCAACCACAATACGAAAAATGAATTCTCATAATCGTGGTTTTGACCCGAACAACCCGTGGGCATTACAAGAAAATCCTAGCCCACCACCCAATCGTCCAATTGCTCCCTTTGTAAGACACTCCACTATGCCCGATATGGCGGGTTACGTATCGTTTCTCTCGAATCGTGTGTATACTAGCTTCCCTCACACCGACGATTCTATACGTAGCCCGTGTCCACAAACGCCCATCAACCTTTCACAAACGTCCATCAACCTTTCCCAAACCGAAACCGTCCCCGAAATTCAACCCCCCATCGATGGTATTTCCGCATCCAAACCCATCAAGAAGAGAAGTCACAAGAAAAAAACCGAGGCCGAGAAAGCACTTGAAAGCGCCAAACGAAAACAACAAAGATGGCTCCTTAATGAAGAAGTTGCATTGGCGAGGGCTTGGGTTCAACAATCTCTACATCCAACTTTAGGTATTTTTATGTATTTTGTAGCCCTTATTTTAATATTTATGTTTTTATTTATATAACTTTGTAATATATTAAATTTTGTTTTGATTAAAATAGGAAATTCTCAACATAGAAACCATTTGTGGGAAGCGATTAGTAAAGCATTCCATTAAGAAATGGAAAGGAGCTTTATCGTGAAAATGATAGCTTATCCTCGAAGTGGACCGAGATAAGCGGGCAACTCACCAAATTTAGTTGTTTTTTTACATAAGGCAAAGTAAAACCCAAAAAGTGGTGAAACCGAAGCCGACTTTGTGACAAATGCATTGGTTACATACAAAACGAATGTGGGGAGCGACTTCCGTTTCATGCATTGTTGGGACATTTGTAAGTTCCATCCCAAGTGGGCGACGATCCCTAGTGGTAGCGAAACTAACACGTCTTCCAAAAGGTCAAGGACACCCTCGTCCCAAGCCCAATCGGATGCACGAGATCAAGAGTTAGAGGACTTTGTGGATGATTCGCCAAACCGGCTAGAATACGGAAGAGATGCCGCAAAAGGCGCGCTCAAAAATCAAGATCGGGTACGCCATCGCCTTCAGTTGGGAGTTCGGGCTCGCGTAGGGGAGTATACATCGATCAATTGGAAGACATTGCACATGCAAGTTAGATACATTCAACGTATTCCAACAACAAAGGGCCGAAATTCGGAAGAACAAAGAAGATAGGGATACCCTGAAACAAAGACGAGATGATATGAAATTTATAGCCCAGCACATCGATCACCTATCAGGTGAAGAGTTGGAACTAATGTTGGAGACGGGAGAAGAGATAAAGAAAAAATATTACAAGCACTAGGAATTTTTTATGTAATTTTCTTTATTTAAAAAACATTATTCAAAAATTTAATTTGTTTTAAAAATATAAATATTGCAGTTTGGGCTGGCCACGCCCCAAACCCCGCCCCACCATACCGTCTTCAATGTGGGTCAGCTCAGCAAAGCTTACCCAAGCCACGTGTCGACCCATGACTCAAACCCCCGCCCACCATACCCACGATCTTTAGTAGTTAAATGACCGGATAAAGCTTAGTTGTTTAGTTAATTAATAATATCTAGCAAAGGCTTTCATCATAAAAAGACAGGTGGCGGTATTATGTCTAGAAGTTTGATGGTGGGACATATCCTATATCAAAAAACCTACAAAAACATTGATGTTACACAAGTCATATCAAACACCATTTCACATGAGATGAATCAAAGCTGAAACCCCAAAGAACATTCCCGTAATTTCTGGGTGATCATGGATACCGTCTTTAAATTCATCTCCCCCAATTCCTCCCAAATCCCCCTTAAAATGGCCCTTAAAACGGCTCATGTTACACGACTTCCTAATCTAGATCATGTTTCCGATGATATTAATCACACAAACAATGTTGTTGCATTCAACACTCATCATCAAAAACATCATCGTCAACATGACGATGATGTCCGAGATGCGGTGGTTTTTAGAAAACCGGCGGAGGAGTTTATGGTCATCGGACACCGAGGAACCGGGATGAATTTGTTGCAGTCGTCTGATCACAGAATGAAAATGATCAAAGAGAATTCTATTCTTGCGTTTAATACCGCCGGAGAATTTAATCTGGATTACATCGAGTTTGATGTTCAGGTAGCTTTTTTAATTTTTTAAGGTTTCGATTTCGTTTACGTTTGAATTTGGGATTGACGGTAGCCGCGGCGATTGATGTGTTAATCGGTCGCTAAAAGCTAAAACGACATTTGATTTGTCGTTATGTTTGGAAAACACGTGTTTGGAAGACTGGCACAACACAACAGGTTGATTATGTTTTGGTGGGCCTACGGCCCACGTATTACGACTGTTAAATATCTTAATTTGAGTCGCTTTTTTTTTCTTTTTCTTTTGTGCTTTTTTAGATCGAGTTTAAGGAGGACAAATACTTTTAAAACACAAATTCCTCACACATCAAAACCCTCTTTTTTGTAGCGACTAGTCATGGCTTTGATATGGTCAAACAAGAAAATATGAAATAGCTGGTTTTATTAAATCAAACTCAGGAGTTTGCTAACCTTGTTAACCAATATGATCAGATAAAACGTAAAATTACACAGCTTACGCTAAACATGTGTTTAAAAAAATTTGTTTATACATACTAAGATTTGAACTTGGGATCTCATGTACACAATGAAACTAGTGTTTTAAAAAAATGTTTACACTTAATAAGATTTGAACTTGGATCTCATGTATACAAGGAAACAAACGTATCCAATAAAGTTCACTTATAGCAAGCTATTCGTAAAGTATGGGAAGGGTGAGATGAATGATTTACACCTAATGAAGGCAGACTATACCTCTATCTCATGAGATAAAGTGGTTGGTCGGCTGTTCCCACCGAGTACACTGGCTCTAAGAAACAATGTTTTTTTTTCATGTAAAGTACAGTAATCCATATAACATAAAGTGTGGCTAAGTGAAACAAAACAACAACAAAATCACAATTACTAATAATATCATAAGTAAACAAAACAACACAATGGAAGTGTTTGCCAAATATTATAAGAGAAGAGTGTCTCTTGAGTTTTGGGTAATTCGACGAACATATGATATAAGTATGTTACAATAATAGTAAGAAATAAAAAAGTAGTTATTGTCGTGTAAATAATTCTCGTTGGCTTTCGTTTCGTTAGTTATCGTATATAATTTTCAAGTTTTTGACATCATTCAAGGGACTGATTTGTTTGTTTGTTTGGTGTTTCTTTGAACATTTCTCGATCTAAGTTTTGGGTGATGGAAGAAACTTAGACAAAAAAACGTAAACACAAACCTCTTTTTGTAGGTGACCAAAGACGATTGTCCAATCATATTTCATGACAACTTCATCTACACTGAAGATAAGGTCAGTTTAAACTTTATATTACTATGCATTGTATTTTACTCTAGGTGATCCACACATGCCCTTAAAAACCTATACGCGGTATAAAACATCTTTCTTAAAAGTATTCATTTTGTGTGCCCTCTAGGCCTATGAAGTTAATGGGTGCTTGATTTCAGGGTGTAATAATTGAAAAAAGAGTTACCGATATGAATCTAGACGAGTTTCTTTCATACGGACCTCAAAGGGAGCCTAACAAAGTAATGAATTTTATTTTCATACGCGCATCTTATGTTCAAAGTTATTCAATTCCATATCATGTATGTTGTAAATTTAATCGATTTGATGGTTATGATCCTGATAACATCAGGTGGGTAAGCCTTTGTTTAGAAAAACAAAAGATGGGAGGATTTTTGAGTGGAAAGTTGAAAAGGATGATTATCTATGCACATTGGAAGAGGTGTTCACAAAAATAAATCATTCCAAGGGGTTCAATATTGAGTTCAAGTTTGATGATAATATTTTGTACACAGAGGAAGAACTAGTTCACGTCATACAAATTGTTCTTCGCGTATGCACTTGTTCTGAACGTTTTGTATTAACCGGTGTTTTTTTAATATAAGGGTTACCGTTTTCATGGATCTTGGTTTCTTTTTGTGGCAGATTGTATTCAAATATGCTAAAAACCGATCCATCATCTTTTCAAGCTTTCAGCCCGATGCAGCTCTTTTGACCCGGAAACTCCAAAGCATTTATCCAGTAAGTTGTATCTTACTTGTATCTTGTGTTTATTTCATATAGCGGTAACCAAGTTTGGTGATATTTACCCTTGAAAGTTGAAAAGAAACATGTTTTACATTAAAAGAAATCTTACAATTTTAAAGGCAATGACATGTATTTCAACATTTTAATGTGTACTAACCTATAAGGATTACCTATTTATGTATGTGCAGACAAAGTTGGTTATTTGTAATAAAGTATAGACAAATATTGGTTACTTTTGTGCAGTTAAGTCTATATATATATGTAATGGAATTGGATTCGTTACTAAAGAAACCGCTCATCTGATTGTGTTTTTGCTTGTTATAATGTCACGATTAGGTTTTCTTTCTGACAAATGGAGGGGTGGAAACATATACGGACGTAAGGAGGAATTCTTTGGATGAAGCAATGAAGTTGTGCTTAGCAGGCGGCTTAAATGGTATGGTTTGTGAAGTGAGATCCATCTTAAGAAATCCAGGAGTAATTAAAAGGATTAAAGACTTGAAACTCAGTCTCATAAGCTATGGCCAGTTAAAGTAAGAATATTCATTTTCTTTAAAACACAGCGAAATTTCAATATTCCTTTTGTTTTCGTTGTTTGTCCTGTTACATATTTGTTGTTATATTATATATATGCACTAATTAGATGCAACGTTTGTTGAATTTTCAGTAACATAGGAGAGGTGGTCAATGCACAAATATTGATGGGGGTCGATGGGGTGATCGTTGACTTGGTTCAAGAGATCACTGAAGTAGTTGCGAATTTCGGCAAAGAAGTTGAAAACGAGATTATAGTTGACGAGGAAAACGATGACGGGATCAAGTGTTCAGAGAAGCAACTTTCTAGTCTTATGAAGATCATTGAAATGAAATATATTTGTAGTTAATTTGTGTGTAAATTATGCATACAACCCTCTTTTTACATTTTGTCAATCTATAATGTGTAGGTGGCAATTTCATCCATATATTTATAAGTATAAGCATGTAGATTTATGTTACATAGCACTAAATTGCGTAAAACTATACAATTATATCAAAATAAAGCTAGTTAAACAAATTAATATTTATTCTGATCGCTATAGAAATCCTGCGGGTGTTTTATCTGTGCTCCGGGCTGAAAATAAACTTGAACAAATCCAATCTCTATGGTATTGGTGTGAGCAACTTGGAAGTGAAGGACAAGGCGATAATGGTGGGTTGTCTTGCGGGGGAAACCCCGTTCAAGTACCTTGGGCTTATGGTGGGAGCTAATATGAATCGTATCAACAATTGGAAACCGATGTTCGATGTGTTTGAAACCAGACTATCAGCTTGGAAGGCGAACACCCTCTCTATGGGAGGACAAGTCGTCCTTGTCAAATCGGTGCTTGAAAGCCTTCCAAATTATTACTTCTCGCTTTACAGGGCCCCTTCTTAAGTGATCAAGGATTTGGAGAAGTTGATTAGAAGATTCCCTTGGGGCGGGAATAGCGAGAACTGCAAGATGCATTGGGTTTCATAGGATAGGGTTACTATTCCTAAAGAAAATGGAGGAATTGGTATTTGTAAGTTAAAAAGAATAAATACGACTCTTCTTACTAAGTGGGTATGGCGCTTCAAATTGGAAAACGATCAACTTTGGAGAAAGGTGGTTGCAGCCATCCATACTAGTAGAAGGAACTGGGATTTCCTTCTCGCTAAAAAGTGTTGCGGTGGAGTTTGGATCAATATAGTTAAAATCTACGCTAGAACTAAAATTGAAGGGACTACTTTAAGAAGGTTTTTCAAAGGGGAGGTGGGCGATGGTTAAGACATTGCCTTTTGGATTGATCCTCGGTTGGAAAATGAACCTCTAAAAGATATATATCCTAATATCTTCAAATTAGAATCCGAAAAGAATTGTAAAGTGGTGAGCAGAATTTGTGTCCGAGAAGGAAGTAATTTTGTGAATTGGAAGTGGAGGATTGGTCCGAGTAATTTCATCCAGATCACTGAGCTCAACTGGTTATCCAGGCGGCTGGACTCGGTGGAACTTAAGGAGTGTCGGGACAGATGGAAATGGGTGGGGGCTGCATCCGGAACTTTTTCGGTTAGAGAGGTTAAGAGTATATTGTCTAAAGGGGAAGAGGTTGGGGATTTTTATGTCATGGAATGGAGTAAATTGGTCCCGGCTAAATGTAATCTCTTTGTTTGGAAAGCTGAGATGAGCAAAATCCCCACTTTGGATGCTCTCCTCAGCCGCGGTTTGGACATCGGGGATATAACATGTCTTTTGTGCAGGTTTGGTGAAGAAAGCGCATACCATTTGTTGTCCAAACGTGTTATTGCTACTCAAGTTTGGTTCGCAGTGTCGAGATGGTGTAAGATAGCCCCCTTTGTTAGTTCGGTGAAGGAGTTGCTGGAAGTGCATAAGGTGGTGGGGTTGTCCGAAAAAGCTAAGAATGTTTTTTAGGCATTGTAAGGGTGGGATGTTGGTGTATTTGAAGGGCGCGAAACAAACTAAAGTTCGACAATGTAACAACTGGCAATTTTCCGTGTATCCGTACAATGTTAAACAGTAGTTTGTGCTTTAATGACTGTGCTTGATTAAATTGATGACATGAATGAATTTCTGATTACTGTCATGTACATACAAATGCATTACATGTTGCATGATTTCTTATCATTATTGCATGCAACACAATATGGTTCATTCAGTGCACAGAACAAAGTTAGCACAGTTATCAGACGAACTAGAAGTACTGACGGGAGTTCAGTACTCAGACAGACATGATATTAAGACACAGAATGAGCCCGAAACCAAGAGTTACACTAGAATAGTGTGTAGGAAAGTAAGGATCATAAAACTGCCTTCCGAGTGATAGTTTAATTGCCGAAAAGTGCTCAAAACTCACAAAAACTGCAGAATTCTGCATAATTAAGCAAAAATCAGCATTTTAACAACAAAATACAATGTAGAATTATGGTTTAATGGTCCAGAAAACCTTCCTAAGTATCGGGAATCAAAACTGTCATAAAAGACTACATAAAGCACACTAAACTGCGCAATTTAGCACCTTAACGAACCGGTAACCAACTGAACAACCGGACACTACCCGAAACACCAAATTTTCACTAGAAGCATTTTTTTAGTGTTACGAAGCTAGTTATGGTCACCGAACATAATAACACATCCTATAAACACTAAACACCTAAAACACTAAACATTATACTTAGAATCTAACTTAAATCTTTAACTTACCATTACATCCCAACCAAGAACCCCCCCCCCCCCCATTCGACAGTCATCAAGGGGACCCACCCCCTTGATTTCTTTTAATTTTTTATTTGATTTGTAAAGTCCTTTGGAAGCACATTAACCATCAGATTATGTAGTGTTGGAAGAACTTGTTTTAAAAACCACAAGACTTAAGCCATTATCTTCTTACCATTTCACAACACATATCCTCCTTCTTCTCCTTCTTGTTCTCGGCTACAACACACCCACATACAACCTCCATTTTCATCCAACACTCAAGCATTCCAAGGTGATCTAGAGGTGCAAGGAACATAGTTAAGAAGCATGGAAGCCTTGGAAGTTGAAAGACCATCACCTAGAGCTTTTATCCACCTTATTCATCATCATCTTCATCTTTGTTTCTTCCCTAGCCATAGAGCTAGTAGTAAGCTCCTCACAACTTGTTTTTACTTCTCATTTTAGTGGTTAAAAGGTTATGTAACTTGTTAATCTAAAGAATCATAAAGAAATATGAAGATGATCTTGAACATCAAGCTTAATAACATGAAAATCTAAGTTGTTTTAGTGTATGTATGAAACTTGTTTGTTGATTTCTTGTGATTATGATGTTGACATAAGAAGCTTGCTAGATGATGATTAAACACATGATCTAGCAAGTATAAGGATGGATCTTGAGAAAATCATAATGATCATCCTTTATGTTAATCATGAACTTGAATATAAAGTTGTTTTAGTGAATGATGATTATTGATACATGTTATAAGTCTTGAAAATGAATGATTTCAAAGATAATATTTTCAAGAGAACAAAGTTTATTACAAGATTAACATGATCATGGTTTTTAAAGAGAGTAAACATGTTTTAAGTGTTGGTAACAAGAAGAATACAAGAAAAAATATTTTTATAAAATCTTCACACAAGTTGTAAAGAACTAAAATTTACAAGAATGAGCTTTACACACTAAAAACCATGTTTATAGAGGTAACTAAACTTACTAAACAACATGTTAAGTTACTACAAATTTTCACAAACTTTCAAGTTCATGACATTGTGTAAATTGCATATTTTTGGCTCATGGTAAGTCTTGTTTAAATTGTTGATGATTGGTGATGAATTTCAAAAAGAAAATGATATGCCTTTGGCATGGAAACCTCCATTTTTAAGGGGAAACTATGGCAAAATTTATGTAGAAATTAAACACTTAGAAAAATATTTTTAAACAAGTGTTTACAAGTAAATTTTGATCATGGTTTTCATATAAAAACTTGTCATAATTTTTATTACAAAAATTACAAATATTGGAGGTTGATTTTTGATAAATAAAAATGACTAAGTGTATATTTAGGTAAATATATATTTAGATGTCACAAATTGTGTGCTACTTGTATATTATGTGTATTAGTTAGTTATATTATTTTACCAACTTGAAAATAATATAACACACCAAAATACCCAAAATTGTAATACAAAATATTACCAAAATTCCAAGAAAACAAATATATAAAGTATACCCGAATATTGGACAAACCGGACAAGGACTAAGGACTATAAATATATATAAATTCCGGAAATAAATTCGTAACTCGACAAGTATGACAAACGGTATTTTGAAAACCGAAGAAACGTTAAAATATTGATTTTTATAACTATTACAAAGTATATCATATTTTATCAAGTAGAAAATGTATTATTTTTTAGAGGAGAAAAATATATATTTTCTTAAACAATTTGAAGATATATTATTTTTGAATGAAGAAAAATATATATTTTCTTAAACAAGTTAATAAAAAAATATATATATTATTTTTGAGATATATATGAAGGTATATTTATTTTTGCCAAGAAAGATTTATAGATATTTTCTATAAAAATCCTCTTAATATATATATATATATATATATATATATATTTTTTTTTTGAGAATATATATTTGGTGATTTTTAGTTGTTTAAAATATATTCCGGAAAATTAAATACAAGATTAAGTATAAAATAGTTAATAAATACAATAAAATACGTATTCTCGTACGTACAAATACACACAGGGATACACCATCAATACTTGGCAAAATACACAAAGTATAAAAATACACAAGTATAATTATATCCATACTTGGGAAATATTCATGAAGAAATTACAAAACAAAATAAGTCAAAAATATATTATCTTAACAAATATTTCAAATAATTGATAGATATAATTTAGGTTAAAATATTATTATTTTAACTAATAATTATATACTTTGGAATTATACAATGTAAATCAAAGACGTAACTCAAAGGATACTAAGTCTTAGCAAACAACTAAGACAAAAAGTCGTTACACGGCCTAGCTGTCTAATAAAAAATAGCACGTGTGTAGGTAGTTGTACGACCGGTGGAAGAGCTTTGAGTTACTAGTCAGAAGAACGCAAATTACGGAGTTCATGTCCCCCTTTTCTTTTAGTTGTTTTTAGTTTTATAACTTCGGGGGTGAAATACATTTTACGAATGTTTCAAACGTTTACAAATGGTATGGTTAGGTAGGGAATGAACTGTTAGATCATGTGAATGTGTAGGCGTTAACTTAAGACCATTAATCCTTGTATAAGGACCGATGGGCATGAGTGATAGATCTATTTGGGTGTTGCGAGCCCCACCCATGAGACCGCGAGTTAGACTATGTGGTGATTAGAAAAATATTTTTAAACAAGTGTTTACAAGTAAATTTTGATCATGGCTTTCATATAAAAACTTGCCATAATTTTTATTACAAAAATTACAAATATTGGAGGTTGATTTTTGATAAATAAAAATGACTAAGTGTATATTTAGGAAAATATATATTTAGATGTCACAAATTGTGTGCTACTTGTATATTATGTGTATTAGTTATATTATTTTAGTAACTTGAAAATAATATAACACACCAAAATACCCAAAATTGTAATACAAAATATTACCAAAATTCCAAGAAAACAAATATATAAAGTATACCCGAATATTGGACAAACCAGACAAGGACTAAGGACTATAAATATATATAAACTCCGGAAATAAATTCTTAACTCGACAAGTATGACAAACGGTATTTTGAAAACCGAAGAAACGGTAAAATATTGATTTTTATAACTATTACAAAGTATATCATATTTTATCAAGTAGAAATTGTATTATTTTTTAGAGGAGAAAAATATATATATTCTTAAACAACTTGAAGATACATTATTTTTGAATGAAGAAAAATATATATTTTCTTAAACAAGTTAAAAATATATTAGTTTGGGTGAAAGATAGAAATATATATTTTCTAAAGTTAATAAAAAAATATATATATTATTTTTGAGATATATATGAAGGTATATTTATTTTTGCCAAGAAAGATTTATAGATATTTTCTATAAAAATCCTCTTAATATATATATATATATATATATATATATTGAGAATATAAATTTGGTGATTTTTAGTTGTTTAAAATATATTCCAAAAAATTAAATACAAGATTAAGTATAAAATAGTTAATAAATACAATAAAATATGTATTCTCGTACGTACAAATACACACTGGGATACATCATCAATACTTGGTAAAATACACAAAGTATAAAAATACACAAGTATAATTATATCCATACTTGGGAAATACTCATGAAGGAATTACAAAACGAAATAAGTCAAAAATATATTATCTTAACAAATATTACAAATAATTGATAGATATTATTTAAGTTAAAATATTATTATTTTAACTAATAATTATATACTTTGGAATTATACAATGTAAATCAAAGACGTAACTTAAAGGATACTAAGTCTTAACAAACAACTAAGACTAAAAGTCGTTACACGACCTAGCCGTCTAATAAAACATATCACGTGTGTAGGTAGTTGTACGACTGGTGGAAGAGCTTTGAGTTACTAGTCAGAAGAATGCAAATCAGTGAGTTCATGTCCCCCTTTTCTTTTAACTGTTTTCAGTTTTATAACTTCGGGGGTGAAATACATGTTACGAATGTTTCAAACGTTTACAAATGGTATGGTTAGGTAGGGAATGAACTGTTAGATCATGTGAATGGGTAGGCGTTAACTTAAGACCATTAATCCTTGTATAAGGACCGAGGGGCATGAGTGATAGATCTATTTGGGTGTTGCGAGCACCACCCATGAGACCGCGAGTTGGACTATGTGGTGATTATGTCGTTCCCGCCGGGTGGCCAAGTTCGAAATACGCAAAGGATTGAGCCTTCCTGCACCATTGCACACATATTAATGTCTTAGCTACACATTAATGATCTGTTCATAGACGCTTTCATACCGGATTACAAAGGCATGCATACAAATGTTTACAAGATTATTCATGTACACATACAAAAACACATGAACTCGCTCAACTTTTGTTGATGTTTTCAAACTACATGTATTTCAGGAAACTGATGGATCTGGCGGTGTTTAAAAGTTCAAGAAGTGTTTCAAGAGTCGATGTCATCCAACCTTTTGAAGGGTTTGACTTGGATGTCTTACCTTAGATAAGACATACGAGTCAAAGCCTTGGTTTTATTTATCGTTTGTTTAAAAGTCCTTTATGGAACTTGTTTCTATTTGAATGGTTTGTAAGTTAAACGTGAAGTTTGAGTGGTAGTACTAAACAATTTGGGTTTGTAATGTTTGAAACGTATTAATGGATGAACATCGTATTTAATCATATAGTTGTTTATTATAATTGAATGCAATGATATTAAACAAGTCACACATCATACGCTTCCGCAAAAGTCAGGGTGTGACAGTTTGGTATCAGAGCTTCGATTGTAGTGAACTAGGATTACTTCTCGAGTCAAGACTACAATCACTAGGACTCATTCTCGAAGATATTTTTACAAAATATTTTTCATTGCATTTACAAAACGCCAAGATCCATGGAACAAACATTTTACAAAGGAAAGAGACGAAACACAAGCAAGGACACAGTTGGTGGTTTAGTTTGCATGGGGAAGATTTGTTAAGATAGAAAAGTCTCACGTAGGAATGACGTGACATGTCTTTATTTGCCTATACATACCAGATGCCAATCTTTGTCTGCATATACTGAGTGTTAGTAGTTAACAGATGTGCATACGCCATGATTATTGTGATACAGGTACTTATGTCTTCATCCGAGAGTGGTTTGTCGGAGGAGCAGGACCCCATTGAGATTGTATCAGACGACGAGGTAGCCCCAGCTCCAGATATTTTCACATCTGATACTGAGAGCGACCCCGAGATGTTGTCAGAGGACGAGATGATGACTTCCAGCCGTTTGCTCTACCCGACTTCGGGGATGATATCCCAGATGCTGATATCCTTATCGATGACGTTTTTGCATTCCCTGCTCCTGTTCATGACCATCTCATCATCGGTCACCCCGATGGTGAGCACATTGTTGCCCCTATTCTCGAT
This sequence comes from Helianthus tuberosus, assembly GCA_030545235.1. Taxonomy (NCBI): domain Eukaryota; kingdom Viridiplantae; phylum Streptophyta; class Magnoliopsida; order Asterales; family Asteraceae; genus Helianthus; species Helianthus tuberosus. Next base: position 115,466 of record JARYGA010060143.1, on the reverse strand, counting down.
GTTGCTCCTCTCGTTATCTTCCGCAAGAGGATTGGCCTTTTGACGACCTCTTCGATAACGATGTTGATCTTTTGTGGGCGATCACCTTGCAAGGGAGCAGGGTACCGGGGAGGTGGATGACGTTGTTGCATTGGACGTACCTCCTCCTACTGTGCCTGTCGTTGATATCTCTTCAGATTCCAGCTTACACTCCGTTGCAGACTCCTTTGAGTCTGTAACCTCTTCGGCCCTGCAGGCTGCAGGACTCCACCTTTATGCTATTGATGACGATGATGTGATGTCTGCTGCTCCATCATCTCCTATTCGAGCCCCCACACCCCCACATGTCCCAGATCATGTTCATGATCCAGACCCAGTTCCTTTTGGCTTACCTTTTGTTGCACTGCTTATTCCTGAGCCTGTTTCCGCTCCACTCGATCTTCCACCAGTTGATCCACTTGTTCCACAGCCTCCACCAGTTGATGTTGTTCCCCCTCACTTCATTTCAGACGAGCATCGCACTGACCTCCCTATTGTTTTTCTACAGGAGATTCCAGCTCCCTGTCCAGGGGAAAGCACTTCTGGTCAGCCGCCGAGCTTTGACCCTTTTGCATCAGCTAACTTCCCACCCATCCCGCAGTTCGCTCCTGTTGCACCATCACCACTTGACGAGTCATTTAGATGGTTCCCACCTTATACGATGCCTATTTCTGATCCGTATCACCCCTCGTACCACGCTGGTTACACACGTGATGACTTACTTCTATCCCTACAGCTACAGTTCGAGATACTGAGCAGCAGAGTCCTCGAGTTAGAGTTTGGTGAGGGTGCCAGACGATCACCAGTTCCATTGCATCCTACTCCTGTTCCCCCACCCTCATCATCGAGTTCTTTTGTTCCCCCACCTGCTGCTCCTACATCTATTCCGGGCTTTGATGCCCGTTTCCTCACAGCCGAGCAGCAGATCAGCTATCTGGTTCGTCGTGTTCTTGAGCTAGAGGAGGAGCTCGCTCATGTTTGCAGTTTGCTCTTTTTCCCTCCTCCTCCACCCCCATCAGCATCCTAGATTTTTGGTTTTACGCAGGTACCCTACTTTTGGTGAGAACGCCACAATTGAGCTCGAGATTATGAAGACATGAAGACCACTTTTTGAATGACACTTTTGTACATGACAGATTTGTTTGACCGGGGTAGTGTGACCTCGTGTCTCTTTTGATATGCTACAATTTAAAAAAAATGTATCTTATGGTGAAGTATTAATGAAAAGCTCAATAGTCGTGTTCTCATTAAATACATTATTGGTTTACATGTTCATGCGATGATTATGTTATTGTGTGGTTGTTTGTTGTGATGATTGCTTATGTCATATATATACATACGTACACCCCCTATACGATTACATAATGAATAAGGCCTAACCTATCCGATCTTCTTACTAGAAGAACAATGCCGCCCCGACGAAATACCGATAACAACAACACGCTGCCAAGGGCTGAAGCAGAATAGCAAGAACGCATCTCACAAGCTATTGCCCAGCACGAGGCCATCCGCTCCGAGCATAGCGGTGGTACCTCTGGAAATAACCCCCCAACCGGTAATGTTAAGTCATCTAAGACACATTACAACTCGTTTGGATATTTCTAATTGTGCTTTGCCAATGCTTACTGTGAATTGTGTTGCTTGTGTTACAAGCTGTACTTACAAGCAATTTTTGAATTGCAAGCCTCTCAACTTCGATAGCACTGGCGGTACTGTCGGGTTTGTTCGCTGGGTGGAGAAAACCGACTCCGTACTGAGGATGAGCAAGTGTGCTCCAGAACAGAGGGTCACGTATATTTCTGGGTTATTTCTGGATGGAGCGCTTTCATGGTGGAACCTCCAAGTTCAGACACTGGGCGAAACTGCTGCATACGCGTTAACATGGGATGAGCTTAAAGAGTTAATGCGCAAGAAGTACTGCTCACGAGCCGAGATTCAGAAACTGGAGACAAAATTCTGGAACCTAGAAATGGATGGTCCGAAAGTAGCAGAGTATATTTAGCGATTCCATGATTTGTTAAGGGTCGTTCCTTATCTGGTGGAGACAGAGTTTAAAAGAATTGAGTGTTTTATATGGGGATTGGCACCTCAGATCTTGAGTATGGTTACAGCTTCCAAGCCTCCAAATATTGTTGAGGCTATTTATCTAAGTGTGGCGCATACTGAGGAGGCAGTTCGTTTGGGAAAGTTTTCCATCTCTGAGACGAAAAAGAAGGAGACTCATGTGGAGTCATCGGGTGATAACAAAAGGAAGTTCACGAATTTTAAGAAGGGCACCCAAGTGAACAACAACACCAACAAACGTAGGGAGACCAATAAGCCAGCTGAGGCCCAGACGGGCGCAATAAACACTGAACCTAAGGGAAAAGGTTATATGGGCACCCTGCCCAAGTGCGACATCTGTCAGCGTCATCATACTGGGTGGTGTAGGTATGGAAAATGTGAGAACTGTAGAAAAGTGGGGCATGCCAAGGAGACGTGTTGGTACGGAGCAGGATGTGGGAATGGAGGTCAAGGTGGTAGTGGAAATCGTGGTGGGAATGGAAATCAGACTTGGAATCGAAACCATGGAGGAAACGGTAATTTTGGGGGAAACGAAAATCGTGGTGGATATGGGAACCAGGCTGGATGGGAATCATGGAGGAAACAATAACAACAACAACCAGGGCTGAAATGGAAATGATAATGGACGTGGCCAGGGCTGTTTTAGCTGCGGTGACCTGGGGCACTTTAAGAAGGATTGCCCTAAAAACAATCAAGCTCAAGGAAGGGTGTTTACCATTGGAGCCAGGGAAGCACGCCAGGATCCAAATGTGGTTACTGGTACGTTCCCTATTAATCAACGTTATGCATCTGTGCTGTTTGATACTGGTGCCGATTTTAGCTTTGTATCCATAGACTTTAAGAATACACTTGGTTTAGATACAATTAAGCTAGATGTCCCATATTAGATAGAACTGGCTAATGGAAAGTTAGTAGAGGCGAATGAAGTGATTAAGGGTTGTACTTTGGAGCTTGGAGGGCGCGAATTTTCTATAGATCATCTACCTATTGATTTGGGAAGCTTTGATGTCGTCGTTGGGATGGATTGGTTGTCTAACAACCACGCAGAGATAGTTTGCCATGAGAAGACCATTCACATTCCGTTGGCGAATGAGGAGACGATCGTGATTCATGGAGAGAAGAATGATACGCCCTTACGGATTATCAATTGTAGAAGCACATAAATGTCTACGAAAAGGATGCGTTGCCTTCCTAGCTCATGTAGTGGATAAGAAAGTCGAAGAGCTGAAGCTTGAAGACATTCCAGTGGTGAGGGATTATCCTGAGGTCTTCCCCGAAGACTTGCCAGGATTACCTCCGCAGAGACAAGTCGAGTTCCACATTGACTTAGTTCCAGGCGCCGCGCCTGTAGCCAAGGCACCATATCGACTTGCGCCATCCGAGATGCAAGAGTTATCCACGCATCTTCAGGAGTTATTGGACAAGGGATTTATAAGTCCGAGCTTCTCGCCTTGGGGAGCTCCAGTGTTGTTCGTTAAGAAGAAGGATGGTAGCTTTCGAATGTGTATCGACTACCGGGAGCTGAACAAGTTAACTATCAAGAATCGGTATCCATTACTGAGGATTGATGACTTATTCGATCAATTGCAAGGATCGAGCTATTACTCCAAGATTGACCTTCGGTCTGGCTATCATCAGTTAAGGATTCAAGAGGAGAGCATACCAAAGACTGCATTCAGGACTTGTTATGAGCACTACGAGTTCCTTGTGATGACGTTCGGATTGACTAATGCGCCAGCATGTTTATCAATTTGATGAATCGTGTATGCAAGCCATATCTCGATAAATTTGTGATTGTATTTATCGACGATATTCTGATCTATTCGCGAATGAAGGAAGAGCACGAGCAACATCTCAGAGCCATTCTGGAACTACTGAAAAAGGAGAAGCTCTACGCAAAGTTCTCAAAATGCGAATTTTGGATTCGCGAGGTTCAATTCCTTGGTCATGTGGTGAATGAGAATGGTATCCATGTGGATCCAGCAAAGATCGAAGCGATAAAGAACTGGGAAACTCCCAAAACACCGACGGAAATTCGACAGTTCTTGGGATTAGCGGGCTATTACCGCAGATTCATCGAGAATTTCTCCAAAATAGCTCAACCGCTAACTTCCCTTACTCAGAAAGACAAGAAGTATGATTGGGGAGACAAGCAGGAAGAAGCCTTTCAACTGCTCAAAAACAAGCTATGCGATGCACCTATACTATCCTTACCCGAAAGCAAGGAAGACTTCGTGGTATATTGCGACGCTTCGCATCAAGGATTGTGTTGCGTGCTAATGCAACACCAAAAAGTCATCGCTTATGCTTCACGACAACTGAAAGTACATGAGAAGAATTATACCACTCACGACCTGGAGCTAGGCGCGATGGTATTTGCCTTGAAGATTTGGCGACACTATCTGTATGGTACTCGATGTACTATCTTCACAGATCACAAGAGCCTGCAACACATATTTGACCAAAAGGAGCTAAGTATGCGTCAGCGACGATGGGTTGAGTTGCTAAATGATTACGACTGTGATATCAAGTATCATCCTGGAAAGGCAAACGTGGTAGCAGACGCATTGAGTCGAAAGGAAAGGGTTAAGACCCAAAGGGTTCGAGCTTTAGAAATGACAATTCGGACGAATCTCACTTCACGCATACATGTCGCACAACAAGAAGCTCTTACGAAGGAAAATCTTAAGGCGGAATATCTCCGAGGAATGGAGAAGAAATTAGTTCCAAATGAGGAAGGAACCTTATACTTCATGGGACGCATTTGGGTTCTGCTCTATGGCGGTATTCGATAAGTTATATTTGACGAAACTCACAAGTTGAGGTACTCGATTCACCCAGGATCGGACAAAATGTATCAAGACCTGAAAGAATATTACTGGTGGCCAAGACTCAAGAGCGACGTTGCTGTTTATGTTGGGAAATGCCTAACCTGTGCTAAGGTTAAGGCCGAATATCAGAAACCTTCCGGCCTATTGCAACAACCTGAAATACCTGTATGGAAGTGGGAGCAAATTTCGATGGACTTCATAACAAAATTACCTAGGACTCCTAGAGGGCATGATATGATATGGGTAATAGTGGATCGATTAACAAAGTCTGCACACTTCCTACCGATTCGAGAGAAAGATAGCACTGGAAAGCTAGCTGAACTCTACCTCAAAGAGATAGTAGCACGTCATGGAGTGCCTATCTCGATAATATCAGACAGGGATGGACGATTCGTATCAAGGATTTAGCAATCCTTTCCGGAGGCCTTTGGATCTCAATTAAATTTGAGTACGACCTTCCACCCTCAAACAGACGGTCAGAGCGAACGGACCATACAAACACTGGAAGATATGCTTCGCGCATGTGTGATGGATTTAGGTGGCAGTTGGGATACTCATCTACCTCTAGTTGAGTTTTCCTATAATAACAGCTACCATACGAGCATTCAAGTCGCACCGTTCGAAGCTCTACATGGCCGTAAATGCCGCTCACCGCTGTGTTGGGCAGACGCTGGAGATAGACAGTTGATTGGTCCCGAACTTGTTCAAGAAACGACCGACAAAATCATGCAGATCCGAGAACGCATCAAGGCGGCTCGTGATCGACAGACGAGCTACGCCGATCAAAGACGGAAACCTCTAGAATTCGAGGTAGGAGACAGGGTTTTGTTGAAGGTCTCACCTTGGAAAGGTGTAGCACGATTCTACATTGGGCCATTCAAGATTTTGGAAAGGGTTGGTACCGTAGCGTACAAACTAGAATTACCAGAAGAACTACACGGTGAACATGATACATTTCATGTGTCAAACCTGAAGAAGAGCCCAACCCAGGAAACAGTTATCATTGCAGCGGATGAGGTGCATATCGACGATAGTCTCTAATTTACTAAGGAACCCGTTGAGGTTACGGACTGGAAAGTCCACAAGACTCGGAGAAGTCGTATTAAGCTTGTAAAGGTTCGCTGGAATTCGCGTCACGGCCCAGAGTTTACTTGGGAGCGTGAAGATCAAATGAAATCAAAATACCCGCATTTGTTTCCCAACTCCCCCACAACCGATAACGCAGCTTGAATTTCGGGACGAAATTCATTTAACGGGGGGGGGGGGGGATGTGACAACTGGCAATTTTCCGTGTATCCGTACAATGTTAAACAGTAGTTTGTGCTTTAATGACTGTGCTTGATTAAATTGATGACATGATTGAATTTCTGATTACTGTCATGTTTATAAAAATGCATTACATGTTGCATGATTTCTTATCATTATTGCATGCAACACAATATGGTTCATTCAGTGCACAGAACAAAGTTAGCACAGTTATCAGACGAACTAGAAGTACTGACGGGAGTTCAGTACTCAGACAGACATGATATTAAGACACAGAATGAGCTTGAAACCAAGAGTTACACTAGAATAGTGTGTAAGAAAGTAAGGATCATAAAACTGCCTTCCGAGTGATAGTTTAAGTGCCGGAAAGTGCCCAAAACTCACAAAAACTACAGAATTCTGCATAATTCAGCAAAAATTAGCATTTTAACAATAAAATACAAGGCAGAATTATGGTTTAATGGTCTAGAATACCCTCCTAAGTGTCGGGAATCAAAACTGTCATAAAAGACTACATAAAGTACACTAAACTGCGCAATTTAGCACCTTAACGAACCGGTAACCAACCGGACACTACCCGAAACACCAAATTTTCATTAGAAGCATTGTTTTAGTGTTATGAAGCTAGTTATGGTCACCGAACATCATAACACATCCTATAAACACTAAACACCTAAAACACTAAACATTATACTTAGAATCTAACTTAAATCTTTAACTTACCATTAAATCCCAACCAAGACCCCCCCCCCCCATTCGATGGTCATCAAGGGGACCCACCCCCTTGATTTCTTTTAATTGTTTATTTGATTTGTAAAGTCCTTTGGAAGCACATTAACAATTAGATTATGTAGTGTTGGAAGAACTTGTTTTAAAAACCACAAGACTTAAGCCGTTGTCATCTTACCATTTCACAACACATCTCCTCCTTCTTATCCTTCTTGTTCTCGGCCACAACACACCCACATACAACCTCCATGTTCATCCAACACTCAAGCATTCCAAGGTGATCTAGAGGTGCAAGGAACATAGTTAAGAAGCTTGGAAGCCTTGGAAGTTGAAAGACCATCACCTAGAGCTTTTATCCACCTTATTCATCATCATCTTCATCTTTGTTTCTTCCCTAGCCATAGAGCTAGTAGTAAGCTCCTCACAACTTGTTTTTACTTCTCATTTTAGTGGTTAAAAGGTTATGTAACTTGTCATAAAGAAACATGAAAATGATCTTGAACATAAAGCTTAATAACATGAAAATCTAAGTTGTTTTAGTGTATGTATGAAACTTGTTTGTTGATTTCTTGTGATTATGATGTTGATCATCATAAGAAGCTTGCTAGATGATGATTAAACACATGATCTAGCAAGTATAAGGATGAATCTTGAGAAAATCATAATGATCATCCTTTATGTTAATCATGAACTTGAATATAAACTTGTTTTAGTTAATGATGATTATTGATACATGTTATAAGTCTTGAAATGAATGATTTCAAAGATAATATTTTCAAGAGAACAAAGTTTATTACAAGATCAACATGATCATCGTTTTTAAAGAGAGTAAACATGTTTTAAGTGTTAAATCAAAGATAGAAAAGTGTTGGTAACAAGAAGAATACAAGAAAATTTATTTTTAGAAAATCTCCACAGAAGTTGTAAAGAACTAAAATTTACAAGAATGAGCTTTACACACTAAAAACCAAGTTTTTAGAGGTAACTAAACTTACTAAACAACAAGTTAAGTTAATACAAATTTTCACAAACTTTCAAGTTCTTGACATAGTGTAAATTGCATATTTTTGGCTCATGGTAAGTCTTGTTTAAATTGTTGATGACTGGTGATGAATTTTCAAAAGAAAATGATATGCCTTTGGCATGGAAACCTCCATTTTATGGGGAAATTATGGCAAATTTTTTGTAGAAATTAAACACTTAGAAAAATATTTTTAAACAATTGTTTACAAGTAAATTTTGATAATGGTTTTAATATAAAAACTTGCCATAATTTTTATTACAAAAATTACAAATATTGGAGGTTGATTTTTGATAAATAAAAATGATTAAGTGTATATTTAGGAAAATATATATTTAGATGTCACAAATTGTGTGCTACTTGTATATTATGTGTATTAGTTATATTATTTTAGGTACTTGAAAATAATATAACACACCAAAATACCCAAAATTGTGATACAAAATATTACCAAAATTCCAAGAAAACAAATATATAAAGTATACCCGAATATTGGACAACCCGGACAAGGACTAAGGACTATAAATATATATAAATTCCGGAAGTAAATTCGTAACTCGACAAGTATGACAAACAGTATCTTGAAAACCGAAGAAACAGTAAAATATGGATTTTTATAACTATTACAAAGTATATCATATTTTATCAAGTAGAAAATGTATTATTTTTTAGAGGAGAAAAATATATATTTTCTTAAACAATTTGAAGATATATTATTTTTGAATGAAGAAAAATATACATTTTCTTAAACAAGTTAAAAATATATTATTTTGGGTGAAAGATAGAAATATATATTTTCTAAAGTTAATAAAGTATATATATATTATTTTTGAGATATATATGAAGGTATATTTATTTTTTACAATAAAGATTTATAGATATTTTCTATAAAAATCCTCTTAAAATATATATATATATATATATATATTGAGACTATAAATTTGGTGATTTTTAGTTGTCTAAAAATATATTCCGAAAAATTAAATACAAGATTAAGTATAAAATACTTAATAAATACCATAAAATACGTATTCTCGTACGTACAAATACACACCGGGATACACCATCAATACTTGGCAAAATACATAAAGTATAAAAATACACAAGTATAATTATACCAATACTTAGGAAATATTCATGAAGGAATTACAAAACGAAATAAGTCAAAAATATATTATCTTAACAAATATTCCAAAATACTTTGGAATTATACAATGTACATCAAAGACGTAACTCAAAGGATACTAAGTCTTAACAAACAACTAAGACTAAAAGTCGTTACACGACCTAGCCGTCTAATAAAACATTGCACGTGTGTAGGTAGTTGTACGACCGGTGAAAGAGCTTTGAGTTACTAGTCAGAAGAACGCAAATCAGTGAGTTCATGTCCCCCTTTTCTTCTAACTGTTTTCATTTTTATAACTTCGGGGGTGAAATACATGTTACAAATGTTTCAAACGTTTACAAATGGTATGATTAGCTAGGGAATGAACTGTTAGATCATGTGAATGGGTAGGCGTTAACTTAAGACCATTAATCCTTGTATAAGGACCGAGGGGCATGAGTGATAGATCTATTTTGGTGTTGCGAGCCCTACCCATGAGACCGCGAGTTGGACCATGTGGTGACTATGTCGTTCCCGCCAGGTGGCCCGGTACGAAATACGCAAAGGATTGAGCCTTTCTGCACTATTGCACATATTATTGTCTTAGCTACACATTAATGATCTGTTCATAGACGCTTTCATACCGGATTACAAAGGCATACATACAAATGTTTACAAGATTATTCGTGTACACATACAAAAACATATGAACTCGCTCAACTTTTGTTGATATTTTCAAACTACATGTATTTCAGGAAACTGATGGATCTGGCGGTGTTTAAAAGTTCAAGAAATGTTTCAAGAGTCGATGTCATCCAACCTTTTGAAGGGTTTGACTTGGATGTCTTATCTTAGATAAGACATATGAGTCAAAGCCTTGGTTTTATTTATCGTTTGTTTAAAAGTCATTTATGGAACTTGTTTCTATTTGAATGGTTTGTAAGTTAAACTTGAAGTTTGAGTGGTAGTACTAAACAATTTGGGTTTGTAATGTTTGAAACGTATTAATGGATGAACATCGTATTTAATCATATAGTTGTTTATTATATTTGAATGCAATGTGTTATAAAATTATAAAATTTTGTTTCTCCCTATTGGCAAGAATTTACTTGCATGTGGTCATACTGGGTCAAAGCATAGACAGACCGTAATATACGAAATTAGACATTTTGGAATCTTAAAAGATGTTCTCATTATAATAACCAAGTATGATTTTAATTCTCATTTTGTCGTGATATGTTTTAATTATACTAGTTTAAGTTCTTGTGTGTTAAACGGGTTGTATAAAGGAAATGCTTCTTATAAATCTATTGAGTTAATAAATTACACATAGATGTAAATGCTACTATACTCATAATAGGTTCTCGTGTGACGATTATTAACATATTTTTGCACCCCTTACTTTTTTAACACGAAGTGGCTTTTCACTATCGAAGTACCTTTGTTTCGTCTTCTATATTGTTGTATCTGATCCTGCATTGTGTTTCACCAGCTTCAAATTTAAGGTGCTTAGCCCAAGTGTTTCAACACTGGAAAAGGTAAATAATTTTTATTAAACAAAGTATTCCAACAGTTTTATAACAAAGTATTAAACACATTTTTATTAGAAATAAAAATTATTGTTACACACCAAGGAGATAATACGTTTTGCGGAAAAATAATCAATAATTGTCATGTTTTGAGTGATGAGTTTAAAGAAAGTTCACCAATGATACTTTTTTCTGAAAAAGAAAACGTGGAATAATCGTCATGTGTGACTGTTGCTTCCAAGTCTAGGAGTTGATAGTCCAAAGATTATAAATTTACTTCTCAATTTCAATGTTAGATCAATATTTATAACTTTGAATGATGTTTTAGGGGGGCAGCAACCTTCAAAAGCTTGCTCAAGTACATCCTCCATTCTCCTTGCAAGTAGTATCTATAAATGTCAAAATAATCTATATACCATTATGTTTGACTTCAGTAGTCAAAATGTACCCATATTGAGTTTATAATAGACACATTGGGTTTTCAAGTCATCGTAATGCTTTGTTTTGACCTAAGAAGTCAAATTGTTAACATATTGAACCTTTAAAAAGTATCGGACTTTTCAAAGCATCACCACTCTATGTTTGACCTCATAAGTCAAATTATACTTATATCAAATGTGTAATAGAGTAATTGAAGTGATTTAAATAGTCAATCTTTACCTATATAACTATTTGTTTGACCCAAATCAATAAGAAGATTAAAGTACACATTTTTTATGGAGAAAAATAAAAATATACATGGTTAGTATCTACCTCCAGACTTGCAAGAAAAATCGAAGGAACTTCTGCCAAATCTTTTAAATTTCTCTCTAGTAGGATAACTTTCTTGAGCGCACACCGGTGTGCAGCCAACACCTGTTAAAAAAGAACAAAACCGGAACTGTGTTGCTTATATACTCCCTTGAGCCCATACCAGTGTGCAACCATCATCTGCTAGAAAGGAACAAAACCGGAATCGAGTCACTTCTATAATTGTAGAAAAATGCACATGTTGGTAATGGGTCACTATAGGTAGATTGTAAGCGCAACTGAAAACAGTTGTCCCCAGCCAGCTATTCATATAAAAAGCAAATAACATTTAAAAAAGGTCTATAAGTATCATTGGAATCACAATAAACACAACATGATTAGTAAAAATATTGACCAAAGTACCAAACAAAAATCTCAAGTTCCTTCTAATCATTTCAATCTCAACAAAACCAAATGTCAGTCTAAACAAAAAATCACAGCTCAACCAAATTTGACTTGAAGTAGTTATCAAAGATAAGTGGATCGAGAGTCCAAGAAATTGAACATATAATAAAATATTTATAATATACTAATTAAACTTACTATTGTGATTCGATGTTCCTATGCGCGTGCTACATATGAAAAGATGCATCCAACTGTGACAACCACCGTTGGAGCTATTGCTTACACCAAAAATGCTTTGGTTTCTTATTTTTTTCCTGCTAAATAATATATATTTAAAAACTATATTTTTAGTGACAAATTATATAATTAAGGAATCCTACAATCTGAATTTGTTGTCTTCATGCCTCTTGATCTCAAGGTTACAATGCTCGAATTGCCATCTAGATTCAAATGAATTTCAGAGTTAACATGCTGGTTGTTCTTATTTGTCAAAGAAATCGATAAGGTTTTTAGCATCAAGGTGGTAAGAAATCGAATGAGTCTAATCTTTGAAGAGTCGTTGGTCAACTGATCATCATCTCGTATCGTTTTTAGCATTGACTTATTTCTAAACAGAGAAACCTGGGAAACCTGAAATACATATATCAAAGTAAAACAATAGATACATTGTTAATATAAAAATGAGAATTGAATCAAGTAAATACAAACCTTTCTAGCAATGTATTGCCCACCCTTTTCACATTTGGCAACAGTAGCCCATCCTAACGACGCTTTCATTTTAAAAATAGTTTTTGTTTCATTTCTTTTTTGTTCATCATATTAAGACTCGAGTTTGACAAAAAAAAAAAGTGTAAAACTATTTAAGCTTGAACTTGAGAAAAAAAATATGTTTTTCTTTCTTGTAAGATATGTAGGTTTGGTTGCCTTAGTGTATTTACCATATTCCATGAGCAACTATCTATATAGCCATTTCCATAGAAAAAAAAACAAACAAATATAAAAAAAAACATGTTTTTGTATATAAAAACATGGAAAATTATAAAAGAACAATGTAAAACATCCTGCTTTTTTCTTAAATAATTATAACGAAAACAAATAGATAAACTAAACCTATATGCATACATTCGATAAGCTAAAGAATGATCACATGGAATGGAGTGTTTACGATGCGTCACATGGAAACATACAAAGGAGAGAAAACACCATGGGTGACTGGGTTTGTGAAAGAAAATGAAGTAAACAACAGACAGAATTCACAACTTCATCTCCCGAGGCACAGATATCTAAGTAAAATCATTCTATCCGAACACAATGTGCATCGTGAAAAGATAATTAAACTGGAAAATGCTTTCGATAAAAGCCCAGACAAAGAAAAGTATATGAAAGATTTGGAGAAAATAATCCCAGATAGGTTGAGAGCATTTATTGGAAAGGACTAGTAAACTTGTTTGATGTTGGATTTTTGTTGCATATTTAGACTTGTTAGATAACATTAATGTTTTTAATTTCGCATGTTTTATGTATAAAATCGCATGTTTGACATTGAATTGCTTAAAATATGCAAAATGGGGAATATAAACATGCGAAATCAAAAATCCATTCCATAACACAACATGCGAATTTAATGGAACATGTAAAACTTGAATGTTTTATTAAAATAAAGCACTAAAATAAACAAGTTCATTCAAAAGATGAAAGAAACTCCATTTTCATCTTCATCGAGCATCTTAAGATAGTCATTGCATCCGCCAACTCTTTCAACTGCTTCTCATCCCTCTCACCCAGATCAACCATGAACATAACAACAATTTCTTGAAGACTACTCACTTGCATCTGAGATAGCAAGTTCATAATTTCTTGTCTTCTCTTCATGTTTTCTGTTACACGAGAAATGATGGTTTCCAACATCTCTTGACATGATCGATCCTCTTGAATTTGTTCCTGAATCCTTTTTCTCAAAGACTGCTTGATACTTATTTATTGGAAAGGACTAGTAAACTTGTTTGATGTTGGATTTCTGTTGCATAGTTAGACTTGTTAGATAACATTAATGTTTTTAATTTCGCATGTTTTATGTATAAAATCGCATGTTTGACATTGAATTGCTTAAAATATGCAAAATGGGGAATATAAACATGCGAAATCAAAAATCCATTCCATAACACAACATGCGAATTTAATGGAACATGTAAAACTTGAATGTTTTATTAAAATAAAGCACTAAAATAAACAAGTTCATTCAAAAGATGAAAGAAACTCCATTTTCATCTTCATCGAGCATCTTAAGATAGTTATTGCATCCGCCAACTCTTTCAACTGCTTCTCATCCCTCTCACCCAGATCAACCATGAACATAACAACAATTTCTTGAAGACTACTCACTTGCATATGAGATAGCAAGTTCATAATTTCTTGTCTTCTCTTCATGTTTTCTGTTACACGAGAAATGTTGGTTTCCAACATCTCTTGACATGATCGATCCTCTTGAATTTGTTCCCGAATCCTTTTTCTCAAAGACTGCTTGATACTTGATTCAGAAGAGGATGTTGGTAGGTCTGCCATTTTTAATAGGATGTTTGAAATGGTGATAAAAAGATAAACTTTATAGTAAAAGAAAAAAGCACTGAAAAATTATTGAACTGAATTATTTGATTTGAATTATTGAACTGAATTATAAAACACACTGTGCGAAATTACATATAATTACTTTTAAAGCGTGCGAAATATTGAGCTAAATATGTTAAATACTTTCTAGTCTGCGAAATGTCCAACTTAAACATGCGAAATTACATATTAAACTTCATTGTGTGCAAAATGTCCAACTTAAACTTGCGAAATTATTCAAATGATCCAATCTTAAATACCTGGGATATGTTATAACACCACATGCGATATTTAAAAAAACACATGCGATATGATAAACTCAACAAATAAAACCAGAAACATCTTATCTTCAACCACGTTACCATCTAATAAAATGAAAATACCTTCAAATCAAATAAAACCCAAACCTCAACCGTAACCCTATGATGAAAAACCCAAAATAAACATCCTAAATGACGAATCCAACATTTTTGGAATCGCCAATTTGTGTTCGGTACAGGAATCAATCAAAAAACCTAAAAATCGAATTGATACGAACAATAATTAGATGGACGGTTATGAAACGAACTCGTAATCTGCTTCCCTGTTGACGGAATTCCCTGATTAGCCCTCAGATGTTTGAACAGAATGTCTGATATACCCTTATCTAATTAAATTGAATTAGGACATGTGTATGGCTGTGGGCATCGCGTACATAATGTACGATTAGGGGATTTGTATCCTATACTTTACCTATATATATATATATATATATATTATGACCTGACCCCTGGTCAAAAGTTTATAGTTCGGCCACTGTGATTAACCCAATGTGTCGTTACATAATAGGCAAGTGCACGTTGATGTTGATGAAGACGAGGTTGAAGCACATGGTACTGCATCAGATCGAGAACATATGACTCAGTTACGAAATGAGATTGTTAAGCAGTTAATGCAAATTGTGGAATAAATTATTTAAAAAAATGTTATTGTGTTTTTATGAATATTATTTCAGTGTTATATAACTATTATTTAAATTTGAATATTGAAAAACTCTGTTAAGTTTAAAAATCCAGTTTATTTAAATTTCAGTTTATTTCATCAGTCTGAAAAAGTTAAAAACAAACAGTTTTCTTCTTGCGAACTGAAGATGTTTGGTACATCTCTTCTGCTACAGATGTCTGAAAAAAAACAAACACCTTAATCTCCTATGCGCATGTAATCATGTTTAAACTTGGACCTCACCTCTAAAAGGCGTAAGCCTAAGGTATTATGAAGTGATTTTTTCTATGTTTAGACTGTTTGGCAATTCACACTATGTTTAGACCGTTTGGCAATTCACACATGATTTCTAGCTGAGTTTAGAAAGTGTGTTAGTTTTTAGATGATTTGTTCGTGGAATCACGGATCTTAAAAATTTCTAACCACATCCGCTCGTGGAATACCACATATGTCTTTTCAATTTTCCATTAGTTAACTAAAGACATAATCTGATTTTTTTTTTCTAATAGCTTATAGTATTTCACTTTAAAAAAGTATAAATACACCTCTTTTGGTAGTTTTTACAGACATTGCATCCGATATAAATTTTTGTTAAAAACCAAGTTCTTCGATGAAAAGTAGGGGAAGGATTTATTAAAAAGTGGATTTTACCTAAGTAACCTAAGAAAGATTGTGATGATAACATGTGTCACTCCTAATAAATAGGAATGAAGGGCATTTTGGTCTTTATAAATAGGAGTGAAAATGACATGTAACACCCCTTTTGTTTTTTAAAAATACAAAAAAAAAAATCTAGTACAAAAAAATCTAGCACAAAAAATCTAGTACAAAAAAATATAGCACAAAAATGTAGTACAAAAAAATATAGCACAAAAAAATCTAGTACAAAAAATATAGCATGAAAAAATTCAGCAAAAAAATGTAGTACAAAAAAATTCAGCACAAAAAATTGAGAAAAAAAATTTAAGACAAAAATTCAACACAAAAAAATTTAGCAAAAAAATATAGTACAAAAATCCAGCAAAAAAAAATGTTATACAAAATAGAAATACAACACATTTTAGTGGGTTTTTTTAATCTTCATATTTTATATAGAAATATGGTACTCAAATTAAAGATAGAAAAAACACTCGATTTTACGGTGAAATTTTTTTGAAAAAATAATGTCCTATAAAAAAGCTATGAACGTTTAAAAAATGAGGGTGAAATCGCACGTGTCTTGCATACGGAGAGAGAAAATTCATAAATAGAAAGAACCAATTCCATCAACCCGATGTCCTTCCAAACCCCAGGAATCGATTTTTTTAACGGAATCATGGACATACTATGAGAGTGCATATTACCTCCGTGAACAGCGGTCACTACCTTGGCCCAAAGCTGGTTCGGGTGAACTTTTATCCCCCACCACCATTTTGAAAGCATGGCATGATTGTATCCTTGGATATCCCCCATGCCCATACCTCCTGCTTTCCTTGATTTGAGTAAAATCTCCCATTTGATCCATCTCATCTTATGCCCAGAGTTAGTCTTACCCCAAATAAAATCCCTTCTGATCTTCTCGAGTTTTTTAACAATACACTTGGGCGCGACAAATAAAGAGAGAAAATAAGACGGCAACCTACCAAGGACCGACTTCGCTAACGTCATTCGACCCGCAAAAGAAAGATATATCACTTTCCATTTAGATAGTTTTGTAACGAATTTATCGATAATTGGCTTCCAAAACTTAGCTCTTTTCATATTGGCACCTATTGGGATCCCCAGATAGGTGAAAGGTAACGAACCCACTTCACAATTGACCATTTTAGCAACCCGTATCACCTCATACTAAATGGTGTAAAAGTACTAAAGGTAACACCTAGAGTGTTTATGTACCCTAAAAGTTGTTTAGGCAAATTTAGTTGTTTCAAATCTTTGTGATAACGACGTTGACACATTTCAATACTAATAGCAGGACATGCTTGATGCCCCTTTGTGTTTCCCTAACTCCCACTATATCTCCAACACTAACATGCATTTGTTCAACTACTACTTCATGCAATTTAATAACCACTTAGATTCCCAATACATGCAAGAATGAAGAATCTTCATAGGGACTTTTAACACAAAGGAGAATGAATAGGAATTTGTTAACTTTTAATCGCTACCAAATAAGTTATCTTTGAGGGGGACTTGACGGACTTTTTTTGCCAATGTGAGGCTAGCCCAATTGATAGAGGCCCAAGTCTTTTAGATGAGAGGTCCTAGGTTCAAATATAGGCAAGGATAATATTTTAGAATAATTAGTGGAAAGTAGAGAGTAAAATCCGCCTTTCAAATAAATAAAAATAAATCAAGTTTCATAATAGTTAAGGACATGATTTAAATGTAACAAATTCCCCCTAATAAATTTGTGGCCAAGTCAATTAGGTCTCAAGTGTCATTTATACCCGTTAACCTCATAATATTTTTCAAAAGATAAGATTTTATGTATGTACAACCATACAATGTCGCTTTACAAAAGATTATTTTCAAAAGAAATATTTGTTTGTTCTACCCCATCCGAAACTTGATCGTCCTTCAGCCATCCATGTTTGATTTACCTATAATATACACCCACACATCTCCGCAAAATCTAGACGAGATAATACACAAAGAACCCAAACAAGCGGCTCTAGACTCAAAAAAGACTCGCACGAAAAACAAGACCAGCATACTACAAGTTGGTCAGGGTATGATACAACCCTTTCTTTTGATTAAGGTGTATCATATGGGCATAGATCAAAAGACCTTAGGCATAACCACCTACATGCTGGCCTATAATGCACCACCAGTGGCATATGGTATGCCATATGCAAGTCTCAAACTCAATTTTACTCGTATCTGGCTTGTTTTCAAAACCCATACACAACACAAACAAGGTATGGAACACAAAAACATATCATGAGGATGCCATGGCCATGGGCGAAGCTTTTAAGGGAGGGGGGAGGACCCTCCAAACTTTTCGCTCAGTAGTAGAGAGAGTATGTTGTTTTCGTATAGAAATTTTTGGGTATATATGTTTTTGACCCCCTGGTTTTGTAGAAATTTTTAGGTCTGCTGACTTTCGCCCCCCAGCCATAAATCTCAAGCTTCGCCACCGGCCATGGCTTAGTTTCTAGCAATCTCTCCATGCTGGAAACTAATCTACATGGTTTATAGATCCAAATTCTTGTAAATGGGTCACTTCTTTATTAACCTATTAATTCACACCTCATGTGTGATTTTTACTCTTGGACCACATTTCCGTGGTGCAATCCTTTCCGTTTCTTAATCACGAGCTACCTCGTGTGTCAAGAATTACTCATTATATGTAACACCCCAAATTTACATTTAATGGATTAGATTTACATCAAATTTAAACGCCAATAAAGAAAATAAACTTGACAAGGGCCCATGAGGGCATATTTGTAATTTTAATCAAAACCTTAAATAAGGGAAGGGAGCATGGAAACCCTTTCCTCATTCGCAATCATCTTCATTGTTGTTAGAGAAAAATATCGGGTTCAAGCTCAAACTTGAACGAATCGTGTAACTTCGTCTGGGATTCACCCGGCCTCTCGAGTTGGAATACTCCATCAAAGGTTAGAAACGTGCGATAGGGTTTCGTTTCTCGCTGCTCTAAGAAGGTTGGGCTTATGCTAAGGTTTTCGCGCTAAAGAGGTGAGTTTCACGTAAAAGTTTTCATGTAAAGGATGCTTGATGCTTGAAACGATGTTATACAATGGTTATAGTGCATTTAATTCCAACACTAAAGATAGGATCTTGACGTGAAACGAGCTCAAATCTTGAATCAACCACCATTGTCACATTCTAGGGTTTCATGGGTAAATTTTGCATGACGCTTTGGGCATGGTAGACTTAGACGAAATTGAGAAATTTCTCATACTAGATTTCACACGACTAATAACTTTTCACATGATAGTTTCCGCACAATATGCATGCAAATAGTTCAGCGAAAAGTAGTCATTGTGCCAAAACTTTGCCCACACGGAAACTAAGTTTTCGCATGAAACAAACTTATTATTAGACTTAAACTCATTTATGCTCGACTTGATTCCAGTTTTTAGCTAGTAAACCTCAAGTAGCTCACGAGTGCCTTGACTTGTTTACCCCTAGTTATAGTGACAACTCTACTAACTTTTCACAAGAATGTATGCAAAGCTTAAACTTTTGGGGATGGGTTTATCCAACCCATTTTGTGTAACATTCCCATTTTTTTATTATAAAATTTAAGACAAAGTATATAAAAACTTATGTTATTAAACAGATGGATCATGTGTAAGTTAACTATTAGAAATATGAAATATTTAGACGGGTCTAGGAATCGTTTAATAATTAAAATATAAAAATACATTATATTTGAACTTACTCCGTTTTTAAAGAAACTTGGTTCAAAATGTAGATATAGATATTCACGTTTTAATGACATATTCATTGTTTTATAAAACATTATATTTTAGAAGTTATACACGCCAAATAAGTGAAGCAGCTAAATTTATTATAATATATAAATTAATATAATAATAATAATAATCAAAATTTTTCATATTTAAATAAAGTGGACGTACATCCCATTCTGAATAAACTAATAATTAAAATTTCAAAAATGAAATTAGGATGATATGCGTGGATGAGGGAATCTTTTGATCAACTTCCAAATCAACAAATTTCATTAAATATTGAAGCGTACGTGTATACACAAGAACGGATGCTTAGCCTTCAAGACAATTGAAAATATGACTATAAATATGAACACAAGCTCAAAGAAAAAAATGCTCAACCTTTGTCTCTTCCGTCTGTCTCACCCCCTCTCTCTATAATTCTATTTTTATATTTTTCCTTCTTTAATATTTCACCTATAATAATAATAAAATCATGCCCCGTTTTAAGTATCGTAATCCCTGGTCACTGATGCCCTGTCCGATTGATCTAGGGCCCCGTAACGTATATCAAGGCTCTGCCTAAATTCGTTGGGGTTCTGTCTCGTGACGTAGGGATAAAGTTGAATTATGTTACTATACTTAATACGAGTACACTATATATATTTTATTAAATCCAGGGATTATACCTAAAATATAACAACCCTCCTAAAACACCCCTGACACCCTACACTTCCTAAAATACGCCCCATACGCAAAAACGGACCCGGAATACCCTAAATATCATTAAAAATAATTAAAAATAATTAAAAATAGTGTTTTTGGGTTTGAGGCGGGCCGCGTAAGCCACACCTCAAACCTTACGCGGGCTGCGACAAGTTAAAAGGTGGCGAAACCCTGGGCCACCACGTGGCCCAACACACGACAACCCTATGCCATGACCCGGACAAGCTACGCTGTTGACCAGCGTTGACGTGGGCGGCGTAACCCTTGGGTTACACTTTACGCGGGCCGCGAGAGGACCAAAATCAGGCCCTATATAAGGAGGCCTCAGGATTTCAGTTTACGTCGTTCATAATTTATTTCTTTCTCTCAATTCTAAAGTGTAGGCATTATACACGGGTATAATACCCCCCCTAAATAGCGAAGTCCTGCTCCGTTGTAAGTATTATAACCCCTGGATACGTATTAGATACGCTGCCCGATTGATTTAGTGTTCCGTAACGGCTGTCGTGGTTCTGCCCGACGTAGTCGTTGGAATGTCGTCTCGGGGAGGGTATTACTAATGTTAAAATGGGTTATTATACTAACGCGTGTGCATTGTTTATTTAACTAGATTATAACCAGGAAGCCAAAAAGGAAATATCTAAAATAGCAATGTGAGTAATCTCCTTTTTGTAAACAGTTTTTACAAAACCTTAACTATTTTACAATGCAAGTTAGCAGTGATTGAGTCTTTGTAATTCTACGATTACTGCCGGTATGTTGGGGTTTTGTATACAAAATGTGAGACACGTTACCATTGGACGAAGAGTTAGCCAATGTGTAATATGACCCACCACTCAGGATTGACAGTACTGAATGAGTAATTAGGTAGATATAAACATTGTAATCGCCCTCAATACTGTTTAAATTAAATTAATGTTTCTTGATTAAACTGGTACTCACTCACCAGTATTTCCCACTGACAAATGTTTTTAAAACGCGTTTCAGGTAACACAATGTGACAGCCAATTAGTAAAAAGCCAGCTGGAGAGCACTGACGGCTTGGAAAAATGTGGCTATAAAAGTTACCTAAAAGACGATGTTTTAAATTCAATAAAATAAAGTTTATCCCTATAAACATGTTGTAATAAGAAACTTGGGTTTTACCCATGTGATTATAAATTTAAAAATATGGTGGTTTTACTCTGATAAAATATTTCCTAACTACGGTCCTGATGAAATTTCCGCTGCCAAAATAATTAAATATACGGATACCACCGAAAATGGCTCGCGGCCGCCCCTTCCCAGGTAATTAGGGGGCGGGGGTTGTGACAGAAGGTGGTATCAGAGCCATGCCACTGGTTCAAGCCAAAGAAGTGTTCTGCTGACACTTAAGTTTTAAATTCTGTGTTAGGAAATAACTAATGTAATTATGCGCTTTATGTTATTTGACTATTTGTTAGTCTACAGTATGGGTAAGCAAAGAATTTCGGACATCTGTCGTCAATTAGATAGTTCACCAAAATATAAGGGAACCTCATTTCAACCAAATCCCTTAGGATACTCAGCAGATACTGAGGAAGGAATATTTATTCGTAAGGCACAGTCTGAGAAACCATTTACCACTAAGAAGAGAAGTAGGATTATTAGAAAAAGTCAAGAGAAAATAAAGAAGTCACAACCAAAGGGAGCGAAAATTAATAAGGAAATAAATGCACAAACTCAGGAAACAGGCAATAACCTACCATGGGAAGATGAATTAGATGAACAATGGGTAAATCTCCTTATGTTAGCCACTACAACAGTAAATGCTAACTTATATTAAATAGTTGAACTGCCAAACCAGTACTAACACCCATGCCACCTATGAGCCAGAAACTTTAAAGGAACTTCGCCCATTAGATAACAACTTAGTAGAGACAGGAAATAGAATAAACCGTACATAAAAGCATGTTGAGCATAATACTCCTATAACTTAGATAGACTAAAATAAGTTACGGATGTATAATCACTAGTATAATTTGAATTTCAGTTGTAGCTTGTAATAAATACATACATATATATATATATATATATAAGTCGTAATGTTCGACGTTTTTAATCAATCTATTTTTATAATTATACCCAAGTGTTTGTACTAGAAATTTGTCTGTGATAATTAATACCACCTACTCAAATAATATCATAATATGTATACGTTAAAATAGTTAAAAGAATCATGAAATATTTTATTTAGAAATGGGAGTTGATCAGTTAAAATAATTACACGATTTATTATTAATACATGTTTTAATATTGTCATATATGTCATTAAATCTGACATATAAAATATACAAATGTAATCATTTGTATACATGTAAAAATGTATTTAAATACATTCAATGGTTAATATACATTTAAACTTATATGTATACTAATAATGCACTTTAAGTAGTTATTATACAACAGTGGGTTTATGTATATACGTATACAAATATTTAGTCTATATAAATTTAAATATTATGAATTTTAAGGGTATCTAAATATAATATATTTTAATTGCATCAATTTGAACATTTTTATACATTTAATGTTATAAAAAAATTTATAATAATTAATCTTGCAGCATAAATTAAATAATTTAAATTTATATACTAGTAATATAATGTTCAAAGATACTATTAAAAAAACTATATAAACGAATATAGTTAATAACATTTTGTATTCATCGGCTTTCATTATTTAATATAAGATAAAATATAATACAATTCTATTATATTTGAAATGTATATATATACACTATAATACATTTAAATAATATATACGTGTATATAATATAAAAATATATATATTTATATATATATATATATATATATATATATATATATTAGGATACATGTAAAATTTGTATATTTAAAACTATAAAGAGATGGTATGATAAAAAGGGTCATTATATATATATATTATGATAATCACATATAAATAATTAGATTTTCATTCTCTATCATTTAGAATATTATATTTAAAAAGAAGTAATAAAATTTTTATGATGTATAATAAAATGAGAGAAAAATGGTTTGAACAATTAATAAAAAAAAATTTGGAAGTAAGGATATTGCAACAGTGAAAACATATTTTCTTATCCTATTTAAATCAATAATTTAGTATTTATTTATTTATTTATTTTACCTGGCACGTTAAAATGTTCCTAAACATTCATTTTTCAAACTAGAATTTAAAATAAATGCCCCACATCAAAATAGTTGAATCAAATGTGTGTTTAGTACGTTTGTCCTTTATATAACTTTATCTAAAAATCAGATTACAATTTTAATATTGTAATATCTTTAAATAAATTACTATTACTATTGTATAGGATATACATACATATTCTAATACATGTATATTACTCAAACATATTTAGAATAATTTTAGAAACATCAAACTTACTTACCATAAGTACTTCTTTGAATAAATAATATAATATACATTAAATTGAGAGTTAAGTTTTGATATTTCAAACCCATATGGTTCAACCCACTAGTTAAAAATAAATTTATTCATATGAGTCCAGAAAGTTTATATTTTGATTAATTTATTTCTTTAAACTTTTATTTATCCATCCTTAAATTCTAAAATATTATATTCAATAAATTTAATAGAAATTTATTTCAATATACTACTTTTATAAAAGGATAAAATAAAATCATGGAAATAAGCTTGATGATTGATACCATCGGATGTATAGTTATTATTTTTTTTTTACAAAAATAATTTAGTATTATATATATGTGTGTATATATTATGTAAGTTTAATATTAACTAGAGATTTGAAATTCTATACACATATATGCATATACCTAATAGAATTTCTTAATGGTATACCCAATATAATATCTTCTGTAAGATAAACATAAGAGAAAATATCATTGGTAATTCATATGAAACCATGAGACCTACTATGTTTTAAAATGCCATCTGTCTCAATGAAATATTCCTTGTAACGGAATCTAAGATTATATATGCATAAATAGAGTTAGCTGTAAGTATACTCATTACATCGAACCTAGCTATAGTGTCAATGGAGACAATTATATTT
Organism: Helianthus tuberosus; assembly: GCA_030545235.1. Taxonomy (NCBI): domain Eukaryota; kingdom Viridiplantae; phylum Streptophyta; class Magnoliopsida; order Asterales; family Asteraceae; genus Helianthus; species Helianthus tuberosus. The sequence continues at coordinate 91,001 of JARYGA010060143.1, read as the reverse complement.
TTGTCAAAACTTCATTTTCCAAGCAAAAGAAAAACCACAACCATAATAATATCTATGCTTAAACAAAAAGATTAGGATATTGATAATTACTGGTAACACCTAGAATAGTATTTAGACTTGAACTTAAGAAAAATGCTTTAGTATAAAGCTTTGAGATAAGCCAATTACTTGCGTAGATAAAGTGTGATGGTTATTGGTATCCCGTGAGGATGATGACTAGAACAGTGCCAGTATGATAAATAAGCAATAACACTTGGCCACTGTTATTTCTTGTTTATTAGTACTACTCGGTTCTAGAATATGATCCATCATGAGAATACTAATTTCCTGGTTTCTTGATATAAGTCATAATAAATGATGCACTTTTAAAATCATGACTTGGGAAAAATTCTATTTAAGAGAGATACAATGATAATTACCTCTCCGGCAAGACTGGGTATGGTGTAGTAGACTCTCCAGCTTGTCCGGGTAAGGTGGGGGTACCTCTCTGGTGAGACCGGGTAAGATGGGGTATATGTTATGTTAATGGAATTCCCTAAATAGTATCATGACTTGATGTCTGACCTGTTTTTGGAAATATGAATCTATTGAATACATTGACCTTATGAATGGTGTGTATATTACAGTATGTGAAATATATGACTATATAGATATGTATATCTATAAGAAAATCCAAAGACCATAATAATTGACAATTAGGAATTAATCACGAACATGGTATCAATAATAATTTTAGATTTATTCAACAGGAATATCTCGTATACATCTATAATTCCGATATCAAACATTATTTCGTTTGATCATCCGTCTTGTAACTTGTGCAAAAGATGAACGACGGGAACCCATTAAATTGAGACGCCATCGAAATTTTAATAATTTCCCTTACCTTACTTTAAATTATCAACGCATTGGGAAACCTGTAACTAAAAGTTGTGCTAAGACACAAAACATCTAAAAACTTACACAAATGACAGTAATTTTACTTTCATTAGGAACTCTTGAGAGGATAAGAATCTCATAGAAAATAGTTCTGGTCAAAGTAAAGTGAAATTCAAAACAAAGACCAGAATATACCTAGAAACTAAACTAACTAAAAATATTCATCCATATTTCAGGGAATCTCGAGGACGAGATTTAAAACAAGGTGGGGAGGATGTAACATTCCCAATATTTTTTTTTATAAAATTTAAGACAAAGTATATAAAAACTTATGTTATTAAACGGATGTATCATGGGTAAGTTAACTAATAGAAATATGAAGTATCTAGACGGGTCTAGGAATCGTTTAATAATTAAAATATAAAAATACATTATATTTGAACTTACTCCATTTTTAAAGAAACTTGGTTCAAAATGTAGATACAGATATTCTCGTTTTAATGACATATTTATTGTTTTATAAAACATTATATTTTAGAAGTTATACACGCCAAATATATAAGTGAAGCAGCTAAATTTATTATAATATATAAATTAATATAATAATAATAATAATAATAATAATCAAAATTTTTCATATTTAAATAAAGTGGACGTACATGTCCATTCTGAATAAACTAATAATTAAAATTTCAAAAATGAAATTAGGATGAAATGCGTGGATGAGGGAATCTTTTGATCAACTTCCAAATCAACAAATTTCATTAAATATTGAAGTGTACGTGTATACACAAGAACGGATGCTTAGCCTCCAAGACAATTGAAAATATGACTATAAATATGAACACAAGCTCAAAGAAAAAAAATGCTCAACCTTTGTCTCTTCCGTCTGTCTCATCCCCTCTCTCTATAATTCTATTTTTATATTTTTCCTTCTTTAATATTTCACCTATAATAATAATAAAATCATGCCCCGTTTTAAGTATTGTAATCCCTGGTCACTGATGTCCTGTCCGATTGATCTAGGGCCCCGTAACGTATATCAAGGCTCTGCCTAAATTCGTTGGGGGTTCTGTCTCGTGACGTAGGGATAAAGTTGAATTACGTTACTATACTTAATACGAGTACACTATATATATTTTATTAAATTCAGGGATTATACCTAAATTATAACAACCCTCCTAAAACACCCCTGACACCCTACACTTCCTAAAATACGCCCCATACGCAAAAACGGACCCCGAATTCCTTAAATATCATTACAAATAATTAAAAATCAAGTTTTTGGGTTTGAGGCGGGCCGCGTAAGCCACACCTCAAACCTTACGCGGGCTGCGACAAGTTAAAAGGTGTTGAAACCCTGGGCCGCCACGTGGCCCAACACACGGCAACCCTATGCCATGACCCGGACAAGCTATACGCTGTTGACCAGCGTTGACGTGGGCCGCGTAACCCTTGGGTTACACTTTACGTGGGCCGCGAGAGGACCAAAATCAGGCCCTATATAAAGAGGCCTCAGGATTTCAGTTTACGTCGTTCAGAATTCATTTCTTTCTCTCAATTCTAAAGTGTAGGCATTATACACGGGTATAATACCCCCCTAAATAGCGAAATCCTGCTCCGTTGTAAGTATTATAACCCCTGGATACGTATTAGATACGCTGCCCGATTGATCTTGGGTTCCGTAACGGCTGTCGTGGTTCTGCCCGACGTAGTCGTTGGAATGCCGTCTCGGGGAGGGTATTACTAATGTTAAAATGGGTTATTATACTAACGCGTGTGCATTGTTTATTTAACTAGATTATAACCAGGAAGCCACAAAGGAAATACCTAAAATAGCAATGTGAGTAATCTCCTTTTTGTAAACAGTTTTTACAAAACCTTAACTATTTTACAATGCAATTTAGCAGTGATTGAGTCTTTGTAATTCTACGATTACTGCCGGTATGTTGGGGTTTTGTATATAAAATGTGAGACACGTTACCATTGGATGAAGAGTTAGCCAATGTGTAATATGACCCACCAGTCAGGATTGACAGTACTGAATGAGTAATTGGGTAGATATTAACATTGTAATCGCCCTCAATACTGTTTAAATTAAATTAATGTTTCTTGATTAAACTGGGACTCACTCACCAGTATTTCCCACTGACAAATGTTTTTAAAACGCGTTTCAGGTAACATAGTGTGACAGCCAATTAGTAAAAAGCCAGCTGGAGAGCACTGACGGCTTGGAAAAATGTGGCTATAAAAGTTACCTAAAAGACGATGTTTTAAATTCAATAAAATAAAGTTTATCCCTATAAACATGTTGTAATAAGAAACTTGGGTTTTACTCATGTGATTATAAATTTAAAAATATGGTGGTTTTACTCTGATAAAATATTTTCTAACTACGGTTGATGTGTGCAAAATGCAACATATAAATTACATCAATTGTGGCATAAAACTAGCCCTTTTTTAGTACTAATGTTGGAAAAAGTGTTCTTTTGTCTTCCTTTTGTATTTTCAGGATTAAATGAGCTCAAATTAACAAAAGAAGCAAAAAGACATCAAAATCTAACATAAATACAAGAAAAGGAACAAGACGTGACATGCCCGACCCCACGACAACATCTTCCCAAGCAAAACAAGACAACAGAAGACTGAACACGCCCCGTGCTCAGCCAGCACGGGGGCGTGCCCAAGTGTCAGCAGAAAAGACAAAGTGGTAGAAGCTTCTATTGCCCACCACGGGGCCGTGCTCAGCGGACACGGGGCCGTGGTCAACTATAAGATTCGCACAATCCAGGCAAATCTTCATAGTACAAAGATTCTTCTGCACCACGGGGTCGTGCTCAGCGGACACGGGGGCGTGGTCAACTAATAAGACAAGCTGCAATAAATGAAGAAAGAGAAGGATGTGGACACGGGGCCGTGCCCACTGGACACGGGGCCGTGCCCGAGCTTCTGTTCAGCCTATAAATAGGAGTGTTTGGCTCAAGCTCAAACCATCCCTTGGCACACCACCTCTCTCACACTTCACCCACCACCCACCACCACCATAACACCATCATCCACCACCAGCATCCATTGTCCATCATAGAGTGTGTGAGTCGTCTCGGGATCCAAGATTGATCGTAAGAGTTCTTGACAATCAAGGCCATGGTTGCCTAAGTCCCTTACATCACTTGGTGAAGACAAGTGTCTAGTGTAATACTTTTTATTTCTAATCTTTTCGCACTTTTTATTTGGTTTTGTATTAATGACTTTAATAACTAGTTTCTTATGTTGAAGGTGATCTTTCCTTATCGTTTGTCCGTGGTGTCTTGACATTATTTTACTGTCTATATAAAATAAAAGATTTTTTCACCATTCATATCTCCACGGTCTATATGGAGGTATGTTGGCTACCTGGTCGGGGGTTAAGGGAACGGTTTGGTAAAGGTCTTGCCATTGTTCAGCGTTTAGAGGTCCTGCAATGGACCTGGGTCAAATTTAGTAGGACCTCCTTCGATACTTAACAGTATTGGATGGCGGGGGTCCAAACTCTTTGATCCCCTCATAAGTTAACTACTATTAATACTATAACCCGGCTATTTAGGACTGTATCCCTGCTGACTCAGACTACTTAGTCGAGGGTAACGTCACCTCCAAAAGAAGGGCCTACCATAATTTGCATTAATAACTTAATTCATTATCTTTCAATAATCCGACCCTTTAGGATTGTATCCTTGCTGACTCAAACTACTGGGTTGAGGGTAACGTCACCTTCAAAAGAGGGGCCTACTACAATAACTAAGATAATCTCTTAAATAAGTGCAAAAGTGCGGAAATAATCCAAGGTTACACTATACACGAGTCGGAACTAAGTGATTCATCTTGTCTATCTGTTTTTTATTTTTATTTTCAGCATTTTTAGTTAGTTTTTATTTTTCTTAGTTTAAAAACATTTTTCTAAACTTTTTGATTTGATTAGACGTTGAGGATAAACCGGTACTAAAAGCTCTTGTGTCCTTGGACGACCTCGGTATCTTACCAACACTATACTACGCTCACGATGGGTGCACTTGCCCATATGTGTGTCTAGTGTTAGTAAATATCGTGTTTTATAAATTTAAAACTTGACTAAAAAAGTGTTAAAGGGGCTTAAAATATACACCTAATATATATAACACCCCACACGCATCAAGTTTTTGGCGCCGTTGCCGGGGACACAAGGATTTTAAGAAAGTTAGGAATCAACGGCCTAATCTTTTTTCTTATTTTTCATTGTTTTAGGATTTTTTTCTTAGTTTTTCTGTTTCTGCAGAGCTCAGCACGGGCCGTGCCTGGTCAGACACGGGCCGTGTCCAGCACTATCACTGGCAGTTTTTATTTTCCGAGTTACAGAGAGCTGAGCACGGGGCCGTGTCGGTGCAACACGGGGCCGTGTCCAACTCCCAGTAACAGGGATCCGGAGAACAATTACTGTAAATCTGACCACGGGCCGTGTTCACTGAGCAAGGGGCCGTGGTGAACCTTCTGACCAACATTCTTTTCTGTTTTTATCGCAGGACTTGGAACCTTGGCGCCACATTTGAACTTCCTACGTAGTGCATGAGCTCCAGTTCTAGTAGAGACATAAAAGAACCTCTAGAAGAACCCGAACGCTTTCTCAGAAAAAGACTTAAAGCTAAAAATCAAGAGAAAGTTTCGGGGGACCCACTTCCAATGGCGGACCAACGTACCCTAATGGATTACCTACGGCCCACCGTAGGTAATCTCGGCACCGCTATCAATGCACCGAATGTCGAAGCCAACAACTTCGAACTTCGGCCGCATTTGATACAAATGCTTCAAAACTCCACAACCTTCCATGGGCTTGCGGACGAAGATCCCCATCTACATATTACTAATTTCTTGGAAATATGTGATACCTTTCGGATCAATGGAGCATCAAACGACGCCATTCGCCTTCGGATGTTTCCATTTTCACTAAAAGACCGAGCTAAGGCTTGGCTTAACACCCTCCCAGTTGGCTCGGTAAACACCTGGGATGAACTAGCCCAAAAGTTTCTATATAAGTATTTCCCTCCTGCTAAAACGGCTAAATTAATGACTGAAATTAATACATATTCACAAGAAGATGGGGAATCCTTATATGAAACTTGGGAAAGGTTCAAGGAGCTACTAAGAAAGTGTCCTCATCACGGTCTTGCGGTATGGCAACAAGTATCCACTTTCTACAATGGGTTGTTGCCACACACAAGACAAACACTTGATTCTAGCTCCGGGGGACTTTTAGGTAATCATCGCCCAAATGAAATATATAATCAAATTGAGGAAATTGCTCAAACCAATTTTCAATGGCACACTCCCCGAGGTAATAAATCTATTGCCCCGGGCGCCCATAAGGTTGATGAAAGCACCTCTTTACAAGCCCAAATCGAGGCCCTCTCCTCAAAAATCAAAAAGCTAGAAATGACAAAAACGGCCTCGGTTATGGCTTGTGAAGGGTGTGGTGGGCCACATGAAAATTGGAGTTGTATGAAAGAATTAGATGAAAAAACAGAAACGGTAAACTACATTGATAACAGACCTAGGCCGTCGGGTCCTCCAACGGGTACCTACAACCAAGGATGGCGTAACCACCCAAACCTTGGTTGGAGAGATCCCGGCAATAGTAGTAACCAACAAAACCAACGAACTGACTTTCAACAACCACAAAATTTCTCTCAACAACAAGGTGGAAGAGAAAGGCTTGAAGATACTGTATCTCGCCTCATCTCCGACACCGAAAAGAAAAACTCGGATCGATTTCAACAATTGGAATCAAATTTTAGAAATCAACAAGCTAGCATTCAAAACATTGAAAAACAATTGAATCAACTAGCTCAAAATTTCTCCGAGAGACCACAAGGCGCGTTACCGAGTAATACCGAAACCAACCCAAAGGCGCAAGTACAGCTCATCACATTGAGAAACCGAACCGTGGGTCCCGAGGATGCCCCATTACCACCGGTTGAAGGAAGTCAAAGCACGACTTCACCCACACCTCAACCAGAAAAGGCTTCTCCAACAAATCAAGAGCCCACCAAGACTCCTCCAATTCCGTACCCCGGTAGGTTAAATCGTCAAAAGACCGATGAGCAATTCACAAAGTTCGAAAATTTACTAAAACAATTGCATGTTAATATTCCTTTTATTGAGGTCCTAACTCAAATGCCTAGATATGCAAAATTCATGAGGGATTTCCTCACTCACAAAAGGAAAATTGAATAGTTGCAATTAGTTAACTTAGGCGAAGAATGCTCCGCCTTAGTACTCAACAAACTTCCACGAAAGAAAATCGATCCCGGAAGCTTCACAATTCCTTGTTCGATTGGGGAATCCCCCGTTCGTAATGCATTAGCCGATCTTGGGGCTAGCATTAACCTCATGCCCACATCAATGTTCAAACGACTCAGCCTATGAGCAACAAGCCCTACAAAGATGAGCATACAACTCGCCGACAGATCCGTCAAATTTCCACAAGGTGTCGCTGAAAATCTATTGGTCAAGGTTGACAACTTCGTTTTCCCAACCGACTTTGTCATCCTAGACATGGAAGAAGACACCGATGTCCCTCTCATTCTCGGGAGGCCATTTCTAGCCACCGCCCATGCAGTGGTGGATATGAATGACAGAACGTTAACATTGAAGTTTGGGGACAAGGAGGTGAAGTTTGAATGTGGAAAAAGAGTAGAGGACGAAGACCCGATCAACTACATGAAGGTCATAGACTCAAGCTTGGATGACGCTCTCCGACGGTGTAACATGGGATGCAATACATCCCACTTGGGTAACATATGACCAGGCTTTGGGTCTAGCCAAGGACCCTTATAAACGTGGCGCACCACGGAGGCATTCCGCGGAACTATCCTTAGTTTAGTTTAGATTAATTTTCATGTTTTCTAGTAAGTTTTAATTTTCAGGAATAAAACACACTTGAGATGGCAAAGGATACAAGGGAAACTTGAACCAGCACCCCATGCAGGAAAACAGGACCGTCCGACAAAATTCTTCGTTTACAGTAACCTCGGCACGGGCCCTGTTCGCCCAACACGGCCCCGTGCTGCACTGTCTGCAGAAAAAGACCCAGTTCAGGTAACTGGACACGGGCCGTGTTCACCCAACACGCCCCCGTGTCCAGGCTTCTGTTTCTCTTGATTTAATTTTGTTACTGGCACTTGAACACGGGGCCGTGCCCGGACAACACGGGGCCGTGTTCAGCTCCCAGTAACACAAAATTTTTGCTTTTTACACCTTTTTACACATTCAATCAACCTAAAAACTTATTTTTGGGACACATTGAGGACAATGTGTAATTTAAGTGTGGGGGAGATGCTAAAACCTTGAATCTTGCAAGTCCTAAATACAAGCCTTACACAAAACTCTATTGGAACCGCTAATCACCCCAAATTTTTTCAAAAAATTTTCATTTTTTTACTTGTCTAGGTTTAACTCGGGAATTTCAAGTTCTAAAAAGGTTATATTTTTACGAATTTACAACCGATAGCGTCGTAATAAAAAGAACCAACATAAGAAAATTATGAAAAGGCATGACAAACTTAATTAAAATTTGATTATATATACTTGATCACATAAAAACCCATTCCCACAAAAGTGAGTTTTGAGCCTTTATTGAGCATACAATTACATATCATTAGACTAAATGCTCATTTTTCGTTTCTTGTGTGAATAGCCGCTTGGTTCTTACGACTCTAGAACTTGCCATGACGATACATTCCCGGTCCTTACTAACTTAAACCTGAGTAAGTAAATGATGGAGGCATTAGGACTAAGGGGCTGTTTGGTAGTCTCTTAATGATTATTCAGATGCTACCTCTTAATGGTTTAAAACCTCTGAATGAATAAGAGGTAACCTCAAGTCTGAATGGTTAAGAGGTAACCTCTGAATGGTAAATCATCACATGTCACATTCTTCTACCTTCTCATTGGTAAAATTCTTAATGGTTCCATTAAGAGGTAGCCTCTTAATGACCATTCAGACGCTACCAAACAGCCCCTAACTCTTTTCATTTCTACACCATTATTTTTCTTTTATTTTTACCACCTACCCCAAATCCCCCTAGTTAGCCCTTTTGAGCCTAAACCTTTTCATTTCATAACCCAAACCAAAGACCCTTTTACCCACCAAAACCTTTTTTCATTTTTAACCCTTTGTTTTAGTAACTAGCTCGGTCTTTCGTATGACTCTTCAAAAAAAAAAATGTGTTGATGATGAAGCAAAAGAAAATAAACAAACAAGTTCATCAAAAATAACTTTGTTTGAATAGTAGCTTCATCAAAATAAAAGTTACAAAAATAAAAAGTCTTACGAAAACCGACGCTTGTTACGCTTTTCGCCCTTTTTCTACTAACCACTAACCCAACCACCTACCTTTAACCCAAGCCTAACCCTTCACCCAAAAGTCCTCTTGATATTTACAAAGGTATATAAGTTAAAAAGGAGTAGGATTGATTGCTTGGCAAGCCTATGGTAGGAGTAAGTTCCATGCCGCTCTCGAGTGATCCACAAAAATACATCTTCGGCCGAGTGTTGAGTGATCCCCGTGAGGTATGTGAACTTGTATATAAATAGAATTTTAAAGATGCATGTTATGCCCTAATAAGTAATTTATCTTATGAAAAGTTTTAAATAAATCATGACGAATAGGATTGTAAATAAATAAAAATAAAACTAAATAAAGAATCTTGGAAATCCCGACACTCTATGACAAGCCCAAAAACCTTCTTCTCTACCCATTCCATTTGGGAGTGTAATAGCCACATTATAAAGAGTTTTGCTTGAGGACAAGAAAAGATTCAAGTGTGGGGGTATTTGATGTGTGCAAAATGCAACATATAAATTACATCAATTGTGGCATAAAACTAACCCTTTTTTAGTACTAATGTTGGAAAAAGTGTGCTTTTGTCTTCCTTTTGTATTTTCAGGAATAAATGAGCTCAAATTAACAAAAGAAGTAAAAAGACATCAAAATCTAACATAAATACAAGAAAAGGAACAAGACGTGACATGCCCGAACCCACGACAGCATCTTCCCAAGCAAAACAAGACAACAGAAGACTGAACACGCCCCGTGCTAAGCCAGCACGGGGGCGTGCCCAAGTGTCAGCAGAAAAGACAGTGGTAGAAGCTTCTATTGCCCACCACGGGGCCGTGCTCAGCGGACACGGGGCCGTGGTCAACTATAAGATTCGCACAATCCAGACAAATCTTCATAGTACAAAGATTCTTCTGCACCACGGGGTCGTGCTCAGCGGACACGGGGGCGTGGTCAACTAATAAGACAAGCTGCAATAAATGAAGAAAGAGAAGGATGTGGACACGGGGCCGTGCCCGAGCTTCTGTTCAGCCTATAAATAGGAGTGCTTGGCTCAAGCTCAAACCATCCCTTGGCACACCACCTCTCTCACACTTCACCCACCACCCACCACCACCATAACACCATCATCCACCACCAGCATCCATTGTCCATCATAGAGTGTGTGAGTCGTCTCGGGATCCAAGATTGATCGTAAGAGTTCTTGACAATCAAGGCCATGGTTGCCTAAGTCCCTTACATCACTTGGTGAAGACAAGTGTCTAGTGTAATACTTTTTATTTCTAACATTTCCGTACTTTTTATTTGGTTTTGTATTAATGACTTTAATAACTAGTTTCTTATGTTGAAGGTGATCTTTCCTTATCGTTTGTCCGTGGTGTCTTGACATTATTTTACTGTCTATATAAAATAAAAGATTTTCACCATTCATATCTCCACGGTCTATATGGAGGTATGTTGGCTACCTGGTCGGGGGTTAAGGGAACGGTTTGGTAAAGGTCTTGCCATTGTTCAGTGTTTAGAGGTCCTGCAATGGACCTGGGTCAAATTTAGTAGGATCTCCTTCGATACTTAACGGTATTGGATGGCGGGGGTCCAAACTCTTTGATCCCCTCATAAGTTAACTACTATTAATACTATAACCCGGCTATTTAGGACTGTATCCCTGCTGACTCAGACTACTTAGTCGAGGGTAACGTCACCTCCAAAAGAGGGGCCTACCATAATTTGCATTAATAACTTAATTCATTATCTTTCAATAATCCGACCCTTTAGGATTGTATCCTTGCTGACTCAAACTACTGGGTTGAGGGTAACGTCACCTTCAAAAGAGGGCCCTACTACAATAACTAAGATAATCTCTTAAATAAGTGCAAAAGTGCGGAAATAATCAAAGGTTACACTATACACGAGTCGGAACCAAGTGATTCATCTTGTCTATCTGTTTTTTATTTTTATTTTTATTTTCAGCATTTTTAGTTAGTTTTTATTTTTCTTAGTTTAAAAACATTTTTCTAAACTTTTTGATTTGATTAGACGTTGAGGATAAACCGGTACTAAAAGCTCTTGTGTCCTTGGACGACCTCGGTATCTTACCAACACTATACTACGCTCACGATGGGTGCACTTGCCCATATGTGTGTCTAGTGTTAGTAAATATCGTGTTTTATAAATTTAAAACTTGACTAAAAAAGTGTTAAAGGGGCTTAAAATATACACCTAATATATATAACACTCCACACGCATCAACGGTCCTGATGAAATTTCCGCTGCCAAAATAATTAAATATACGGATACCACCGAAACTGGCTCGCGACCACACGTTCCCAGGTAATTAGGGGGCGGGGGTTGTGACATTTTGCGATCCCACACCTCATGAGGAACCATTTGAAAGATCGTCGCCAACGTCTCTTGTGCAGGTGCGTTAAACCTGCCTAGAGGCAACTTCTACAATGTAAAGAACCTAATTCAGTCCTCTTGTTGTCTTGTGCCATTTTTCTTGTCCAATCGTAATATCTTAGTGATTTTTACACAATGCCACTAAACCGGGCTAATAAAGAAACATTGAACAACTTCTTTGACTTCCAAAGATTTAATGTTTCCCCGATAGTAACAAAAAGAATCTCGCCTCTTGGATACATACAAACAAACTTTATAACAATCAAATATTCTAGCAACTGTTAAACGGAAAAGATTGTCAAAGGCAAAATTATAGGATCATATCTGGTCATCATATCCAATCAAAGATTTGCTAGCTATTCGCCAGCCTGTTTCCAGCACCGTCCATTCAATATGTTTCCGTTTTTTAGATTATTGTTTTTTTGTATAAGTAGGCCTCTTGTTTTTCTTTGTAAAATACAACAATCAATATAAGTTTTTTCTCCAATAAAGTCTTCATGGTATCAGAGCAGTGTTTCTGAGTCTTGAACACTTTGCTCATTATCTACAACCAATCCCAAACCAGAGAAACCCGACTACAAAATCAACGCCGAAAAAAAATACCAGTTCCGACATACCTCACATCTTGTTTTTTTTTCAGTTCCGACATACCTCATATCAGTTCTCCATCTTCATTCAATCAAACCTCAGATCTTGTTTCAGTTTCCCCGCAAATCCAACCTCAAACCACAAAAAAAAAAAAAAATCAAAATCAAAACCCTTACCATTGCCACTGAAAGCCCTAACACCGGTCACCACCGCCGCCGGCCGCAAACCCTACTCCGCTGCGGCCTCTCCAAAACACCACCGCCGCAAACCCTACTCCACCAACCAAAACAAACGCCGCAGCCGCTAATCTCCATCTCGAACCCGTGACCTCCTGACTTCACCTCTACTTTGTTTAAAATACAATCTGATTTTGAACTTAAGCAGAGACTGGAGTTCATCGTAGGTTGATTTTTTTATTGCAAACACTTCTTTTTTTAAGAGGAAGAGAGAGATAAAAAGGGCGTATCGGCTGTTTTATTTCTTGTGATTAGGGTTATGACTTCTCATGTGTTAAACAGAGATATGGGGTGTCTAGGAAAGAGGGAAGATAAACAAATGAAAAGGTGGGGAGATGATGTAAAGACAGCCGAAAGAAAAAGAAAAATGGGAAAGGCAAATGCGGTACAGAACTGTTATAAAAAAAACAAATCTTGGATTTTCGAGTGTGGGGTAACCGACACCATGACATATGAAATTTATGATTTGGTGTCAACATCCAAACCGCAGAAAACTCATATTCAAACTGCGAACGGAGAGGTTATGCGTGCAGAAAGGGGGGGGGGGGACAATTGAAATCTCCCCAACGTTAAAACTCTCAAATTGCCTTTATGTTCCATCATTGTCACATAAATTACTATTAATCAGTTATGTGACAAAAGAACTAAATTGCGTAGTGCTAATGCATCCCACTTTTTGTATCTTACAGGACATCAGGACGGGGACGATTATCGGACGTGGCCCGAAGCAGTTACTTCTTCTGTATACCTTATAAATCAACTTCTTACAAAAATTCTTGAACTAAAAACCCCCATACAAGCCCTAGAAAAATTTGCCAAGATCCCTCCTCCTCTTACTCTTGAACCACGAATTTTTGGCTGCTCAGCCTTTGTTCACATACCCAAAACCAATCGAACAAAACTTGACCCGTGTGCCGAGAAATGTGTGTTTATGGGCTATGGAGTTAATCAAAAAGGTTATCGTTGTTACAACCCAAAAACACGTCACACACACACACTACTATGAACCTTGACTTTCTTGAAACAGAATACTTCTATAACACCCAAGCCAGTGGTCAGGGGGAGAACGAACACATAGACACACTGGATTGGCTGACTCGATTCCCATTTTCTGAGGAAGTCATAACCAGAGGAGATCACAGTACCAAAGGAGAATCACCGCCTGACACAAAAACACAACCAACTGAGCACAGTGTCACTGAAGAAAATCCCTCCAACCTGATGCCCGAGGTAAGTAACAATGAGATTCCTGAAAATTCTGATGTTTCCCCTAATCATTATGAATGTGAGCACACAGAACACGAGCAAGCTGAACGAAGTTCTCCTGCCTCCCCTAATCATAGTGATGATGAACACATAGAATCGGTAACAACAGCAGAGCACGTTAAACCAAGGGAAGCACCAGAACGGTATGTGTTGCCACCAAGGGCAAATAGGGGAGTTCCTCCCAAGCGATATTCCCCAGAAAAGGAATCTCAAATCTCAAATTATCCGGTAGCCAACATAGCCAGGGGGAGCCCTCATGAAGCTAAGGCGTTTGCTTCCTCATTATATTCTGAACATACTCCAACCAATGTAAAACAAGCCTTAGAATATGAGAACTGGAAAAAAGCAATGAGAACAGAGATGGAGGCCCTAATGAAAAATGATACATGGGAAAAGTGTACTCTCCCACCAGGAAAGAAACCCGTGGGATGTCGATGGGGTTTTACAGTGAAATACAAGTCAGATGGAATCATTGAGAGGTACAAAGCCCGACCGGTAGCTAAAGGATATATTCAAACATACGGGATCGACTACTTGGAAACCTTCTCACCAGTGGCCAAAATTAACACTATTAGAGTCCTCTTCTCAATAGCTGCAAACGAAAATTGGCCACTTCATCAATTTGACGTAAAGAACGCTTTTCTGCATGGAGAATTAACAGAAGAAGTTTACATGGAAGCTCCTCCTGGTTTTGCAACAGATTTCAAGACAGGTGAAGTATGTCAGTTAAAAAAAATCCCTTTATGGTCTAAAGCAATCTCCTCGAGCATGGTTTGGTAGATTTACACTCGCAATGAAAAGATATGGATTCAAACAAAGCAACTCAGACCACACTTTGTTCATCAAACAAAGAGGAAGACTTGTAACATGTCTTATTGTATATGTTGATGATATGATCATTACGGGGAATGACAAGGAAGAAATGACAAAATTAAAAGAGAGCCTGTTCCGAGAATTCGAAATGAAAGACTTGGGAAGACTTAAGTATTTTCTTGGAATTGAAGTACTAAGGTCCAAACAAGGAATCTTTATTTGCCAGAAAAAATACATCCTAGATATGTTAGCTGAAACAGGAATGATTGATTGCAAACCAGCAGATACACCAATGATGGTGAATCATAAACTTCAAATGGAGGAAGGAGCAAAACTAGTCGAAAAAGAGAGGTATCAACGGCTAGTAGGAAAGCTGATATATCTGTCGCACACACGACTTGACATAGCTTAAGCAGTAAGTGTGGTTAGCCAGTTTATGCACCAGCCTCAAATAGCACACATGGAAGCAGTATGTAGAATCATGAGACATCTCAAAGGAACAATTGGCCATGGAGTCCTCTTTAAATCAAACGGACATCTGAAAATTCAAGGGTACACTGATGCAGACTGGGCCGGAGATAAAGGGGATCGAAAATCAACATCAGGATATGTCACCCTAGTCGGTGGAAATCTAGTTACCTGGAGAAGCAAGAAGCAAAAGGTGGTTGCTCTATCCAGTGCAGAAGCAGAATTTCGAGGAATCGCACGAGGCTTGACAGAAATACTATGGATACGGAAGCTTCTAACTGAAGTCGGTTTTCCTCCGACATAACCAACTAGAATCATGTGTGACAACAAAGCAGCTATTCAAATCTCAGAAAATCCGGTGCAGCATGATCGTACAAAGCATGTAGAAGTAGATAGACACTTCATTAAAGAAAAGCTAGAATCAGGGATACTCGAACTACCTTTTGTGCGGTCTGAAGATCAATGAGCAGATATCCTAACAAAGGCGGTTAATGAGAAAATATTCAGCAAATGCCTGAGCAAGTTAAGTATTGGAGATCCCACTACTCAACTTGAGGGGGAGTGTTAAACGGAAAAGATTGTCAAAGGCAAAATTATAGGATCAGATCTGGTCATCATTTCCAATCAAAGATTTGCTAGATATTCGCCAGCCTGTTTCCAGCACCGTCCATTCAATATGTTTCCGTTTTTTAGATTATTGTTTTTGTATAAATAGGCCTCTTGTTTTTCTTTGTAAAATACAACAATCAATATAAGTTATTTCTCCAATAAAGTCTTCAGCAACAATGTTGGTGTCCGTTTAATACGCGTAAGTAATATCAGTTGGTTTCCTATCAAATTACAACAAATCTATTTTCTCCTCCTAAAAGCTACTTTAAACAAAATATAAGAGAAGTAGTCCTAATAATGGAGGCTAAACTGTGACAACCCGTGCTCATGAGGTTAGCATCGTTGGCTTCACTTGTCTTCTACATTATTTTATATTACGCTTTACTTTTCTACGAAACCAAATTCTAAACACTTATCCAATTTATAGTGTTGAACCGACCCGAACCGCTTATACCTTTGAACCAAAGCATGAATTCGCTTGTCGGTTTAACCCACTCGAGAAACCTGAAGCCTGGGAGGTCCAAACCATAACGTGTATATTATATGTTATCGTTGCTAATTTATTATAGGCATATATATTAGTTGGTTTAGTGTTTAAAAAAACGAAATATAATAATTATAGCAAATCGATGGCTGCCATTTTATTTTCCTAGTTGTGGCCCATCAAAACTAAAACCAAACATTCTTTATTGGCTTCACTTTCTTTCTCTTGTATTAATTTAACTGGCAAACATGATTTCTACATTCTTTTGTATTAATTCAACCTGCCAACATGGTTTCTACATTGTTTGCGCATGCATGTATATTACTATAACTTGTGTGCAACATGGCCATTTTTCATTATTCAAAGCCAGCTCAGTGTAGTCCATGTTGTACGGCCCAACCCCACAAATTCCCTAACCGCCCCAAACAAACTTCCATTTACTTAGGTAATTGAATTGTGCAAAATGCAACATATAAATTACATCAAATGTGGCATAAAACTAACCCTTTTTTAGTACTAATGTTGGAAAAAGTATGTTTTTGTCTTCCTTTTGTATTTTCAGGATTAAATAAGCTCAAATGAACAAAAGAAGCAGAAAGGCAGCTAAATCTAACATAAATACAAGAAAAGGAATAAACGTGGCATGGCCGACCCCCCGACAACATCTTCCCAAGCAAAAATAAGAAGACAGAAGGCTGAACACGCCCCGTGCTCAGTGAGCACGGGGGCGTGCCCAAGTGTCTGCAGAAAAGACAAAGCTGTAGAAGCTTCTATCACCCACCATGGGGGCATGCCCACCGGACACGGGGCCGTGGTCAACTCTAAGATTCGCAAAATCTGGGGAAATCTTGATAGTACAGATACGCTTCTGCACACGGGGTCGTGCCCAGCGGACACGGGGGCGTGGTCAACTAATGCAAACAAACTGTAATTAATGAAGAAAGAGAAGGAGGATGGACACGGGGCCGTGCCCGATGTAACACCACGTAAAAACGTGTCCAATTATGTAAAGACACGTGTCCTAAACTCTGAAGGTGTGAAAGTTCGAGTTTGAAGGACTAAAGTTTTCAAACAGTGAAACTATGAAACCACAAGGACTAGAAGTGTCAACATGCCAAACTTCTGCCTCTGAATGACCATACATGATAAATATATTCTTAAACAAGAGATTGATTGGATATAAGAAGCCGTTTATGAAAATAATCGGAAGATTAGTAATTTACAAGGGTTAAACGTGTCAACATGTCGATTCTGACCTCTGAGTGACCTTTTAACGAAACCGAGGCTCGAAATATTCAAATATACTCTTAAGAATAAGTGGTATAAATTTCACGTGGGTTCGAGATCATTAAGCCTGTTTTCAAGACTTTGGGCCAAAAGTGTCAACTTGATGAAACTTGCTTTCATAGAGATATTTAACGAACCGGAGCCTAACGAAGTTAGTTTATACATCCTTGAGCTTCAACAAACTGACTACAAGGGCCCACCATGTCAACAAAGAAGTTAAAAAGGGTTTAAAAGCACCAGGGACTAAAACTGCCAGCTTTAAAACTTGTTTTACCAGATCAGCCGGTCCAAGCGACCCGCGTAAGCCCCCCCCCCTATGGCTTACGCAGCCCGCCTCAGAGTGCCAGATCAGTAAAAATGTGCCAGGTGCGGGTTTTGGCTGTTCCACCACCTTAGCCTAGTTTGTAACGACCTAAGGAGCTATATGTCGGTTTATTTCATCAGGTAGGACACCTGGGGTCATCCCATGATGTTCCATAACAGATCTAATTGATCCATGATCATTCAAAGTAGTATATAAAGGCATTAGCTCTTGAGTTCTTGGGCACACGTGCAAACATTTGCTAATCTAAAACATCTGGAGCTTGCTAAGGACAAGGAGAAGAATTTGAAGTGTAGAAAAGACAGCTAGGACTTGTAGTAAGCCTCTAATTACTTGCTTAATTGTTTTAATTAGTTTAATTTCCTAAAAGTCAAACATATAGTAATTTAGGTTTGACTTTCAGATTAATTACATATGGTCTAACCACTGATCAAATTGAAAGTGGTTATAGAACCATATTAAGGTAGGTGATTAACCCTTAAAAGGGCACCTCCTAATTATCTCGTTTGACTGGTCAATTGTCGGGTCAAAGTAGTTTGACAAAAAGTCAAACTGGACAGAAATTGCAAAAATGATTAAAATTAATAAACCAGAGGTTCTAAATTATATTTTAACATTCTAATGACTTTGTAATTGATATTAAAACATGTTTTATCAGTCCTAACCCAACAATTAATAGTCTAAGGTCAGTTTATAACCGAAAGTCGCAAAAGCTTGACTTTTGCTTTGACTTTCAGTTCTGACCCATTTAAGCTTAATTATCCTATGTTTTAAGCTTCCATTAAGACCACATTACTTAGTAGTATAACCCTCTGGAGTTATATTTCATGGTTCATAGTGGTTTGAATTATATGCACTTGATCGTAATTATGCTTAATAATGCCATAAACGCCCTTTTGACATACACCTGAGATTTTTAGCAATGTGAGTGGACTAAAACCTTTACTACTAATATTTAGACTTGTCCCAAAAATTTGATATCAGTTGGAGGTCTAGAATAGGAGTTATGCTCAATAGCGTAATTAAGGAACTTTTTATTATTTAAATGGCGTAATTAACATAGAGCCTATCTAAACCCGATTTTTAATACCAAACTTTTTACCTACTGATGTAAAATAATATTTTGGGATTTTTGAAGATTTTTATTTATTTTTAGGCTGAGCATAACATAGGATTATAGTTTGAATTCGGTAATTGTCGGTTTTACCCTTTTCATGCATAAAATGAGTTTTACATAACTTTTTAATGCCAAACCTTTTGCTACTGATTCTACATGATAAATAAAGTATTTTGAACCTTATAAACTGATCAAAAACTCAGATTTCCTGTTTTAACCCAAATATCCCTTAAAACCGACTTTTAAGCGTTTTTAACACATGGTTTGAGTTAAAACTATATTTGACATATAAAACTTATTACCCACTGATGTTTTAAGCTAATTTATATAATTATACAGTAAACCAAAGTTTTTAAATTCAGAAGTCTATTTTGACCTTTAAAGCCTATGTGAAATTACCAAAATGCCCCTAAGGTGCATAGTTTGGTTATATAAGATAAATTTCACATATATAAAATACCCTACTGATATAACTTATAAAAAATACATATTTTTATTAATTAAATCAGACCTGAAACTCAGTTTCACATTTAAACTCTTTTATGGATATTTAAATTACCAAAATGCCCTTATGGGACTCATTTTGGTTTAAATTAGTTTTTGGGCATATATGTTAACATCTTACTGATGTATTAACATATTTTGAGCATAATAACGATTAAGACCTGTATATAATTTATTTGGTTGCCCGTTACTCGTTTACGCGTTCGGATCGGCTTATGTGACTGGTTTACATAAAATAGTCAAAACAGGCTTAACCTTATCATTAAATTCTCTATTTCCAGAATGTGTTTAGTTTACCCATATTATACAAGTATCCAAGCTTGTCGGGTCTAAATCACATTCTATTCCGGTCTCCGCTTAATCTAGCGTTTAGAACCGTAAGGTTTCCTTCTAGCTAGCCAGTCTAAGTCCTTGACTAAATTAAAGACCCGTTAGCATCCTAATAGGTAATAAACCTTCTATACAGATTAAATAGCTTCTGGTAGAAGGTTCCATCAAGAGCTTTAGGATTATACTGCTAGCATCAGGTAAATACTTTTAACTTATTTTCCCTTATACGGGCTTGGGATATGGTATTATAATAATACCACTTGGTCGGGTATGAAATCATTTAATGGATTGTGATTAATAAATTTACATAACCCGTTTTAATCTGTCTTGTTTGATAACATAAGCATTGGGGGTTAATACGACCGTGTCCTGGATATCCTCGGCTCATTTCATTTGAAAATGGCCACGACCTATGCACGGGGTGTAGGCATACACCTGACAGATGCAAATGCTAAAATATAAACCCACATGTTGGGGATAACTCCTTTTGTGGGTTCTATAAGTGGTGAGTCGGTTAATCAAGACCGGCTTCCAACCGGCCCCAATTGTAAGACAAACATGTAAATCTGTATACAAGATTATATTTAAATAATTGTCCCAAGTTATAAAAGATTTGTGCCATGTGCACTTAAATCAATTTTCATAAATGTTTTCAAAAGAGTCGGTTAATTGTATTTACCAGTGTAAACTGACGTATTTTCTTAAAGACTGATTTGACAGGTACCTCTCGTAATAGGCTGGAGCTATTAGGTGTCATAAGAGGATCTTGCAAATCCATAGATGCCTGAAGTCTGTTATTTTGTTTCTTTGTATTTATTTATGATCCGCCTGTGGATCTTATTACATTCCAGTCTGTATATTCTGTCACTCGAAAACTCAGACATTATGGTTTGTAATAGTTTATTCACCAAGCCTCCCGCTGTGCTATTATATTGTGTGTATTGACTATGATGATATCAACTACGTCACGATACTCCCCGCCGGGCCCACCGGTAATATGTGGAAATATCGGGGCGTGACAGGTTGGTATCAGAGCCAACATTGAGTGAATTAAACACTAACCTTTTGTATTTAATCTCAATGACACAATAAGCACATTCCTTAGACTCTCGAGTCTAGGCAAATGACCTAGGATTTTACTCTTAACCTTTCTTTTATTGTTTTATTATAGTTACTTGTATTGACAGGTTACCACTTGGGAGAATGCCACCAAGAGTAAGAGGAAAGGGTAAAGGACCAATGCGTGGAGGACCGTCTAGCAGCGCGGGACCCTCCCACAGACGTACACCATCCAACTCGCTTTCCGGCTCCAACTCAAGGGATAATTGGAGCCATAGCTTTGAACCAGCAAGACATTCTGTCTCGCTGGGATCCTCACCATCTGACCCTCCTTACTTTGGGTTGCCCATTCCTATCGAACCCCATCATTCCCCTCTTTCGCAGGGAACTCATCAATCAAACCAATCACACCACTCCTTTCAATCTCATCCTTTTCATCATTCAGATTCTACTTAATCTCCTGCACAATTTAATCCGAATGATTATGTTAACAACTTTTTGGGCTACAACCCTTTGGGGCCTGAGGATCACTTTTCTCAGGAAATGGAGATGGATGATGACCCGGACCCAGAATTACAAACAGGAACACCAGGCCACCCAATAAGCGTCTCAAGTGGTTCCCCATTTCAGGGATCACCGTACCATGGGCCCGACTCATTTCAAGAGAGGATGGCTCAATATGACTGGTTCTTTACACCTTCATACCATAACTCCCCAGCCCAACCTCCCTTGGTTGAACCCCAGCTCCAAGTTGTTACCCCACCACCGTTACCAGTTGAGGAACCACCTCAACAGCCTCCCGAGCCGCCAAGGCGAAGGAGAAATGCTAGAATGTCTGTACGTGGGGGACCACGGTTTGCATCTCCTCATGGCTCAAGTTCTTACCCTCCTATCCCAGAGGACCCACAGTTGGGCGGACCCTCACACACGGTACCGGAAGTCAACCTTCCACCAGTTTCTCATGCACCACTGCAGCCACCGTTGGGTTTTGACAACCCGATCCCGACATACCCAGGATCATCTGGGTATAATCCGTCTGGATACCCATCGGACTATGGAAATCATGACCCTTACCTTACAGCTGCTTAGTACAATGCACTCTATCCTACTTCTTACCCTCCAGTTTACCCAACTGGATATTCGGTGCAGGGATACCAATACCCACCATACCAGCAACCCCCTCCTCACCATCAGGAACAAACTCAGGAAATTTTACAAAGGTTAGACCAGGTTGAACATGAAGCCCACGAAACTAAGAAGAAACATAATGGTTTTGTCAAGGGTCTTATGAACCTTCTTAAGGGCAAGAAGAAGTAGGAGATTGTTGTTCATGTTGTATTTCAATAAGTCCCTGCGAGGACGTTTATTTCGTTTTCATGTACCAAGTCCCTGCATGGACTTATTTTCTGTTTCAGTAGCCCCTAAGTGGGCAGATTGTGTTGTTCTAAGTCCCGTTTAGGGCAAGGTTGTACTCGTTTTGTAGTTTAATGAAGTTATTTTGTTTTTAAATATGTAATTTATTATATCATGCTACTTCACTTCAAATTTTATTTAATCCGCCTAAGAAACTCTTAGAGGTATAACCTAGCCAGAATATTAAATGGCTATGATGGTATAACCTTTTTAAGATAATAAATCCCTGTTAACATCTGAAAATATGTTAACATTCCTGGATGTGCGGTACGAGAAACCACACAATCTTCCTATGTACTTGGATTTTTCCAAGCCACTATTTTTAGCCTATATGATCATCATGAATCATGGCTAATAAACATCAATATGATGTATACACCACGACATCCATTAGAGAAGTATGCTTATAAGCAAAGGTGTAATAATGACAATGATAGTATTACTTATAAACTTCTTGTCAAAAAGGCGATGAACTTTGTTCGACCCTTAGAAGGTCACTGATCCAAGAGATCAATGATTATATATTTTAATCATCTCTGAGACAAGCTTTTTGGGTTATCTAAATGTCCTTCGAGATGATCCTGATGTTAAATAAAATGTTTTTTTTAAGAAATTGACAGTTGTGAATTATAATTTCCCCTGTCTAATAAGATATAAGAGAATATTATATTCTATTGTATTGATTTGATTAATTTATTAAAATGGTCTATATGGTTTAATAATACCATGACCATTTGATCATCAATGCGATGAAATACTATATAATTTAAATATCATCATTGTTTATTATAGTACTAAAAAATGGCTGGATCTGATGAGGCAAATAGCCATCCTCGAGGAGAAAACAATAATGAAGCAAGAGTAAATCTTACAAATGCTGAACTACAAGCAATGATCGATACTGCAGTTACCCAAGCAGTAGATAAGATATTTAAGGAACCGAGCAATGTTCGGTCTCAAACTCATTCAAAATCCCATTCTCAACCTAATACTCATAGGAAAAGTGAGTCTCAGCACTCATCTAATCGAGGCAGTGAGCCCAAGAGGCAGATTGTCCTTGAACCGAATCCCAGGTACACCAAGGGTTGTACCTACAAGTACTTTGTCTCCTGTAAACCGAGAGATTTTATAGGAGAAAAAGGTGCAATCGATTGCATGAAATGGTTGGACGAGATGGAGACTATGATAGACATCAGCGGATGTGCTAAGGAGGATATAGTGAAGTTTGTATCACAATCCTTCAAGGGCGATGCCCTCACTTGGTGGAAAGCATTAGTGCAAGCCACCGGGAAGGTTCCTTTGTACAATCTGTCATGGAACAAGTTTGTTAATTTGGTTAAGGAAACCTATTGCCCTTAGCATGAAGTCGAACGGATAGAGACTGATTTCCTCACCTTAGTGATGAAGGATCTGGATTGTAGATCCTATGTGACTAGTTTCAATTCAATGTCAAGGTTGGTACCGTATTTAGTCACTCCTGAACCCAAACGCATTGCGCGTTTCATCGGTGGTTTGGCTCCTGAAGTAAAAGGGAACGTTAAGGCCTCTAAGCCAACCACTTATAGATCTGCTGTGGATCTATCTTTGTCCCTCACTTTGGATGTTGTGAGGAGTAGGGTAAAGAAAACCACTGATGAAGGGAAGAGGAAGAGAGAGGAAGATAAGTCTCCTCAGTCGAACAAGAAAGGAAAAGGGAACTTTAATTCCAAGAAGGGGCAGTCAAGTGATAAGCCCAGATGCAAAACCTGCAATAAAAGGCACTTTGGGAAGTGCAACCAGGACCCACAAGCCAAACCATGTGGGATCTGTAAAAAGAAAGGGCACAAGTCTGTTGAGTGCCGAAATATAAAGGATGCAACCTGCTACGGTTGCAATGAAAAGGGGCACATTAAAACCAATTGCCCCAAGAATACAAAGAAGCCTGAGGAGGCAAACAAGAACAAGGTGAGGGTTTTCCAGATGAACGCGAGGGAAGCAGTGAACGACGATAACGTCATAACAGGTACCTTCCTCATCAATAATAATTATGCTAGAGTCTTATTTGATTCCGGTGCTGATAAGTCTTTTGTAGACCATAAGTTCTGTAAGTTATTGAATTTGCCTATTAAGACTCTAGACATAAAATATGAGGTAGAACTTGCCGATGGTACCTTAGAAACAACTTCAACTCTTCTTGATGGATGTTTCATATCCATCAAGAATCATTCTATCCCGCTATCCCTCTTGCCAATGAAATTGGCTGGGTTTGATATAGTTTTGGGCCTGGATTGGTTATCGCATAACCAAGCCCAAATTACCTGTGATAAAAAGCTAGTTATTATCAAAACCCCTTCTGGTGAATCCGTCACTATTCAAGGAGATACACAATACGGGTTGCCCAACAATGTGTCTATTCTCAAGGTATCGCAGTGTTTAAAGAGCGGATGTGTCATTTACATGGCACAAGTGACTGTGAATGATCCGAAACCTAAGATTGAAGACATCCCAATCATCTCTGAGTATCCTGATGTCTTTCCTGACGAGTTACCTGGATTACCTCCTGAGAGGCAAGTAGAGTTCAGGATAGACATTCTTCCAGGAGCTGCACCTATTGTACGAGCTCCTTATCGTCTAGCACCTACTGAAATGAAAGAACTCAGGACTCAATTAGATTACTTATTGGAAAAAGGTTTTATACAACCTAGCTCTTCGCCTTGGGGACTAACCTTTTTTATTTCTACACCATTATTTTTTTTACCACCTACCCAAAATCCCCCTAGTTAACCCCTTTGAGCCTAAACCTTTTCATTTCTTAACCCAAAACAAAACACCCTTTTACCCACCAAAACTTTTTTTTTATTTTTAACCCTTTGTTTTAGTAACAAGCTCGGTTTTTCTTATGACTTCCCTAAAAAAAAAATTTGATGATGATGAAGCAAAAAGAAATAAACAAACAAGTTTATCAAAAATAACTTTGTTTGAATAATGGCTTCATCAAAATAAAAATTACAAAAATAAAAAGTCTTACGAAAACCCACGCTTTGTACGCCTTTCGCCCTTTTACTAACAACTAACCCAACCACCTACCTTTAACCCAAGCCTAACCCTTCACCCAAAAGTCCTCTTGATATTTACAAAGGTGTATAGTTAAAAAGGAGGAGGATTGATTGCTTGGCAAGCTTATGGTAGGAGTAAGTTCCATGCCGCTCTCGAGTGATTCACTAAAATACATCTTCGGCCAAGTGTTGAGTGATCCCCCGTGAGGTATGTGAACTTGTATATAAATGAAATTCATGTTATGCCCTAATAAGTAATTTATCTTATGTAATGTTTTAAATAAATCATGACGAATAGGATTGTAAATAAATAAAAATAAAATTTAATAAAGAATCTTGGAAATCCCGACACTCTATGACATGCCCAAAAACCTTATCTTCTACCCATTCCATTCGGGAGTGTTGTCGCAACCCCCGATCCCTTATCTGTCCTGGGAACGGGTGGACGCGAACTCAGAGTTTCGGTGGTATCAGCTGGTAAATTTGGCAGCGGAAATTACATCAGGACCGTAGTTAGGAAATGTTTATCAGAGTAAAACCACCATATTTAATATTAATAATCACATGGGTAAAACACAAGTTTCTTATTACAATACGTTTATAGGGATAAACCCTATTTTAATGAATTTAAAACATCGTCTTTTAGGTAACTTTTATAGCCACATTTTTCCCAAGCCTTCAGTGCTCTCCAGCTGGCTTTTTACTAATTGGCTGTCACATTGTGTTAACTGAAACGCGTTTTAAAAACATTTGTCAGTGGGAAATACTGGTGAGTGAATCCCAGTTTAATCAAGAAACATTTTATCAATTAAAACAGTATTGAGAGTGATCACATTGTTTATTTCTACACAATTACTTATTCAGTACTGTCAATCCTGACTTGCAGGTCATATTACACATTGGCTAACTCGTTGTCCAATGGTAACATACTGTCATCCCGACTTACTACACGCAGTAGTAAATTTTGTATACAAAACCCCAACATACCGGCAGTAATTGAAGAACTACAAAGACTCAATCACCGCTTAATCATATTATAAAGCATTAAGATTTTGTAAAATATTACAAAAAGGTTAACAAAAAGAGGATAAACTCACATTGCTATCTTAGACTTCGCGTAAGGGTTTCCTGGGAATAATCTATAATTTATACAAATGTACATAGGTTAGTATCATAACCCTTTGAAAATATTAATGATACCCTCCCCGAGATGGCATTCCAACAACTACGTCGAGCAGAACCACGACAGTTGTTACGGAACCCTAAATCAATCGGGCATCGTATCTATTATGAAATTGGGGTTATAATACTTACAACGGGGCAGAACCTTGCTAATTAGGGGGTATAATACCAGCTTCCTATGCCTAATATTCAGAAATTTTGATTGAGAATTGAAAAATGAACGAACTGAATTGAAGCCCGATGCGTTCTTTATATAGTTGTTAAACTGGACTCTCACGTGGCCCGCGTAGATGTACGCAGGGGCTTACGCGGCCCGCGTTGACTCTGGGTCAACGTGTAGCTCGTCTGGATCAGCGTATAGACTCGACACGATGATGACACGTGTCGGCCTGGGGTGCCTCCGCGTTGTTAATGTCTCGCGGCCTGCGTTAGCTTAACGGGGTCTTACGCGGCCCGCCTTAACTTAAGAAATCAACAAAATCAGGTTTCATCCTTCATACTGCCCGCGTGAGGTTGGGGTGGGTCCTACGCGGCCCGCCTCAACTTAGATTTCTTGTTTTTTTCATTTATTTTAAATGTTATTATGTATTTCGGGCTCGGTTTTCATATACGGGGTGTATTTAAAGACATATTGGGACAATTTAAGATATACTAGGATGTCGGAAATATTTGAGAGTGTCGGTTTTACTGAGGGTTGTTACATCCTCCCCACCTTGTTTTAGAGCTCGTCCTCGAGATCTACTGGAACAAGTGCGGATATTTCCTTTGCATTTCAGATTCAAGCTCCCATGTGTACACAGGTCCTATTTTGGAGTTCCACTTTACTTTGACCAGAACTAGTCTCTTATGCTTGAGATTCTTGACTTTCCTGTCTTCAATCTGTAGAGGTCTTTCTACAAACTTGAGTTGTTCATTTACCTCTATATCCTTAAGAGGTATCATCAGTGATTCATCAGCTAAACACTTTTTGAGATTAGATACATGAAATACATCATGTATTCCTGTCCTCTAGCAGTTGTAGTTGATAGGCTACAAGTCCTATTCTTCTAATAATCTCAAAAGGTCCAATATACCTGGGACTTAGCTTTCCCCTTTTGATGAATCTTACTACTCCTTTCCAAGGAGAGACTTTCAACAATACTTTATCTCCTACTTGAAATTCCAAGGGTTTGCGTCGGTTATCAGCATAGCTCTTCTGTCGATCACGTGCTGCTTTAAGTCGTTCCTTGACTTGAATGATCTTGCCAGTTGTTTCTTGCACTATCTCAGGTCCAGATAGTTGCTTTTCCCCAATTTCTGCCCAACAGACTGGGGTTCAACACTTTCGTCCATAAAGTGCTTCGAATGGTGCAGCATTGATACTTATGTGATAGCTGTTATTATAAGAAAATTCTATTAAAGGTAAGTGATCATCCCAATTAGCTCCAAAATCAATTACACAAGCTCTAAGCATGTCCTCCATTGTTTGAATTGTCCTTTCGCTTTGTCCATCCGTTTGAGGATGATAAGCTGTGCTCAATTTTAACTTGGTTCCCATTGCCTTTTGGAAACTTGACCAAAAATGAGAGGTAAATCGGCTATCTCTATCAGAAACAATTGATAAAGGAATGCCATGTAAAGAAACAATTTCATTTACATACAACTTAGCTAACTGTTCCATACTGAAAGTTTCTTTCATTGGTAGGAAATGAGCTGACTTGGTTAGCCTATCTACAATCACCCAGATTGTATCATTACCTTTCTTTGTTTTGGGTAATTTAGTAACAAAATCCATTGTTATCAATTCCCATTTCCGCACTGGCATTTCTAATTGTTGTAGAAATCCTGAGGGTTTCTGGTGTTCAGCTTTGACTTGTGAACAAGTTAAACATTTAGAAACATAGGCTGCTATGTCCTTTTTCATTCCTATCCACCAGAAATTCTTCCTTAAATCCTGATACATCTTATCATTTCCTGGATGCATCGTATATTTAGATTTATGGGCTTCTTCTAATATACGATGACGTAGGTTTCCTAATTTAGGTACCCATATTCTCTTTTCATGGAATCTCCAAATTCCATCTGTTCCTTGTTCTTATTCTTTTAGCATACCTTTTAATTTTTTAGCATCATCCTTGATTACTGATTCTTGCGCCTCTCTTATCTGGTCATTTAAATCTACTTGCAGATTTAATTTAAGAGAACGTACCCTTTTTGGCTTTTCATGATACTTTCGGCTTAAAGCATCTGCCACTACATTTTCTTTTCCTTCATGATACTGGATATCACATTTATAATCACTAAGCATCTCCATCCAGCGTATTTGTCTCATATTCAATTCCTTTTGCTTGAAAACATACCTTAAACTCTTATGATCAGTGAAGATGGTAAACTTACAACCATAAAGGTAATGTCTCCAAATCTTAAGGGCAAAAATTATTGCTCCTAACTCTAGATCATGGGTTGAGTAATTCTCTTCATGATTCTTAAGTTGTCTAGATGCGAAAGCTATAACCTTTTGTCGTTGCATTAATACACATCCATAACCTAATTTGGAAGCGTCACAATAGACTACAAAATCTTCAGTTCCTTCTGGTAACGCTAATATGGGTGTATGGGTTAATCTTTGCTTAAGGATTCTAAAGGCTTCTTCTTGTTTTAATCCCCATTCAAACTTAACAGATTTACAGGTTAGCTTAGTTAAGGGAATGGCTATTCTAGAAAAATCTTGAATAAATCTTCTATAATAACTGGCCAATCCTAAGAAAATTCTAACCTCGGTTGGTGACTCAGGGGTTTTCCGTTTAGTAATCGCTTCGATTTTTGTTGGATCCACATGAATTCCTTTATGATTGACTAGGTGTCCAAGAAACTGTACCTGTTCTAACCAAAATTCGCACTTTGAAAATTTAGCATAAAGCTTTTCATTTCTTAATAAACTTAAAAGTGCGTGCAAATGCTTTGCATGATCCTCTTTATTCTTAGAGTAAATGAGAATATCATCTATAAAAATGATTATGAATTTATCCAAATATGGCTTACACATTCGGTTCATCATGTCCATAAATGCGGCTGGGGCATTGGTTAAACCAAATGGCTTGACAGTAAATTCATAATGGCCATACCTTGTTCTGAATGCGGTCTTAGGTATCTCCTCTTCCTGTACCTTTAATTGATGATATCCTGACCTTAAATCGATTTTAGAGAAAAATCGAGCTCCTTGTAGTTGATCAAACAGATCATCGATTCTCGGTAATGGGTACCGGTTCTTAATCGTGATCTTGTTTAATTCACGGTAGTCAATGCACATACGCATTGATCCGTCCTTCTTTTTAACAAAGAGTATCGGCGCTCCCCATGGTGACGAACTAGGTTGTATAAATCCTTTCTCTAATAATTCGTCTAATTGTTTCTTTAATTCTTACATTTCTGCAGGTGCCAAACGGTAAGGTGCTTTGGAAATCGGTGTTGTTCCTGGTATTAAATGGATTCTGAATTCAACTTCCCTATCTGGAGGTTGTCTTGGCAATTCTTCTGGAAATACATCTGAAAACTGAGATACTACTAGAATATCTTTTAAATCCTTTCCTTTAGTGTTAGTGATTATGGAAATCAAATACACTAATGATCCTTTTCTTATGTAACTTGCAGTTTTCATCACAGAGATAAATTTTGTGGATCTAGATGATTTATCTCCTTTAATTGTGACCGTTTTACCTTTTGGTGAATTTACTTGAATTGACTTTTGATCACATAAAATACTGGCTTTATTGGCTATTAACCAATCCATTCCTAAAACAACATCAAATCCTGCCAGGTTCATGGGATAAAGGTTTGCAATAAATTTCTGATTTAAAATTTCTATTCTTGCTCCCTGCAAGATTTCAGAAATCCTAACAGTTTCTCCATTATCTGTCTCTACTAGGCATTCTTGTGGTAGTTTAGTTAATGACTGATTTAGAAATTTGCAAAATGATGTATTAATAAAACTTTGGTTTGCACCAGAGTCAAATAATACTTTAGCAAAAACATCATTAACTAAAAACGTACCAGCTATAACATCTGGAATCATCTTGGCTTCATCTGCAGTTAGAACAAATGCTCTAGCATTTTGAGTATTCTTGTTGTTTGTAGATGGAGCTAATTTTGGGCAATTAGGCTTGATATGACCTTGTTCTCCGCAGTTGTAACATATCCTGTTATTAGCTTTCTTCCTGCAATTTTCTTCTTTGTGTCCCGATATTTTGCAAAAGTTACAGTATATGGAGCATCTTCCTGAATGCTTTCTTTTGCAATTCTTACAGTAAGGTGTAGAGGTAGAACCTATATTTTTCCCACGATTAAAATTTCCAGAACGAAATTCTTGTGTGAGCTTCTGGGTTAGGTTCCTCCTTTGATCTTCTTCTCGGGTACGAACTAATTCATCTGTCAAGGTATTTGCTAGTTCTACAGCTTCTGCTATAGTTTGAGGTCTAGCTGCCTTGACTACGTGTCTAATCTCCCCAATTAATCCCCAGATATAACGGGAGATTAACACTGGTTCAGGTGAAGCAAGAGTTGGCACTATTCTAGCATATTCGAAGAATATTTTCGTGTATCCCTTACTATCCACACCAGTCATCCTAAGGTTTAGGAATTTGTTTGCTATCTGTTCCTTCTCATTAGGTGGGCAGAATTTCCTTTCTACCTTATTCTTAAATTCTTCTCATTCCATATTGTAGGTTCTATCACTTCCTCTTGATTGGAGGATAGTGTTCCACCATTCTAGTGTTGAATTCTTAAACAGATTAGAAGCAAACAATATCTTATCTTCTTCAGCACACTTGCTTATTCTTAAGACTGCCTCAGTCTTCTCTATCCAGCGTAGAGTTGCAATGGCCCCTTCGTTGCCCGAGAATTCAATTGGTTTACAAGACCAGAATTCTTTATAAGAACAACCGTAAGACACGGTTCTTCTCCTTTTGGGAATAGGCATTTGAAGTACGGGTCCATTTTTTACGCTGTGTTCTGGTTCAATTGGTCGCTTACTGCTATGCTTACTTTTATTATTCGCTTCTTGAATAGTTTGAATAATAAATGGCATTACATCTATGATTCCTTGTGCCACTATATGTTGAACAGCACTATTATCCATTTGGTTTCCATTGTTATTGATGCTTGGATTCTCATTAACCACGTTAATGTTACTCTGGTTATCATTATTCAGATTTCCTTGGTTTCCTTCATCGGCCATCTGAATTTTAAACATTTATCCATATTAATATCACAAGATAATATTTAATATAGTTAATCACATGACACGCAATCTAGCAAAAAACGTCGATCATTGCGACTTTTACTCTATTTCCATATACTATTATGCATCTATTACACACTAGTACTGAAATAAAAATTACAATACCAACAGAAATAGAATCATACTAATAGTAATATGCATCCGTACACACATATTTTATTTTATTTTTATTTTATTATATTATATTATTATTACTATTATCGTTTCCTCCATCACATCACGGATATGGATTTATCCAAAAATCCATATTGCGCTCATCGTATTTCCATACGAGACGCTCTCCCACCTGACGCATTCTCTCACTGCTTTCTAAAATTTCATCACCAAATGTCCTAAGTTCTTGCACGTTTTCTGCACTCATTGGGGGTGCAGGTTCTAGGACTGGGTTTGGAATCTGGGGTGCGGGTTCCTGATATGGGGGTGAAAGTGCCTGAAATCGGTAAGGATCTTCTAAGATCTCCCTAATGTAGTTATCATGGTAATAGGGATCTAAAGGGTCCATACCTGGATAGGCTCCTATGTTCTGTATGGGTGTGTCTTCATGTATCGGGTAACGTTGCACAAAGTCCCTATTATCGTCCCACCAGGGGTCGTAATTTGGGTCTAGGGGGTTTGGTGCTTGTACCCTAGGGATTTCCTCTGGGTTGAAGTCATGCATCTCCACTTGGTTTTCGGGGTTTTCTATCTCCATAGGTTCGTCTGGGATTAGTGGTTGTGGGGCTACTAGTTGTTCTAGACTTGGGTCAGCAGCAGTTGTAGCTAGGATATGGAAATTGGCTAGGCTTCTATTAAGCATATCCTGTGTATGGGCATCTGTCTTTCGCCTAGCGGCTGCTAAAACTCTTTGCTGTTTCAACTTTCGCATTATTTTCCTATGCGCAAAGGCTTCCTTACTGAACCATCCTCGTTTCTTATGAGGGAATAGCTCTTCTGACTGAGCTTTAAAGGCAAACATTCCTTCTTCCTGATCAGCGGAATACCCAGAAAGGGCAGGGTGTGAAGAGGTACCTTCACTCCTAGGTGAATCAGACAACTGACGACTCATGTCTGAGGGTCCTTGATCACTCATACTGTAAACTAACAAATAGTCAAATAACACATAACAAATAAATACAGTTATGCACGTATTTCCATAATTTATTTCCTAACACAAAGTTTAAATTTTTAAGTGTCAGCAGAACACTTCTTTGGCTTAGACCAGTGGCTAGGCTCTGATACCACCTTCTGTCGCAACCCCCGATCCCTTATCTGTCCCGGGAACGGGCGGACGCGAACTCATAGTTTCGGTGGTATCAGCTGGTTAATTTGGCAGCGGGAATTACATCAGGACCGTAGTTAGAAATGTTTATCAGAGTAAAACCACCATATTTAATATTAATAATCACATGGGTAAAACCCAAGTTTCTTATTACAATACGTTTATAGGGATAAACCCTATTTTAATGAATTTAAAACATCGTCTTTTAGGTAACTTTTATAGCCACATTTTTCCCAAGCCTTTAGTGCTCTCCAGCTGGCTTTTTACTAATTGGATGTCACATTGTGTTACCTGAAACACGTTTAAAAAACATTTGTCAGTGGGAAATACTGGTGAGTGAATCCCAGTTTAATCAAGAAACATTTTATCAATTAAAACAGTATTGAGAGCGATCACATTGTTTATTTCTACACAATTACTCATTCAGTACTGTCAATCCTGACTTGTGGGTCATATTACACATTGGCTAACTCGTTTTCCAATGGTAACGTACTGTCATCCCGACTTACTACACGCAGTAGTAAATTTTGTATACAAAACCCCAACATACCGGCAGTAATTGAATAACTACAAAGACTCAATCACTGCTTAATCATATTATAAAGCATTAAGGTTTTGTAAAATATTACAAAAAGGTTAACAAAAAGAGGATAAACTCACATTGCTATCTTAGACTTCGCGTAAGGGTTTCCTGGAAATAATCTATAATTTATACAAATGTACATAGGTTAGTATCATAACCCTTTGAAAATATTAATGATACCCTCCCCGAAACGGCATTCCAACAACTACGTCGGGCAGAACCACGACAGTTGTTACGGAACCCTAAATCAATAGGGCAGCGTATCTATTATGAAACTGGGGTTATAATACTTACAACGGGGCAGAACCATGCTAATTAGGGGGTATAATACCAGCTTCCTATGCCTAATATTCATAAATTTTGATTGAGAATTGAAAAATGAACGAACTGAATTGAAGCCCGATGCGTTCTTTATATAGTTGCTAAACTGGACTCTCACGCGGCCCGCGTTGACTCCGGGTCAACGTGTAGCTCGTCCGGATCAGCGTATAGACTCGACACGATGATGAAACGTGTCGGCCTGGGGGCCTCTGCGTTGTTGATCTCTCGCGGCCCGCGTTAGCTTAACGGGGTCTTACGCCGCCCGCCTTAACTTAAGAAATCAACGAAATCAGGTTTCATCCTTCATACCGCCCATGTAAGGTTGGGGTGGGTCCTACGCGGCCCGCCTCAACTTAGATTTCTTGTTTTTTCATTTATTTTAAATGTTATAACGTATTTCGGGCTCGGTTTTCATATACGGGGTGTATTTAAAGACATATTGGGACAATTTAAGATATACTAGGATGTCGGAAATATTTGAGAGTGTCGGTTTTACTAAGGGTTGTTACAAGTGTAAAGCCACATTATAAAGAGTTTTGCTTGAGGACAAGCAAAGATTCAAGTGTGGGGGTATTTGATGTGTGCAAAATGCAACATATAAATTACATCAAATGTGGCATAAAACTAACCCTTTTTTAGTACTAATGTTGGAAAAAGTATGTTTTTGTCTTCCTTTTGTATTTTCAGGATTAAATGAGCTCAAATGAACAAAAGAAGCAGAAAGGCAGCTAAATCTAACATAAATACAAGAAAATGAATAAACGTGGCATGCCCGACCCCCCGACTGCATCTTCCCAAGAAAAAATAAGAAGACAGAAGGCTGAACACGCCCCATGCTCAGTGAGCACGGGGGCGTGCCCAAGTGTCTGCAGAAAAGACAAAGCTGTAGAAGCTTCTATCACCCACCACGGGGGCGTGCCCACCGGACACGGGGCCGTGGTCAACTCTATGATTTGCAGATTCTGGGGAAATCTTGATAGTACAGATACACTTCTACACACGGGGTCGTGCCTAGCGGACACGGGGGCGTGGTCAACTAATGCAGACAAACTGCAATTAATGAAGAAAGAGAAGGAGGATGGACACGGGGCTGTGCCCAATGGACACGGGGCCGTGCCCGAGCTTCTGTTCAGGCTATAAATAGGGGTGCTTGGCTCATTTGCAAACCATCCCTTGGCACACCACCTCTCTCACACTTCACCCACCACCCACCACCATCACAACACCATCATCCACCACCATCATCCATCATCCATCATAGAGTGTGTGAGTAGTCTCGGGATCCAATATTGATCGTAAGAGTTCTTGACAATCAAAGGCCATGTTTGCCTAAG
The DNA here is from genome assembly GCA_030545235.1 of Helianthus tuberosus. Classification (NCBI taxonomy): domain Eukaryota; kingdom Viridiplantae; phylum Streptophyta; class Magnoliopsida; order Asterales; family Asteraceae; genus Helianthus; species Helianthus tuberosus. Next base: position 55,890 of record JARYGA010060143.1, on the reverse strand, counting down.
TCTCTTACATCACTTGGTGAAGACAAGTGTCTAGTGTAATACTTTTTATTTTTAATCTTTTCGCACTTTTTATTTGGTTATGTATTAATGACTTTAATAACTAGTTTCTTATGTTGAAGGTGATTCTTCCTTATCATTTGTCCGTGGTGTCTTGGCATTATTTTACTGTCTATATAAAATAAAAGATTTTCACCATTCATATCTCCACGGTCTATATGGAGATATGTTGGCTATCTGGTCGGGGGTTAAGGGAATGGTTTGGTAAGAGTCTTGCCTTGTTCAGTGTATAGATCCTGCAAGGACCTGGGTCAAATTTAGTAGGACCTCCTTCAATACCCACCGGTATTGGATGGCGGGGGTCCAAACTCTTTGATCCCCTCATATGTAAGCTACTATTAAAACTTTAACCCGGATACTTAGGACTGTATCCCTGCTGACTCAGACTACTTAGCCGAGGGTAACCTCACCTTCAAAAGAGGGGCCTACCACATTATGCATTAATAACTTAATTAATTATCTTTCAATAATCCAACCCTTTAGGATTGTATCCTTCCTGACTCAAACTACTGGGTTAAGGGTAACGTCACCTTCAAAAGAGGGGCCTACTACAATAACTAAGATAATCTCTTAAAAAGTGCAAAAGTGTGGAAATAATCAAAGGTTACACTAAACACGAGTCAGATCCAAGTGATTCATCTTGTCTATCTGTTTTTACTTTTATTTATATTTTCAGCATTTTTAGTTTTTATTTTCTAGTTTAAAACATTTTTCTAAACTTTTGATTTGATTAGACGTTGAGGTTAACCGGTATTAAAAGCTCTTGTGTCCTTGGATGACCTCGGTATCTTGCCAACACTATACTACGCTCACGATGGGTGCACTTGCCCATATGTGTGTTTGGTGTTAGTAAAATATCGTGTTTTATAAATTTAAAACTTGACTAACGTGTAAAAAGGGATAAAAATATCCATTAAAAACCATAACACACCGTACGCATCAGTAATTATGCATGTAAACCTCACAAACTACTCAAACCCTAAGGGCAACCTGTGACCTCTCCCTCCTCTTCAGCTGTGGACGCAAAACAGAACTCAAAGGTCTCGTTTTCAAGGCAGTCAAATCCCCATCATCACTAGGTATCGCCTTTTAATGCTTGATTATAATGTCCATTCATGTTTCGGTAGTTAAAACTCTTGTAATATGGCTGCGTTTTTCTGTTCTACGATGATACTAGTAGTATAACGTTGCTTGACACGATGGTTGTTGATATTATAATCGAACATGAGTTGGATTCTGTCGCTAGGGTTTTGTTTACAAGTTGAACATGTGATTGGTAGGATTGTTAAGTGTTCATGCATGATTTTATGGAGTCTACTTGGCTGCGTTTTAGGATTAGTTGATGATTTTTGATGTTGTATTGATCACGGGTTCGGATATGTCTTTCGGGTGTTGATTATGGGTTTAACTCAGTGGTTAGTGATATATTGGTTACTACATGATCTAATTTGTGATAAAAACCTGTTGTGATTTATAGTTATAAGTTATTGGGTTCATTAATTAATCATTAGTGGGGGGCGGGTGACTAAACGGATTATGTCCCGAACGTTACAGCCGAATTTAGTCGGGTGTAACCGGGTCAAAAGTTAGTAAAAAGTGATGTTTCTTGAGTCTAAGATGAACTTCCAGGAAATATCTTTCAAACTCAACTAGAATCGCATTTTTTCGACGTCGTTTGGTATTTTAAATGATTTAATTTGTGTCAAAGGTCTAGGCTGCCTTTTTCGTCAGAATTTGCTGCCCATTACGAATGTTATAACTCAATGTAGGAATTGAGTTATGATCTGAAATTTTTACTCTAAGTACTTCCAGGTGATTCCAAAAATCTCCAACTGGAATAAAAAAAATAAACGAGGATTTTTAAATAACTTTTGGCGTAAACTACCATCAGAAGGTTGTAAATCAGACCTGGGTGTAAAGAATGATTTTTAGTATTTTTTTTTTGTAAAGATTCAGGTCATGAAAAAATACATTAGTATTCAGGAACCAAATAACATGTTGTGTTAAAATATCATGATCTTATTTGTTCATTTAGTATTTAAAATAAATTCTGGAAAACTGCCTAAAAACGGACATGAAGTTGCAATGAGCTGAAAATGTTTGTGAACGTTTTAAACATGCTTATATGTTGCAACAAAGTGTTATATTAGTAATGTTAATGGGTGTCGGTGAATGTGTTATATGGAATTAGACGATCATCTACTCTAACTTACCTAAAACGTGTAATTGCATGACAACGTGATTCGGTGACTATGTGTTAGACTACATGTAGGAATTCACAACTTAAAACTAATTGAAATGGTAAACATATCAGGAAGGGATTGACTTTCCTGATTACCTTTCAAGTTTACTACCGAACAACCTAAGGTGAGTTTACAACTCTTTCTAAAAGCATGCGTCCCTGGTTTGGGACAACACTTTTTACGGTAGTCCTGGTTTGGGCTACGCATGCGTCCCTTGTGTGGACCACTGAAACATGCTATCCACTGGAGGTGGATAGTACATTTGGACTAAATGAAAAACTCTATCATGAAAGTCCCTGCATTTTACTGATTAAATTGTCGGGTGGGCATACGCGGGGTATTAGTTGGTAGCGCTATTAGGTTTGACAAACTTCACACCATGCTGAAGGTCGGGCGTGAACTTTTAACCTTCACTCTTGCTTTAATGCTGATAGACATTATTGAGGGCACAAACGAAAATGTCAGCATTCGGTACACAGTTTAGTCATACGATGAGGGTTAGCTACCCGAGTCATACTTATATAAAAAACGTTGTGAACTTTACTTTTACTAAACTTAAACTTTGTGAATTCGCCAACTTTATTGTTGACACGTAGTTACATGCTTTGCAGGTCAGCAGGTACAACTAAGGATGGGCATTGCAACCGGCAGGAGTGGTGGTTTGCTAAACACTTTATGTTTTTATACATTTACTTAACCTGTGGTTTTGGTTTTTGTTGGCTTTTCACTTTATTTTTCTGCTGTGTTATAAACTGTGTTTTGGACAATTAAACTTATTCGCTAATCATGTCGTTAGTGAAGTTTTATGGTTTCGAATAGCTGGTTTGACATGGTTAGTGGTTAGATCCTGGTCGGTCACACACCTCGCGGTAAAACTCCGCATGTGGAAATTGAGGGTGTGACATAAACCATGTGTGAAACCCTCCAATCCCCCCACCCTACTCATAAAATAAATCCTAGGTCCACCACTACTATAATGTACAAATCTTAGTGAGGTTCATGAACCTCATTCATTTGATTTATCTCCATTATGAAGTTCATGACCTCATTTAACTACTTTACTCCCTTGTTGATTCTTGTGCTACCTTGATCATTTTTTATAATTTATTGGTCCGCTTGAACTTGTCTTATCATCAAAAAGAAGAAATGAAGCTTGAGCCACCGTTCATATTACATGAGTAATATCAATTATGCTCATGTCACACCCCAACTGATGGCGGAAACATTGGAGTGAGACAAAAACGAGATTACTCGAGACTTCATAACTTGACTAAATGTGACAGTATCTAAATAAATAAAATTTCATTTCATTCCAAGCAAATTACATTGTTTTGGAAGATAAAAGTACAACATCTAGCAAGTTTGATCACAATCACATAAAAGGAAATACAATAAATTAAAATGGTGCATTTCTAAGTCCATCCTAGTTGATTTCTTAAAATGCCTCATCATCAAATTCCTGCAACATATGTTAAAGTAACGGTCAACACATAATAAGGGTGAGCAAATTTAGGCCCGGACGTAAAAGAACCGAGAACCGAACCGATATTGTACCTAACCCGACCCGAACCTAGGTAGGTCAGTTACTTAGTCGGTTCTGTTAATCATTGTGTAATCGGGCCGGGTCGGTTCCGGGTAGATTTTCCTTGAAAACCCGAACTGGAAATGGGAACCGATTTACTTTATACATCTCCTAATAACATGCAGGTTATTCATTGGGCTAAGGCCCAATACCGAATGAAACATATATGAAGCACACTTTTACTTGATATATCTAATCTTATTAACAACTTATATAAACATATGCATAACAATTAACAGTATTAGACGATCTCTTGTGCTGCATCTTTTTCATTCATCAAGCTAGGGTTGTTCCTTGACAAGGTAAGCAATACAAATCCTAAATCAATAGAAGATACACATGTCATATTTAATTCCATGAATTTGTTGTTTATATTTAATACACATGTCATATTGTTGTTTATATATAGATGGTTCGAAATCAAAATACAGTTAATACTAATGTTTGGGACGAGTTTGATAAGCTTGTTGACGAGGATGGTAATGCTAAGGCAAGATGCAAGCACTGCGCGATGGTTGTCGCTGCAGACAAGGTTAAAAACGGAAAAGTGGCAATGCTAAAACATATTAAAAGATGTCGAGAACGACCTGGTACATGTTCAAGCCAACATAATGACAATTAGCGTGTGCGGTTATGGCTGAAGATGGAAAAGAATCCAAAGACGAAGGCTTTATTTTTTGTTTGATATTGTTTTATTGTGTTCTTAAATTCTATACATTTGATTCGATTTCGATTAAGTTTTGAATTATGTGACATCGCATTTCAATTGTTTCCTTCCTAATTTTAAAACATTGAAATCGTATAACAAATTTAAATACGAATGACGAATCGATATTAGATAATTTCGAGTAAAAAAAGTAAGAAGTTCGTAACAAATTAAACGTATAACAAATTTAAATACGAATCGATATTAGATAACATGATGTTATCGGATAAAGTGATAAATAAAAAAACTTAAACCGTATATAACAATTTTGATTGTGATAATAATTAGGCTTTTAAAAGATATAATAAAACCAAGTGAAAAAATTTCGAAAATAAAAGATATATTAAAACTATTGCATATTCTGATATCCTCTTTGAAAATAAAAGATATACTCATGCAAAATTTGTCCTATACCCATGCAAGCAGCAAGATTTTCACGAATTTTTTTTTAAAATAAAAGATATCATGCAAAAATTGGTTTCCGAATTCCTATTCTAAAACAAATACAATCCCTACGACCTACTGCATAAAAGATAGGATTATCATTTATTTTTATTCAATTATCTTTGAAATTAACCTAAACAAATACAATCCCTACGACCTACTGCATAAAAGATAGAACCTGCAGATTGACTTAGCAAAAGAAATCGTCCAGCCGAGTCGTCAAGATACGTTAATTCGTGTATTATTTCGCTGCTACTCGTATCCCTTTTGAGGCATGTTAATTCGTGTATTCGCTACGAACATGCTGCAGACCAGCTGAGAACATGCTGCAGACCAGCTGCGAACATGCAGCAGTCGGTCCGGCTGCGAACAGCCTGCTACTCTGCTTCCTACACGCAGCATGAATAGCAGCTTCAAGTCGTCCAGTTCCTGTAAACAGATTAATTATTATTCAGCGATTAGTCACCTAATATCATTATCAGAACGAATATTGTGTATAATTTGGCAGATTAACATGGGTCTAAGAACTAATTGTTAAACATTAGTTAGTTTTTTTATCCAGTTTTCCGACTTTCATTCAAATTTAAAAGTCATTCATTAAGCAGCCTCATATTTTTGTAAATATTAGAGTTCAATAATCATATATATTCTAGACTAAACTAAGTGACCCATTTACATGAAATCTTTGATACAATAACCCCTTTAATGATTACGTAATTGATTTTATGTTTTATGATAAACTGTAGATGGATTCATCAAATGTCAACATCGAGAATGTGTCAAGCGACGATTCTCACGTGGACGGAAGAGGAAAGAGGAAGTCACAAAATGTCGAAAAACAAACCGCAAAAAAGAAAATTAAAACCACAACAACGAAGAAAACGATAGGTTCTAAAACATCGGGAAAATCTACAGTTTGGATTGATTTTGAGAAGTATCAAGATGAGGGCGGAAACCAACGGGCAAGATGCAATCATTGCTCGAAGGATTTGGCTGCAGACCCGTATAAAAATGGCACATCGGCGTTGAGTAAACACAGTAGGAGATGTGAAAAACATCCGAAATTTTTAAAAAACCAAACCAATATTTTCTTTAAAAAAGGCGATTATGGCGAGGGCGGTAGTGGTGAGGTAAAGACATAGAAGTATTGTGCAAAAGCAAGTAGAAGAGCCATAGCAGAGATGGTGTTAATAGACGAGGTCCCGTTTTCAACCGTTGAGCATCAGGGATTTAGAAGGGTTATAGAAAGTTTTAATCCGAATTTTAAGATGCCTAGCAGGTTTACGATTGCGAGAGATATAGGGGAAATATTCTTAGAGGAAAAGGGGAAGTTGAAGTCATTTTTTGCAAAGAATAGCACACGTGTGCGTCTAACCACAGAAACATGGACTTCAAATCAGCGGGTTAACTATATGTGTGTTACAGCTCATTTTATAGATGACAACTGGGTGTTACACAAAAGGATCATCAACTTCAAGCAAATATTCAGCCACAAGGGAGACGAGATAGGTAGGTCTCTTATTCAATGTTTAAAAGAATGGGACATTGAAAATGTGCTGACCATTACATTAGATAATGCGTCAGCTAATGATGTTGCCATACAGTTTCTAAAAAGTAGGTTAAACAACCTCTTGTTCGACGGGAGATACTTGCACATCCGATGTAAGGCACTCATAATCAATCTGATTGTGAAAGACGGCTTACGTGATGGGTCAACATGCATAGATCATATCAGAGATGAAATTCGCTGTATTAGAATGTCTCCTCAGCGATTAGACACTTTTAAAAAATGTGTTAAGGCAGAAAAGATCGAAAGCAAAGCATTAATAGGTATAGATGTGGCTACAAGATGGAACTCGACTTGGGAGATGTTAGACAAGGCAGAAAAATTTGAGAAGGCGTTTAACAGATATGATCTGGATGACCCAAATTATAAAAATGATTTGGGTGATGATGCTCCTAGAGTTAGTGACTGGTGCTACGCGAGACAATTGGCAAGTGTGTTAGACTTGTTTCAGCGTAAAACTGACAACACTTCTGCTACAAAAACAGGTACCGTTAATTTATTTTTTAGCGAGGTTATGGATATAGACAAGCATTTAAGGAACATGAAAGACGGAGCTGACTTGGAAGGTAAACTTATGGGTGCTAAGATGCACCAGAAGTTCGACAAGTACTGGAGAAATCTACCGACTGGCAAATCCTTTAATTACATTCTGTATTTTGCTGCAATTTTAGATCCGACGTTAAAGGTTCGTGTTATTCAGTTTGGATTTGAGAGAATATTCAGGGCTGAAAAAAAGATGAAGAGACAGAAGATAATTTGAAGAAACGAGTTAAAATTATAGTTACAAGTATAAAGGACGAATTGAAGCTTTTGTATGAGCATTATGCATCAAGCAGTGAAAAACAAGGTTCAGATAAAGTTTCACCAAGTCAGGAGAACTTTGAACCATCAGCACAAGGAGAGAGAGTGATTTTTTTGCAGAATTTAAAGCGGATGGCGGTTCTACATCTTATGTAACCAAGTCAGAACTTGAAAGGTACCTAGACGACGGAGAGAAGGCCCATTACAAGGGATTTGATATTCTGGGTTGGTGGAAGGCTGCATCTTCAAAATACCCTGTATTAGCGAAAATGGCGAAAGGTATGTTTACTAATTAGTAGTTTATTTATATTACTTATAATAATACGATAGTGTTAATTAGATTTTCTTCCTATCAGTATAGACATATTGGCTATCCCGGTATCTAGTGTTGCTTCTGAGGAGGCATTTAGTACAGGCGGAAGAGTTATCGACACTTATCGAACTTCTTTATCAACTCCGATTGTCGAGGCATTAATATGTACTAGGGATTGGATTCGTGCATCAATTAAAAAGAAAATCTACATCGAAGATTCGGTAGAGTTTGATGATATTGGAAAAGGTAATTTTCACATACACCGATACACATCCTTAGTTTGTTGTTTACGTTGTATTTATCATTATATATATATATATATATATATTTCATGTAGAAATTTATGATAAAGTGGAACCGGATCACATGAACATCGATGTCGATTAACGGATAACTAGAGATGGATACCGAAAAACGAGAAAGGACTTAAACTTCTTAAAGTAGTATCGGTTTCAGTTCGTTTGCTTTGGATTTGTTGGATTTTGTTTTGATTTCTTACATTTGAAGTTCTTAATACTTTTTGAATTTTTTGATGTTTAAGTTATGAATTTTGGGTTACAAGGTTTATTTATTCTATGTTAGCAATGAAACAACTTTTGGTTTCATATTTTCATCAAATTTTTCACTCGGACATTATATCGAACACTTGGTGTGCATAGGTATTACTAAGTGTTACTAGACCTTAGATAGAAGCATAAACACAACATCAACTATAAATCATCAAAAAACTGCAAATTCCTATAATTTTTTCAGTTTAGATGATAAAAAATTTAACATTTGCAATAAGATTAACCAACAAAATTTGTTTCAGCCAATAACAGTTATGGAACTAGGATTGAAATGGAACTCACCAATAATCGGCTAAATTGCTGAAATGGAACTAGGATTCAATTGTTTCAAGCTGAAATCAAAGTGAATGCTGATACTTATTCACTTCTCCATTGTCAAACGGCTTGAGGGGATGTCGAGACTCGAGTGCACTGCAGAATGTATGGTCAGGTGGTGATCTACAGCAGCTGGAGCCAATGGTCTAACTTGCTCTTTTTCCCCCATGTTTAGCTTCGTAGATGTATGTGGGAATTGATTTAGGAGTTTTGGAATTTTGGGTCAAGCTGATATCATAGAATCCGGGCCGGTTCTTTACCCGAAGACCGATGTACCCGATTAACAAAAGAACCGGAACCGATTTTACAAATAGGGTATTATTTCGGGTATTTATTTTCATGCTTCTCGGGTATCGGTTCGGGTCGGGTATTTGTCGGGTCGGGTCGGGTAACTGATTTTGCTCACCCCTAACACATAAAGCGTTGGCGAGCATACAAGTTTGGTACTAGCATACGCTGTCACACCCCAACCGATGGTGGAAACATCGGGATGAGACGAAGTGTGTAGATTGCAAGAGACTTCATAATGCTATTTTGTGTCAAGTATTTAATAATTACATTTTACATGGTTTGATCTAGAATACCACAAGATTAAAATAAATAATGCACAATAAGTATTCAAATAATTAAATTCATTTCATTGATAATTAATTATTACAAGTATTGGAAACAGAATACAATAGGATTGAAAGCAAATTACAATACAACGAGCAATAAAGTTTAAATGCTTTTCTAGGCAATCCTACTGGATTCATCTGTCACAATCCTGCAACATGTATTAAAAGCATGGATCAGTACAAAAGCACTGGCAAGCATACAAGTTTGAATATAATTATAAGTATAAAAGTTTGTCTCAAATTCACATAGCATTTATTATTCAAGTCGAAACGAGCATACATAAACAACTTAAACATAACACATAGTATGAAATTATGATTTTTAAACTAGCATGCATAAACAGCCTAAGCATAACAATATCATGGGAATACAAGTTGAAACTAACAAGTATTAACAACCTAAGCATAACAACGAACGTGTTCGATGAATTGTGTGTTTGATTATAATCGATGGTGTAAAGTGGATTTTGTATACATGTCGCACCCCAAAAATGCGTTAAAACGTAAAAAGGGTCGAGTATGCTCACTGTTTTGCAACACATTCCATGTCTCGTGGAGAGTTGAAGACTTGAAGGATGGGACACTGAGGTAACCTTTCAGTTCTTGAAGAACACGAGTCTCGTTCTCGCATAAGTAAAGAATTAGGGCGTTGGAAGTTATAAAAGTGTCAACATAAAATAATATATTCGTTTATATTTACTTTATAAACTTCATTAGAGTTTCGATACGTTTTTTATTGGGGTTTCGGCTATAATATATATATATATATAGGATAATGCTAGGAAGAAAACCCTCTATTTTGAGAAAACCTTGGAAACCCATCACAAGGCCTACAATCAGCCACGTATACACAGACAACTTGACTATACTTTTTGCTTTTGAGGGTATAATTGTAATTTTACATTTAACGTCCCAACCCAAAAGATCTTATCCCCATTTGATTTGATTTGACAACTCTAATTAATGCATCTCACATCATTGTACAACCACCATTTATTTTAGCTTATTTATTTTAAAAGGGAAAATTTTCAAATCCTCTTCATCTTCTTAAACAAGATCTTTAGTACGAGATCCACAATTAATGTACCATGGAGCCTCCACCAACAATGCTTGAATTAATGTTACCAGAGTTTGGCATCGAGTTTGACAATGACAATGAAGAAAATGTTTCAGGTTTGTACAACGATTATGCCGTTGATGTTGTTATTTTCATAAAAGAAATCAAAGAATCAAGATGCTGTCAAAATATTTTCATTTTGGTTTTAGTTTCCTTTCAATAATAAGTTGGTTTTGATAATTAATTGTCATTTACTTTGATTTTCGTTCTTCACAATTGGTTTTATTTTTTCCAGAATTAAGAATGCTGCCAAAAGATTTTTAATTTTCAATACCATTGATTTTTGTTTCAAAAGAAAGAAGGACGTTTATAGGTAATAATATTTCGAGTAAATTTCAAAGTTCGTCCTTTATGTATGTCTAAAATATCAAAGTATGTCCTTTATCTTTAATAACCTCAGAAAACATCCTTAATGTTTGAAAAACCAATTAGGTTATGTCCTTTACCCTAAACCTTGTTTGTTTTCCCAGTTAAATCAGGTCATGTGAGAAGCACATGAGGGTATATTGGTCTTTACCTTAATACTAGTTATATAGTTATATATATAAAAACACACATATATTCTCTCTACCTGTACACTCTTTCTCACCACCACAACCATCCGACCACTACCCACCTGACGCCGCCACCACCTCCCACCACTCACTCTAACTTCACACCTCTCTCTCGGAGCCGTCGCAACAGAACCCCAACCTCCGAACACCCCCGTCGCAACAGAACCCCCATTCATTCGTCGTCTACAACCCTATCCACCTTCACTTTCAGATCTCAGATTCCTAGATATGTTCGTCTCTTGGTTGGGGCTCGATTTTAGTGGGGTGGGTGGTTGCGATGGTGGTTGAGGCTCGATTGCAGGTGGTTCAGAACCACAACCGCGACGGTGGAGGTCGTGATGGTGGTGGTTCTCCGACAAGCAAATACATACACCAAACAATATCAATTAAAACTTCATCTTCTCAAAACCTTATCTTCATCATCAAAGACACAGGGAACAAAACCTGCATTTCTCTCGATCTCCTGTCCGACAAGCACATGGCCGGCAACGGGCTGCCGGTGCCCTCTTCTCCGGCTACAACACCCCACAGCACTCACCCACCCCCCACCCTCGTCTCCCTCTCGTTTCGTCGGTAAGTTTCCGACAACAGTTGCAGCGCCACCACCGCTACGGCGGCAGGGGAGGAGGTGATCTGATAATGATAATGTTCTGTCGAGGAAGATGATAACGATGATGATGATTTCGTAATGCTGAAGATCGATGATGACAGAGACGACGATTATGATGATGACGATGACTTCAGGTTGCGGCGGTGGAGGGAGATTATAACGATGATGATGATTTCGTGGGAAGTATTTAGGGTTTTTATAACAGGTAACATTAATTGGTAGGTAGAATGACATTAATGCCCTCATGTGCTTCACATGTGACCTGACTTAACTGGGAAAACAAAGAAGGTTTAGGGTAAAGGACATAACCTGATTGGTTTTTCAAACATTAAGGATGTTTTCTGAGGTTATTAAAGATAAAGGACATACTTTGATATTTTAGACCTACATAAAGGACGGACTTTGAAATTTACTCTAATATTTCAATGCTATTGATTTTAGTTTGGTTTTCATTCTTCTGTGTTGATTTATGTCTCCAACAATCAATAATGGTGTTTATAAATTTTAATTTTGATCCATGGATTACTTGTTTTGGTTTCAAACTTGTTGATTTTGATCCATGGATTAATTATTTTTGTGTTAAAATCATTTTTATGTTAAAAAAATGTGTTTGGTTTGGTTGCTTGTTTGGGGATTTTGATCTGAATAGTAACTGTTTTTTTGTTGGTTTAGTTGCTTATTTGGGGATTTTGATCTGAATAGTAACTGTTTTTTGTTGGCTAGGTTGCTTTGTTTTGTTTTGGGCTTTTGATCTGAATAGTAACTGTTTTTGTGTGTTATAATACAGAAACAGACCCATAACATGTGTTAAGCCCCTGTTAGAATGATATATAACGTGTGTTGATTTACAGAAACAGACCCATAAAGATATTCAATTGACAAGCTGGATGGATGTAGGCGACGTTAATGCGGGGACATGTGTTAAAAAAAAAGATATTGAATAAGTCACATTTTTTGGGAAAGAACTCTTCGTTCATTTATAACATGTGTTAGTGGTAATACTGTAACAGAACACCATGATGTAACCTGACATGTGTTCATGTATAACATGTGTTAAGCCCCTGTTAGAATGATATATAACGTGTGTTAACATAGATATTACTTGGAACATGTAGTTGCTTAACATGTGATAAGGGTGAAAACAGTCGACGGAGGCGATGGGTTTAATGGTGGGCTTAGTTAATATGGTAATCTTGTTGTAACCCGACTTGTATACATATGATAACATGTGTTAAGCATCCATTGTAATTTTTGTTGTAACCCGACTTGTATTAATGTATATGAAAGTGGTTTGCAAAACACTATGATGTGCATATACTAATCGTAACACTATGATGTGCATATACTGTTGTAACATGTGTTAGACTTCGGGGTAAGAAGTGTTACATTGTTGAATGTAGGGCATGATCTACTTTGTCTTATATGCTGTAACATGTGTTACACTTCGGGGTAATATATCTTGCATACAGGGTGATATTCAATAGCTCATACGTTTAATAGTAGTTTATTATTTTTCACTAAATATATTACATATATAACAACCATTGTTACATATGTAACGACCATTGTTACATATGTAACGCCCTTTTTAACGTATGTAACACATGTGTACCAAAGGAATGAAGTGACCAACATTTACAAATGTTAATCAAAACAAAAGTCACTTGTCATCATGGGTTGTTAGTAATTGCACGCATTACAATCATACTTAAAGGTAACAAAAATGTTTATACAAACTTAAATATATAAAGATGATCCAAAAACTATCAGAAAGGTTAAAAAATCTAGCTACGCTTTGCGTCTTGATAACCATCTTTATTTTGTACATAGACATCCATTCACCTATGAACAAAACAAGTACATCAGTGTTAAGGCCCTAAAGTTAAACTTATTAACACAAATGTAACTACATGTACATCAGTGTTAAGGCCCTAAAGTTAAACTTAAAAAAAGATTATAACAGAGGCTTAACACATGTTATATATTCCAAAATGTGCACAACAAATGACCCGTTTCATATTATATATTCCAAAATTACCGGTACATGTGTTACCATAAATGGCTCGTTTAATATTACACGTTACATACTAACTTGTACATATAACACTTGTACAAGTGTTACGCTCGGTATCCAAATTATCGGATATTTTAAACATCAGTAAAAATAAAATAGATATTTCTTGTTTTTTTTTTTAAATTAACAAAGGTTAACACACGTTATATATCATTCTATCGGGGGCTTAACACATGTTATACTACATGTCATGTTACATTATGGTGTTCTGTTACAGCATGAACCACTAACACATGTTATAAATGAACGAAGAGTTCTTTCCCAAAAGATGTGACTTATTCAATGTCCCCGCATTAACGTCGCCTACATCCATCCAGCTTGTCAATTGAATATCTTTATGGATCTGTTTCTGTAAATCAACACACGTTATATATCATTCTAACAGGTGCTTAACACATGTTATGGGTCTGTTTCTGTAAATCAAACAACCCAACAAAAAAAAAAACACTTATTGTTCAGATCAAAAGCCCAAACCAGCAACCAAACCAACAAAAAAACAATTATTGTTAAGATCAAAATCCCCAAACAAGCAACCAAACCAACAAAAAAACCCGTTCAAAATCTCATCCTAAAGTTTTCGATTTATTTAAAATACATGAACATTAACCATTACTAGAACACTTTCAGCCCATAAAAACATATTAACAACCATTTCAACAAAAAATCAAGTGTGAAATGATATTTCAAGAACACTTACCGGATCTAGAACCGTCCAATGAACACGAAGAAGATCTTCAAACCTTCTTCTCACACACATACTTGTGCGTGTGTCTTTGTGATAAAGATTGTTGTTTCTCTATCTGAAACATCAACTTTCTCTCTCTAAAAACATTCATCGTGCTATCGTTCTCTCTCTAAAACAACAACTTCAAACTTTTTCTCTCTCACACACTTGTATGTGTGTTCTTGGTGTTATAGATGAACATGATGAAGATTCTTGTTTCTCTCTCTAAAACAACAAATTCCTCTCTCTAAAAACCTTCATCCTGCCGTCGTTCTCTCTCTAAAACAACAATCTTCAAACATTTTCTCTTTTCACACGATGTAGATCTGAACTTGAAGATCTAAACTTGTGTTTGGTGCATGATCTTGATTGAAGACTGAGGAGAGAGGAGAGAGAGATAACATGTGTGTAAGAGAAATAAAGTTGATGTGTGTGAGAGAAAAGTCAGATTTTCAATACCTTAAATGCCCTTCTCCTTTACTTGTGTATAATTTATGGTTTTATTTAAATGTAAAAGACACCAAAAAAAGCTCAACCATTGATCTACTTGGATGAAACAAAATCAATGGATGAGGTTGGGTTTCCAAGGTTTTCTAAAAAAGATGGGGTTTTCCATATAACCCGACCCTATATATATATATATATATATATATATATATATATATATATATATATATATATATTCACAAAAATCGGACAGAGTTTCCTCTGTTTATGGAAGATCCCGACAACACAAGTTGTCGCTTATATATTTGTCAAAACGTGTTGGTGCATACGTCTGTCGATTTCGTCTTGTATCGAGTCTTATACTAGAATTGTTAGATCAGGGCACGTAGTTCGAGAAATTAGGGTTTTTAGGTAATTTCGCATGAAATGTATGATAGGGTAATTTCGTACGAAATTACATAGTAATTTCGCACGAAATTAGATTTCGTTTGTATCTAATTTCGCCTGGAAGGTTCATGCGAAATTAGATCTCCTATAAATACCCTCAGTGCGAAATCATTTGCAATGTTCATGTTTCCAGTACCGAAGTGCTGCCGACGTGTCGATTGATCTGTAAACCTGTTAAATCAATAAACAAGACAATTAGAAGTGATTCAAGCTGTTTACAAGTCAATTCATCTGTTTCTGCCTTTTGAATTGATTAGAATTATTCTGAACGACTCGTTTGGTCGTGAAAACGATCCTACAAGTGGTATCAGAGCTCAGGAAGAAGAGTTCTTGCCAAAACAGCCATAATTTCTGACTTCTACATCTTCTTTTCAAAATTAAACAGAATTTTACGGTTAAAATGGTCTGAATTTCACATATTGAGTGCGAAACAGTGTTTTAACAAATCCTTGAAAGAATTGGACTTTAATTCGATCTAAAATTGATAAAATTTGTAATTTCGCTTGAAAAACAGATCGGTCTTGATGATGTCAGCGGTATTTCGCACGAAATTAGCAATTGATTTCGCTTGAAATTGCTATTTCGCTTAAAAAATACTTGATTTCACACGAAATTAGGTTATTTCGTTCCAAAGTGTTATTTCGCTTGACTAATTTCGCACGAAATTAGTAATTTCGTTTGAGTTGGAGCTATTTCGTTTGAATAGCTATTTCGTATCAAGTGATTTCGTTTGAAAGTGGTATTTTCGTTTGAAAAGGATATTTCGCACCAAATCGTTATTCCGCACCAAACTGATTTCGCATCAGTGTGTTATTTCGTTTGGAATCTTATTTCGTGTGAACTTACATATTGTTTGAATTTTGTGAATCTGTGAAACAGTTTTTCAAATCATGGAAGAGGAATTCTACAATGCGTTTGCTACACCAGTTGCTCCTGTTACAGCTGCTGAAACTCTTTACAGTGAGAATGAAACGGGAACTTATCAAAAATCGCCAAAGCTTATGTACATCGAAGATTTAGAGAATGGCAAAATCGATTTGAGAACTGGGTGCAAGCTTATAAGTTTGACGCATGGTGTTCATTAGAGAAAGATTACGAGAAACCGAAAAATGAACGTGGGCTTGAAAAGGCTTTTTGTGACTTTTCAGAGATTGAAAAATTGAAGTATACAAATGAAAAAATGATGATCAGTATTCTTCAACAAGTAGTTAAAGAAGATATCTTTGTTTTACTTCAACATGAGGGAACTGCAAGATCAATTTGGACTGCATTGATTCAAAAGTTTAAAGGAAGTACAGATATGATCAAGAACAAAAAGGATTTACTAAAGAAATCATTTGATATGTTTGTAGCCTTAGAAGGTGAAAAAAAAAAAACAATTGATAGATAATGTCATCTGGTTTTGGAAATGGGAAGATTGGAAATAAAGAAAGACGATAATGAATGGGTTGATAAACTAGCTGATGCATTACCACAGCAGAAATGGGGAACTTATTTGTTGATCCTAAAACACATGAGAAAATCTGAAAATATGAATCTGGCACAGTTTATTCAGACGATTGAAGAGCATGAGTTGCATATCCAGAAAACTGCTCTCATGTCTAATCCAAATGCTCAACAAGATGTCAGTTTATACTACAGAGAAAACAAATTTGAAGTTACTCCAAGTCCAAAGATACAAACTGGTTTCAGTGCTGATAATTCTTCTGGAACAAAGGGAAGTACTGTGACTCAAAGTGGTGGATCTTCGTCTTCATATTCAAGTTTTGATCCAAATTTTTACAACACCAAGTCCTCAACAAAAGAATTCTACAAATCTGCAGTGCAATGTTACCTTGAACATTCAAAATGGTCAAAATCTTTCTCCGTAAATAGCTAAGCAACACATGGCATCACTTGTTGCTATGTTGGAATCATATGAAAGTTTGATTGCTGGTAGAATTGGAAATCCGATGCTTACCAAAGAAGATTATGACCAAATTGATGCGGAGGAACTAGAGTTGATGGACATCAAGTGGTGTCTAGCCAGTGCAGTTAGAGGAGGAGAAAAGTTTCAACAAATCACTGGAAGAGATGACTTTAATGAATTGTCTAAATCTCCAATTGGGTTTGACAAATCAAAAGTTACATGTTTCAGGTGTCGAGAAAAAGGTCATTTTAAGCGTGAATGCAAAAACAAAGAAGCAGATAGAAGACAAGATCAGTCTGAAAAAAACAATTATTATCAAAAATCAATTTTTCATCAGATTGCACAACAACCACAAACTGCACATGCACGTACCATTGAAGAGAAAAGAGCTTGTTATGGTATAATTGACCAAGATGATGAAAAGATTGCAGAGGGATTTAGTTGGGATAAATTCATTCCACCGGGTTCAGGACTTGTTGCTAGAATCTTGGAAGAACAAGAAGTCAAAAGAACGAAGATTTTTAGATCATCAGAAAGTGATGATGATACTGATGACGAGGAAGAGTACATTAATAATGAAAGAAAAAGTCTAGACTCATTTAGTTTTAATTTGTTTTTTGCAGATAAAATTGAAGTGTTGAAAGAAAAAAGAGCTGCTCGTCTGAAGAAAGAATTGGAAGCAAAAAGAATTACTGAAGAAAAAGAAAAATTGGAAGCCGAGAAAGCTGAAGTTGCAGAAATTTCAACAAAGAAAGTTGAAGATGAAGAGTGTGAGATAAAAATAGAAGTTGATGGAGAAAAGGTAGTTGGAAAGATTGTTGAAGTGGAAAAGATAGTGGAGAAAATTGTTGAGATTGAAAAAATAGTCGAAGTTGAGAAACTCGTTGAAGTTGAAAAAATCGTCGAGGTAGAAAAAAATTGTTGAAGTTGAGACGATTGTCGAGGTTGAAAAGATAGTTGAGGTCGTTAAACCTTGTCAGAAATGTTTAGAATCTTGCATAGATTGTGAGAAGAAAGACAAGAAGATTAGTAAACTGGAAGAGTTGAAAGAAAATTTGTTGTCTGATGTAAAGTATGTAAAAGAATCATATGATGTGCTGAAAAGAACAGTTGATGGTCTGAACAAGACAAACCGAGAAGTTGATGCTGCTATGACAATGATGAGTTCTACATTAATGACAAAGCAGAAAGTCATCAATGAGTATATTGAAGACTGTGCAAAGCTAAAGCAGGATTTGGAACTTGAAAAGATTGAGAGTGAAAGAATCAAACGTTTGTTGTTGAGTTATACAACTTGTGATTATTTGAGTGATAGAGTTTATCCTACTGTTGCAGGTCTTGAAGCGTTTCAAGATAAAAAGACATAAGATACGGATACTGGTAAGAAACAAAGTGTCAAATATAACAAGTGTCCGCCCCCGATTTGGAATAGTTATTCTCCCAGAAAGCCAAATGAGGAACGTTTAAATAAGGCTCTCAACATCAAGTTAAAGTCTGAAACCATTGATGAGTTACCAGATAACATTGATGTCACATTCACAGCGTCTGACACTGATCATGAGTCTGAGTTGTTAAAGAAAGTGGTCGATCAGGTGTTGGATATGGATGAAGAGTCAAAGTCGGAGTCTAAGTCTGAAAGTTCGAGTTCGTCAGAAAAGAGTCCGAGTTCACCGGTTAAACGGGTTTACAATAAAGAATTTCTGTTATCAAAATCTAATTTGAATGATGGATCAGTCAAAGTGGCATATACTTTGAATGATTCAGACAGATTATATTCTGATGAGGAATTTCCAATAAGAAGTGTAAAAACTGAAATGATCAAACAGGTTTTCAAATTGACAGAAATTAATATTTCTGAAATAAAAAATTTAAATCTTCATGAACAACCTAAAAAGTACACTTCAAGAGTTCAACAGAGATTGAACAAGAAAAAAGGTTACGGTTCTGGTTCAGGTTTTCAAAAGAAACCAAACCATAACGGTAATTTCATAAAGAATGGTTTAGGTTTTAATTCTTCAGAAAATTATAAAAATGAGAAAAATTATAAACTAAAAACAAAATTTGTTGCAGGAGGAAGTTCTGAAGAAGAGCAGAAGAAACCATTCTGGAGACAGTCAAACCAAGAGTTTCTTGCTGAAAGGAAGAAGAATATGAAGTTGTTTCCAAGAGTTGACAGAAGAAGATGTTTCAAATGTCATCAAATTGGACACATTGCTTAGAATTGCCAACAGTCCAACAATATGAAACAGGAAGTTTCTTTTAACTCTGAAATGATTAAGAAACATGTTGATGAAAATAAACAATTTGCTGAGATAACTAATATGTTTGAAAATTCGACTTTCGAAAATGGTGAAAGTTCAAAACATTTTTACAAAAGAAAAGTCGATTTGAACAAACAGAAATGGGTTGTAAAATCTGAGAGTAGTTCTGAAAATGAATCTGATTCCATAAAATCAGAGGAGTCATCTGTTGAGAAAAAGAATGAGAATTCCGTTCCTGAGTTGAACGATGAAAATTTTTCACCATTACGGGCAGAAAATTTGAAATCAAAAGGTAGGTTTGAGATTTCAAGTCAATTCTTCTCTGGTAAAGAAGAATTTGATGTTGAAAAGGCTTTCAATGGGAAAGTCAAACATATTTTTGGAAAAATGGTAGATGGGAAAGTAAAAAGTGCTAAAGATTTTACAGATCAAAAGGAGGTTGGGATGAAGTTGAATCAAAACCACCCAAGGCTGGTCAGGCTTGGGTGAATGCATTTTCTACTTGAAATTCTGACTTGCCGGAGCTCCCAAGTTAGTAATCGTCGAGCATGAATCGGCATCTTTCTTGAAAAATTGTTTTTGTGAAACATTTAAAAATTGTTAAAATTCTACAGGTTGTGGACTTGCCGAAACTTCAACGTTGGTAAGTGTGGAGTAGGAATTGGCATTTTCCTACAAGTGGTATTTCAATTTATGAATCAAGAGGTTTTGATGGATTTGTGATCTTACATGTGGTTGATCAAGGTCATTAAATTGAACTTGAGTTAACTATCATATTAAGGGTTGGAAAACAATGTGATGAATGAATCCCCGAATTTACAAGTGGTAAAATCAACAAAACTAATTTTCCGAAAAAAACCATTTGATTAAAACAAACTTAAGTGTTTTGAAATCATAATGGGAAAATAGTTTGTTGTAAGGGGGAGTTCTGATTGTTTATGCCAAGTGGATGGCGAATTGAATCGATTTGATATCCGTTGTCACTTTACCTTGTATAGTTTGTTTTCAAATTTCCTTTAAATGATTTTGAATTTTAGGGGGAGTAAGTATTTCAGAAAATCCAAAAACATTTAAAAATTTGAAAAAGGCAAAAACATGATAAAATGAAAAAAGGAGTTTTGTTGAGAAAAGAGGAAATGATAGTACATCAGTGGACTATCACAGCACGCTAAAGAATTGGAAAGTAAAATGTGATAAACGGTCTCACTGATGATGTGCCAGTAGATTTTTACACATTTAGTAGATTGTGACGAGATATAAACCTAAATTTCAAACTTGCTTATATCGTGGGGAACATCTCTCGGATATATAGGTAACCCCCGAAATCTTGTTTGAAAGGTCCCTCTTTCTGAGATACTAGGTCTTTATACTCAGTGATATCTGGGGTATTATCCTGGGACTTCTAATTTTGCGGAAGCAATGGCCTAGTCCCAGTATAATACTTTCTGCTTGCTTGAAATATAGCACTCACCCTCAGTACAAAAAATGATGAAACATTGCAAAATGCTAATCATGTGCTGTTGAAGAAAAGATTCTCTAAAGGGAACACACCTAAAGTCGAAGCCGTCATCTCTTTGATTTTGCGGAAGCAATAGACTGAGCTCTCACGACCCTCGCAATTTAACCCTTTACAGATATCATCTAGGTATATTCACCTGTAAGACTGAATATTGGGATCTGGATACAGGAGTATATTCTGAGGTGGGACATATGAATAAGTTTAAGTGCTTAAGACATTAATCTCGTATCTCGAAACAGTTGAA
Organism: Helianthus tuberosus; assembly: GCA_030545235.1. Taxonomy (NCBI): domain Eukaryota; kingdom Viridiplantae; phylum Streptophyta; class Magnoliopsida; order Asterales; family Asteraceae; genus Helianthus; species Helianthus tuberosus. The sequence goes on along the minus strand of JARYGA010060143.1, from coordinate 34,770 downwards.
CTTTGTATGAAAATTTAAGTGGATCAATATACTGACAATCTAAGTGAATTGTTTAGAACTTAAAATGTTTAAAGCTTAACGGTGTTGGTGATTTGTCTTATAAATTGATATGATCCTCTTACACGAACTCACAAAAATATTGCCTGTATATATTTCTTTACTGTATTTCATTCTAATTTCAAAAATCCAAAAAGATTTTCAGTGTGTTTTAGCATAAATTTTGAAAAATTTAAAAAGATTTTAGACAACTGATGTTGAAAAGCTTATTTTCAAAATTCCAAGTGCTAGACATGACGAACAGGTTTGGGAGAGTGTGTTTGAAATGTTTTGCCTACACGTGGTCATCAGAAATTAAAATTGTTATATCAATAATTGACGGTTTGAGCTGGATTCTTCAAGTGGTAATCAAAGTATAAATTTGTCAAATTTTAAATTTTATGAAATTTATGTTTTGGGTAGAGAATGTACAGGTTTGTCAAGTTTCGAATTTTTGAGCAAAAGTTGAGCCAGGTTTCGATCCTGAATCTGTGAACCTGGGAGAGCAAGACTACGATCCCAGCACAACTCAAGGGGGAGTTTGCTAGTAGAGGAGATTCTGTAAATGCAAGAGCCAGTTGTGAATCCCGAAAGATTAATCAAGAGAACTGATTAAGAGAATTAGAGTGAGATAAGAGCCAGATGGAGATTCTGGAGTAGAAGAGAAGAGAAAAGATGAAGGATGCTTACTCTGTCAGATATTTTAGAAGTGCCCGAAGATAGATCAAGACTGAAGACTGTGAAGACTTGACACTAAAGACTCGTCAACATTCGAGGGGGAGTCTGTTGGTGCATACGTCTGTCGATTTCGTCTTGTATCGAGTCTTATACTAGAATTGTTAGATCAGGGCACGTAGTTCGAGAAATTAGGGTTTTTAGGTAATTTCGCATGAAATGTATGATAGGGTAATTTTGTACGAAATTACATAGTAATTTCGCACAAAATTTGATTTCGTTTGTATCTAATTTCGCTTGGAAGGTTCATGCGAAATTAGATCTCCTATAAATACCCTCAGTGCGAAATCATTTGCAATGTTCATGTTTCCGGTACCGAAGTGCTGCCGACGTGTCGATTGATCTGTAAACCTGTTAAATCAATAAACAAGACAATTAGAAGTGATTCAAGCTGTTTACAAGTCAATTCATCTGTTTCCGCCTTCTGAATTAATTAGAATTCTTCTGAACGACTCGTTTGGTCGTGAAAACGATCCTACAAAACGCAACAAAAATCAACGCAATATCAAAATATATATAAAATTTCCATCGACGTGTCAAAACACAAATAAATCAATAAGTGTATCGTATCGATTAGTGGGAGGGAAAATAGATTGGGTAGCGGCTGGTGAAAATGAGGAGGTTAGGGTTTTGGTAACTCTTTTATAGTTAGGTTTTAGATTAGTGGGCTTGGGCCCAAGGCTCACAAGACTAATCCCCGTGTGTTAAGTTGCCCGTTCGCACTTACGAACCCGTTTTCAAAACCCGAACGTTGTGTAATGTTGTAAATAATAATTTTTGATTTAAAAATAATAAAATAGTGTCGGTAGTCGTTGATGTCGCGTAAAAATGCGTCATTTTACGTTTTTATTCCGTTTTTCGATCTGATTTTCTAAAAATAGAAAACGAACTTGAATTTTCTAAAAAATATAAAAATACGAAAATACGAGGCGTTACATACGCAATAAAAGATTGATTCAGTCCAAACATGACATAAAATGTATACTAAGGCATAAAATACAAGGCTAGGCATGCAATAAATACAAGTCAACCTAAAGTGTCCACAAGCGTAATCTTTCCATCACAATGAACAAGACCGTTAAACGATTGAATACTTAACAATGACCCATCAAATGGGCGATGTGTTACTCCTATAGTGCTATACATGTTAAGGTAGACTTGGGAAGTTAATAACAAGTATAGTGCAAGAATGGCTTCTAGCATGTATGTATCCTAAGCATATCATCATAGCATGTATAATTGGATTGGTTGATTGAATAGTGTGATTGCATGTATAAGTGTGAATTTTGATAGTTTACATATGTTACACCCAAAGTGCGTTTAAAATAAAGGGGGTCATGTATACTCACGGTTTTGAAAAAGCTTCCAAAAACGTGAGTGAATAGTCTTGGGAGTTCGGGTTCGCCGAGTTCACCCTACAAGGGGAAAATAAAGGCGTGTGAATTATGGAGTTCGGTATCGAGTTAGATTAGAAGTTTAAAGTAGTATGAAAGTATGTATATTGCAAGAAAGTACACCTTGTCTAAAAGCACTCATATGGACACTATGTCCCGGTCCGAAAGCCGTTGGACAGAAACCCGTGGTATTGGTGGTTGATTTGGCAGCGGAAATTTTAACAGGATCATTTAAAACTGAAAACACCCAATTATTTTATTTCAAGTTTTGGGACAAACCCCGTGATTTACAATAAAGGAATTTCACTGGGAAATCCCCTGATTACAAAACATGTTTATTTATTTACTGAGCCACTATATTCAAGCTGGAGTGCTACACGGCACTTTTCCTTGTTCACAGTAAATCACCTGAAACATGTTTAAAAAGATTTTATCAGCAGGGAAATACTGGCGTGTCATTCAATTTGTACAAAACGACACATTGTTATAATCTACAGTATTAAGAGCGATTACAATGTTTAATATCAACCAATTACCCCAAATCGGTATTTGTCACTCGACCGTATCTGTGACTATGGTCATATAACCCGTTGGCTAACCCGTTGTCCAATGGTGACGGTTATCAAGTAATGTATACAAAACCCCACATACCGGCAGTAATTGAAGATTACAAAGACTTAATCCCTGTAATTATAACTTTGAAAACAAATAGGGTTTTGGAAACGATTTGGTAAAAAGAGAATGACTCACATTGCGAGTTTAGACGGACAGAGTATGCCTACTGATTAAGCCTGGTAACCTAGTTAAATAATGCAAACGAAACTAGGTTAGTAACTTAATACAACATTTATGATAATTTCACGAAATCAAAACCCTCACGCCGAATGACAAAGTATAGCCTGAATTTAGGCAGCACTTAAACATCCACCGGATCGGTTTCAATCGATCGGACATTATATCGTAGCAGTGATCGAGTTATTACCCCGTTATCGAAGCAGCGTTTCGATACGTAAACACAGGATTTTGAGCAGATTATAACGTTTTTAGTGAAATTTTTTGAGCACAGGTGAATTGCCCATGCACGACTAGTTATAGCTGAAATTTAAGTTTGTCGGCGGCTGGTACGCGGCCCGAGAGGCGCTAGGGCCGTGCTCGGCGGCCCGCGTGGCCACCCTAGGTCTGACGTGCTAGGCGCCGTTGGCCCCCTTGAATCTGTTATCCGGTTGCCGTGCTTCGCACCAGGGCGTCGACTCTCGATGACTCTCCTATTCTGCGGCCCGCGGCCCGGAACGATCATAAAAAATTGATTTCTTGTTTTTTCATAAAAATTTAGGGTTTTAGGGGTTCGGGTTTTCACTTACGGGGTGTTTCGGGACATTTTTGCAGGTCCTTACATCCTCCCCACCTTATTTAAAATCTCATCCTCGAGATTTACTGAAACAGGTAAGGATACTTTCGCTTCATTTCTGATTCCAGTTCCCATATGTACTCGGGTCCTCTTTTCGAATCCCATTTTACTTTGACCAGTACCAATCTCTTGTGTTTAAGGTGTTTGACCTTTCTGTCTTCTATTTGGAGAGGTTTCTCAACAAATTTTAACTTTTCATTTACCTCTATATCTTGAAGAGGTACTACCAGTGATTTATTAGATAAACACTTTTTAAGATTAGATACATGAAACACATCATGTACCCCGGCTAGTTCTTCTGGTAGTTGTAATTTATAGGCAACTGGTCCAATTCATTGGGTAACTGTGAATGGTCCTATAAACCTTGGACTTAGCTTTCCTTTCTTACTGAATTGAACTACTCCTTTCCACGGAGAAACTTTCAAGAGTACCTTGTCTCCAACTTGAAATTCTAACGGCTTGCGTTGATTGTCTGCATAACTCTTCTGCGGTCTCGGGCCGTTTTCAGTCTTTCCTTGATCTGAGTTATCTTGTCGGTGGTTTCCTGCACAATCCCGGGACCTGATAATTGACTTTCTCCTATTTCTGCCCAGCATACAGGAGTTCGGCACTTTCGTCCATAAAGTGCTTCAAATGGGGCAGCATTGAGGCTCGTATGGTAACTATTGTTATAGGAGAATTCTATCAGTGGTAAGTGGTCATCCCAATTTCCACCGAAATCTATGACACATGGCCTGAGCATGTCTTCAATCGTCCTTTCACTTTGTCCATCTGTTTAGGGATGGTATGCAGTACTTAAATTTAACCGCGCCCCCATTGCTTGTTGGAAGCTTGTCCAAAAATGCGAAGTGAAACGACTATCCCTATCTGACACAATGGAGAGTGGGACTCCATGTAAGGATACTACTTCGTCTACATATAACTTAGCCAATCTCTCCATGCTAAAGGTTTCCTTCATTGGTAGGAAATGAGCTGATTTGGTTAATCGGTCTATAATCACCCAGATTGCATCGTTACCTCTCCTAGTTTTGGGCAACTTAGTAACAAAATCCATTGTTATTAGTTCCCATTTCCATATCGGTATTTCTAACTGTTGAAGTAACCCTGACGGTTTCTGGTGTTCTGCCTTAACTTGCGAACAAGATAGACACTTAGAGACGTATCTAGCTATGTCCTTTTTCATTCATATCCACCAGAAGTTATTTCTTAGGTCCTGATACATCTTGTTATTACCAGGATGCATCGTATATCTAGATTTATGGGCTTCCTCTAATATCTTATCTCTTAAGCTTCCTCGTCTAGGTACCCAAATCCTTTTCTTATGGAATCTCCAAATTCCATCAGTTCCTTGTTCTAATTCCTTTATCCGCCCTTTCATCCCTTCAGCATCATCCTTGATTGCTATTTCTTGAACACTTTTTAGTTGTTCCATTAAATCTAACTGTAGATTTAATCTAAGAGCACGAACTCGACTTTGCTTCTCATGATACTTACGACTTAGGGCATCTGCTACTACATTTGCCTTTCCTTCGTGATATTGAATATCACAATCGTAGTCGCTTAGAATTTCCATCAATCTCCTTTGCCTCATGTTTAATTCTTTTTGCCCAAATATATACCTCAAACTCTTATGATCTGTATAGACAGTAAACTTACTACCATATAGATAATGTCTCCAAATCTTAAGGGCAAAAATTATTGCTCCTAATTCTAAGTCGTGAGTCGTATAATTCTCCTCATGATTTTTCAATTGTCTTGATGCATATGCGATTACCCTTTTTGCGTTGCATTAGCACACAACCTAATCCTAGCTTAGAGGCATCACAATAGACTTCAAAATCTTCGGTTCCTTCGGGTAAGGCAAGAATTGGGGGCATTGTTAATCTTTGCTTTAAAATCCTAAAGGCTTCCTCTTGCTTGGGTCCCCATTCAAACTTAACAGTTTTACAGGTTAGCTTAGTTAATGGAACAACTATCTTAGAAAAGTCTTGGATGAAGCATCTATAGTAGCCAGCTAATCCTAGAAAACTTCTAACTTCGGGAGCTATTTGCGGGATCTTCCAGTTTGTGATTGCTTCTATCTTGGAGGGATATACGTGAATGCCTTCGTGATTCACCATGTGTCCTAGAAATTGCACCTCCTGTAGCCAAAATTCACACTTCGAGAATTTGGCGTAAAGCTTTTCTTTTCTTAACAAGGTTAAGAGTGCATGCAGGTATTTGCAATGTTCGTCTTGGCTTTTGGAATAAATAAGTTTATTGTCGATGAAGATAATTACAAATTTATCCAGATACGGGTTACAGATCCTATTCATCATGTGCATGAATGCGGCAGGAGCATTCGTTAATCCAAAAGGCATGACTATAAACTCGTAATGACCATACCTAGTCCTGAAAGCAGTTTTAGGTATGTCTTCTTCCTGTACTTTCAACTGATGATATCCGGAGCGTAAGTCTATCTTAGAAAAGTATCTAGCTCCCTGAAGTTGATCGAAAAGATCATCAATCCTAGGTAATGCGTATCGATTCTTAATGGTAACCTTATTCAATTCTTTATAATCGATACACATCCGCATCGAACCATCCTTCTTTTTCACAAACAACACAGGTGCTCCCCAAGGGGATGAACTAGGTTGTATGAATCCTTTGCTTAACAATTCATCTAACTACTTTTTCAGTTCTAACATTTCTGTGGGTGCTAACCGATAAGGTGCTTTAACTATTGGAGCAGTTCCAGGAATTAGATGAATTCGAAACTCTACTTCCCTATTTGGCGGTAATCCAGGTAGCTCTTCTGGAAATACATCAGGGTATTCTGATACTACTGGAATTTCCTTTAGTTCTTTATTTTTAGCGTTAATGATTACCAAAATCATATACACTATTCCTTGCTTTCGTTCATAACTAGCTACTTTCATTACTGAAATGAACTTCAGGGGTTTACGTGGTTTATCTCCTGTCACCAAAATTACTTCTCCTGCTGGTGTATGTATTTCTATGGAATTTTTATCATAGAGGATTTGAGCATGGTTGGCTACTAACCAGTCCATTCCTAACACGACATTGAATCCTGCTAAATTCATAGGTAGAAGGTTTGCAGAAAATTTGTGACCTGAGAGTTCTATCTTTCCTTCTTGGAGAACTTTATCTATATTAACATAATTTCCTTCTGCCGTTTCTACCGTATAAATTTGCCTAAGTTTGGTTAGGGGTTGCTTAAGAGCTTGACAGAATGAATTATTTATAAAACTTTGGTTTGCACCAGAGTCAAATAATACTTTTGCATAAACGTCATGTACAAGAAATGTACCAGCTGTCACATCCGGGATCAGATCTGCTTCTTGTGTAGTCAACTGGAAGGCTCTTGCATTCTTTTTATTGGTTCCTTCAGTTGCTTTTGCCTTGTTGTCAACTGGCTTGACCAGTTTAGGGCATTCTGGTCTAAAATGTCCAGCTTCTCCGCAATTGTAGCATATCTTTGATTTCGTCCTGCACTCCTCCTCTCGGTGCCCCGGTGCTTTGCAGAAATTACAATTTTCTTGATATTTACCAAAATGTTTCTTTCTACAGTTTCTGCAAAATGGAGGTGTGGAAGATTGCCCAGTTCCCCTTTTTCTTGAAGTTACTATTAACATTACCCCCACGGAACCCTTGGGTAATCTTCTGGGCCAATTCCTTTTTCTTATTCTCTTCCCTTGTGCGTACCAGCCCGTCAGTTAAGGTGTTGGCCAATTCCACCGCATCGTCAATCGTGCAGGGTCTCGCAGCTTTGACTATATCGCGAATTTCGCTAATTAGTCCCCAAATGTAGTGAGAAATAAGCACCGGTTCTGGCGAGGCGAGAGTTGGTACTATTCTAGCAGACTCGAAAAATTTCGAAGTATACCCTCGACAGTCCACGTCCACCATCCGGTGGTTTAGGAACTTGTTTGTCATCTGTTCCTTTTCGTAGGAGGGACAAAACTTTCTTTCCACCAATTCCTTAAATTCCTCCCAACTCATGGCATAAGCCACGTCACTTTCCTTAGCTTGCAGCACCGTGTTCCACCATTCTAACGCCTCTTGTTTGAAAAGGTGGGATGCATACATCACCGTGTCTTCCTCTGCGCATTTACTTATTTTGATTACCGCTTCGGTCTTTTCTAACCAACGCAGTGCGGTAGTCGCCCCTTCATTGCCTGCAAATTTGACTGTCTTATAGGCAAGAAATTCTTTGTATGTGCAACCAGGTGTTGCCACTTTCATTTTCTTAAGTAACGGGGCTTGAATTACATTATTGTTATCACCGCCCCCATTCACACTGTTACTGAAATTATCATCGCGGGTGCGTTTGCTATTGTTGGCTTGAGAAGGTTCAACAGGATTCTTAACAGCAGCGACGATTGCTGGGATAGCATTGGCTATTCCCTGAGCAACGATATTTTCTATATCTTGTCTATTGAGAAAATGGTCTTCATTATTGGGTTCAGATTGGTTAACTTCATTTGCCGGTTGGTTTACTGCGTTTTCCATCTGAATAATTAACAACTTATATATAAATTATTGTCACAAAATTGATAGCAACTAAACACAGTAAGGCAATCCTAGACACAATTGAGTCAACACGTATAGCCAAAATTGTCGTCCTTGCGACATTTATATTTAGATAATATTTATGCATCAATACACACCATATATTTTACAAAGGTTTTATTTTAGTATTATTATACAGTATTATATTATTATATATATTTTTTTTCACATATTATTATTATACAAAACATTTAACCATGGTTAACTGGCTTTTCAAAAACGACGCTCCCTCTCGTCGTACTTCCACGTGATGTTTTCCCCCACTTCTCGAATCCGATTTCCCCCATCCACCAGTTCCTCGCCATAGCGGCGTAATTCATCAACGTTCTCCAGGTTCATTGGTGGAAAAGGAGCAGGTTCAGGTTCGAACTGGGGAAAGTACACATTTGGGTTATTCATAAAATTCTGAAAATGCCACTCACTTTTCCACCATTCTTCCAAAGGCCATGTAAGAGGTTGAGGGTTGATAATTGGGTCTGGAATAGCAGGTTCCAAATTGATAGGAAGTTCTGATTGGGCGGGGAAATTGAAAAGGGTTTCATCAGCAGGTCCGATGAGGTCACAGTTTGCAAGTTTTCTATCCAGTTCTTCCCAAGGAGGCAATTCCTTGGCTTGACCAGAGCTCTCCCCGACTTCTTTTCCCTTTCCTTTTGGATCCTCTGTCTTTTTCACCCTTTGGGCAGCGGGCTTCTTCTTTCGTCCTCGTTTCCAGTCCAAAAGCCTTCTCCTCTTTTTAGGTTTGGGTTTCTCCTGTGACTGGGCCTGAAATACTAGTGGCTCCTCGGTCTTAGCCTGATAACCGGACTGGGTTCCGGTTGTATCCATATCAGTAGTATGGATTGTGAAATTTCGGAGGGCTTCCGATAGTTCATTCATACTGTTTAGGCACACATGAAGAAACACAAAAATTGAAGTTAAAATTTTATCTATTAAATTAAATGTTCACAGAATTACAGAATGGCAAATTGAAAAATTAAGTATTTTCCAAATACTTAATTGGCTTAAATCAGTGGCTCTGATACCACCTTTTTCTGTCACGGCCCCCGACCCAGTTGCCCGGTCCGAAAGCCATTGGACAGAAACCCGTGGTATTGGTGGTTGATTTGGCAGCGGAAATTTTAACAGGATCATTTAAAACTGAAAACACCCAATTATTTTATTTCAAGTTTTGGGACAAACTCCGTGATTTACAATAAAGGAATTTCACTGGGAAATCCCCTGATTACAAAACATGTTTATTTATTTACTGAGCCACTTCATTCAAGCTGAAGTGCTACACGACACTTTTCCTTGTTCATAGTAAATCACCTGAAACATGTTTAAAAAGATTTTATCAGCGGGGAAATACTGGCGAGTCATTCAATTTGTACAAAACGACACATTGTTATAATCTACAGTATTAAGAGCGATTACAATGTTTATATATCAACCAATTACCCCAAATCGGTATTTGTCACTCGACCGTATCTGTGACTATGGTCATATCACCCGTTGGCTAACCCGTTGTCCAATGGTGACGGTTATCAAGTAATGTATACAAAACCCCACATACCGGCAGTAATTGAAGATTACAAATACTTAATCCCTGTAATTATAACTTTGAAAACAAATAGGGTTTTGAAAACGATTTGGTAAAAAGAGAATGACTCACATTGCGAGTTTAGACGGACATAGTATGCCTACTGATTAAGCCTGGTAACCTAGTTAAATAATGCAAACGAAACTAGGTTAGTAACTTAATACAACATTTACGATAATTTCACGAAATCAAAACGCTCACGCCGAATGACAAACTATAGCCTGAATTTAGGCAGCACTAAAACATCCACCGGATCG
>JARYGA010060143.1:0-24589 GCA_030545235.1 Helianthus tuberosus | reverse complement strand
ATTAATGACAAAGCAGAAAGTCATCAATGAGTATATTGAAGACTGTGCAAAGCTAAAGCAGGATTTGGAACTTGAAAAGATTGAGAGTGAAAGAATCAAACGTTTGTTGTTGAGTTATACAACTTGTGATTATTTGAGTGATAGAGTTTATCCTACTGTTGCAGGTCTTGAAGCGTTTCAAGATAAAAAGACATAAGATACGGATACTGGTAAGAAACAAAGTGTCAAATATAACAAGTGTCCGCCCCCGATTTGGAATAGTTATTCTCCCAGAAAGCCAAATGAGGAACGTTTAAATAAGGCTCTCAACATCAAGTTAAAGTCTGAAACCATTGATGAGTTACCAGATAACATTGATGTCACATTCACAGCGTCTGACACTGATCATGAGTCTGAGTTGTTAAAGAAAGTGGTCGATCAGGTGTTGGATATGGATGAAGAGTCAAAGTCGGAGTCTAAGTCTGAAAGTTCGAGTTCGTCAGAAAAGAGTCCGAGTTCACCGGTTAAACGGGTTTACAATAAAGAATTTCTGTTATCAAAATCTAATTTGAATGATGGATCAGTCAAAGTGGCATATACTTTGAATGATTCAGACAGATTATATTCTGATGAGGAATTTCCAATAAGAAGTGTAAAAACTGAAATGATCAAACAGGTTTTCAAATTGACAGAAATTAATATTTCTGAAATAAAAAATTTAAATCTTCATGAACAACCTAAAAAGTACACTTCAAGAGTTCAACAGAGATTGAACAAGAAAAAAGGTTACGGTTCTGGTTCAGGTTTTCAAAAGAAACCAAACCATAACGGTAATTTCATAAAGAATGGTTTAGGTTTTAATTCTTCAGAAAATTATAAAAATGAGAAAAATTATAAACTAAAAACAAAATTTGTTGCAGGAGGAAGTTCTGAAGAAGAGCAGAAGAAACCATTCTGGAGACAGTCAAACCAAGAGTTTCTTGCTGAAAGGAAGAAGAATATGAAGTTGTTTCCAAGAGTTGACAGAAGAAGATGTTTCAAATGTCATCAAATTGGACACATTGCTTAGAATTGCCAACAGTCCAACAATATGAAACAGGAAGTTTCTTTTAACTCTGAAATGATTAAGAAACATGTTGATGAAAATAAACAATTTGCTGAGATAACTAATATGTTTGAAAATTCGACTTTCGAAAATGGTGAAAGTTCAAAACATTTTTACAAAAGAAAAGTCGATTTGAACAAACAGAAATGGGTTGTAAAATCTGAGAGTAGTTCTGAAAATGAATCTGATTCCATAAAATCAGAGGAGTCATCTGTTGAGAAAAAGAATGAGAATTCCGTTCCTGAGTTGAACGATGAAAATTTTTCACCATTACGGGCAGAAAATTTGAAATCAAAAGGTAGGTTTGAGATTTCAAGTCAATTCTTCTCTGGTAAAGAAGAATTTGATGTTGAAAAGGCTTTCAATGGGAAAGTCAAACATATTTTTGGAAAAATGGTAGATGGGAAAGTAAAAAGTGCTAAAGATTTTACAGATCAAAAGGAGGTTGGGATGAAGTTGAATCAAAACCACCCAAGGCTGGTCAGGCTTGGGTGAATGCATTTTCTACTTGAAATTCTGACTTGCCGGAGCTCCCAAGTTAGTAATCGTCGAGCATGAATCGGCATCTTTCTTGAAAAATTGTTTTTGTGAAACATTTAAAAATTGTTAAAATTCTACAGGTTGTGGACTTGCCGAAACTTCAACGTTGGTAAGTGTGGAGTAGGAATTGGCATTTTCCTACAAGTGGTATTTCAATTTATGAATCAAGAGGTTTTGATGGATTTGTGATCTTACATGTGGTTGATCAAGGTCATTAAATTGAACTTGAGTTAACTATCATATTAAGGGTTGGAAAACAATGTGATGAATGAATCCCCGAATTTACAAGTGGTAAAATCAACAAAACTAATTTTCCGAAAAAAACCATTTGATTAAAACAAACTTAAGTGTTTTGAAATCATAATGGGAAAATAGTTTGTTGTAAGGGGGAGTTCTGATTGTTTATGCCAAGTGGATGGCGAATTGAATCGATTTGATATCCGTTGTCACTTTACCTTGTATAGTTTGTTTTCAAATTTCCTTTAAATGATTTTGAATTTTAGGGGGAGTAAGTATTTCAGAAAATCCAAAAACATTTAAAAATTTGAAAAAGGCAAAAACATGATAAAATGAAAAAAGGAGTTTTGTTGAGAAAAGAGGAAATGATAGTACATCAGTGGACTATCACAGCACGCTAAAGAATTGGAAAGTAAAATGTGATAAACGGTCTCACTGATGATGTGCCAGTAGATTTTTACACATTTAGTAGATTGTGACGAGATATAAACCTAAATTTCAAACTTGCTTATATCGTGGGGAACATCTCTCGGATATATAGGTAACCCCCGAAATCTTGTTTGAAAGGTCCCTCTTTCTGAGATACTAGGTCTTTATACTCAGTGATATCTGGGGTATTATCCTGGGACTTCTAATTTTGCGGAAGCAATGGCCTAGTCCCAGTATAATACTTTCTGCTTGCTTGAAATATAGCACTCACCCTCAGTACAAAAAATGATGAAACATTGCAAAATGCTAATCATGTGCTGTTGAAGAAAAGATTCTCTAAAGGGAACACACCTAAAGTCGAAGCCGTCATCTCTTTGATTTTGCGGAAGCAATAGACTGAGCTCTCACGACCCTCGCAATTTAACCCTTTACAGATATCATCTAGGTATATTCACCTGTAAGACTGAATATTGGGATCTGGATACAGGAGTATATTCTGAGGTGGGACATATGAATAAGTTTAAGTGCTTAAGACATTAATCTCGTATCTCGAAACAGTTGAACTTTGTATGAAAATTTAAGTGGATCAATATACTGACAATCTAAGTGAATTGTTTAGAACTTAAAATGTTTAAAGCTTAACGGTGTTGGTGATTTGTCTTATAAATTGATATGATCCTCTTACACGAACTCACAAAAATATTGCCTGTATATATTTCTTTACTGTATTTCATTCTAATTTCAAAAATCCAAAAAGATTTTCAGTGTGTTTTAGCATAAATTTTGAAAAATTTAAAAAGATTTTAGACAACTGATGTTGAAAAGCTTATTTTCAAAATTCCAAGTGCTAGACATGACGAACAGGTTTGGGAGAGTGTGTTTGAAATGTTTTGCCTACACGTGGTCATCAGAAATTAAAATTGTTATATCAATAATTGACGGTTTGAGCTGGATTCTTCAAGTGGTAATCAAAGTATAAATTTGTCAAATTTTAAATTTTATGAAATTTATGTTTTGGGTAGAGAATGTACAGGTTTGTCAAGTTTCGAATTTTTGAGCAAAAGTTGAGCCAGGTTTCGATCCTGAATCTGTGAACCTGGGAGAGCAAGACTACGATCCCAGCACAACTCAAGGGGGAGTTTGCTAGTAGAGGAGATTCTGTAAATGCAAGAGCCAGTTGTGAATCCCGAAAGATTAATCAAGAGAACTGATTAAGAGAATTAGAGTGAGATAAGAGCCAGATGGAGATTCTGGAGTAGAAGAGAAGAGAAAAGATGAAGGATGCTTACTCTGTCAGATATTTTAGAAGTGCCCGAAGATAGATCAAGACTGAAGACTGTGAAGACTTGACACTAAAGACTCGTCAACATTCGAGGGGGAGTCTGTTGGTGCATACGTCTGTCGATTTCGTCTTGTATCGAGTCTTATACTAGAATTGTTAGATCAGGGCACGTAGTTCGAGAAATTAGGGTTTTTAGGTAATTTCGCATGAAATGTATGATAGGGTAATTTTGTACGAAATTACATAGTAATTTCGCACAAAATTTGATTTCGTTTGTATCTAATTTCGCTTGGAAGGTTCATGCGAAATTAGATCTCCTATAAATACCCTCAGTGCGAAATCATTTGCAATGTTCATGTTTCCGGTACCGAAGTGCTGCCGACGTGTCGATTGATCTGTAAACCTGTTAAATCAATAAACAAGACAATTAGAAGTGATTCAAGCTGTTTACAAGTCAATTCATCTGTTTCCGCCTTCTGAATTAATTAGAATTCTTCTGAACGACTCGTTTGGTCGTGAAAACGATCCTACAAAACGCAACAAAAATCAACGCAATATCAAAATATATATAAAATTTCCATCGACGTGTCAAAACACAAATAAATCAATAAGTGTATCGTATCGATTAGTGGGAGGGAAAATAGATTGGGTAGCGGCTGGTGAAAATGAGGAGGTTAGGGTTTTGGTAACTCTTTTATAGTTAGGTTTTAGATTAGTGGGCTTGGGCCCAAGGCTCACAAGACTAATCCCCGTGTGTTAAGTTGCCCGTTCGCACTTACGAACCCGTTTTCAAAACCCGAACGTTGTGTAATGTTGTAAATAATAATTTTTGATTTAAAAATAATAAAATAGTGTCGGTAGTCGTTGATGTCGCGTAAAAATGCGTCATTTTACGTTTTTATTCCGTTTTTCGATCTGATTTTCTAAAAATAGAAAACGAACTTGAATTTTCTAAAAAATATAAAAATACGAAAATACGAGGCGTTACATACGCAATAAAAGATTGATTCAGTCCAAACATGACATAAAATGTATACTAAGGCATAAAATACAAGGCTAGGCATGCAATAAATACAAGTCAACCTAAAGTGTCCACAAGCGTAATCTTTCCATCACAATGAACAAGACCGTTAAACGATTGAATACTTAACAATGACCCATCAAATGGGCGATGTGTTACTCCTATAGTGCTATACATGTTAAGGTAGACTTGGGAAGTTAATAACAAGTATAGTGCAAGAATGGCTTCTAGCATGTATGTATCCTAAGCATATCATCATAGCATGTATAATTGGATTGGTTGATTGAATAGTGTGATTGCATGTATAAGTGTGAATTTTGATAGTTTACATATGTTACACCCAAAGTGCGTTTAAAATAAAGGGGGTCATGTATACTCACGGTTTTGAAAAAGCTTCCAAAAACGTGAGTGAATAGTCTTGGGAGTTCGGGTTCGCCGAGTTCACCCTACAAGGGGAAAATAAAGGCGTGTGAATTATGGAGTTCGGTATCGAGTTAGATTAGAAGTTTAAAGTAGTATGAAAGTATGTATATTGCAAGAAAGTACACCTTGTCTAAAAGCACTCATATGGACACTATGTCCCGGTCCGAAAGCCGTTGGACAGAAACCCGTGGTATTGGTGGTTGATTTGGCAGCGGAAATTTTAACAGGATCATTTAAAACTGAAAACACCCAATTATTTTATTTCAAGTTTTGGGACAAACCCCGTGATTTACAATAAAGGAATTTCACTGGGAAATCCCCTGATTACAAAACATGTTTATTTATTTACTGAGCCACTATATTCAAGCTGGAGTGCTACACGGCACTTTTCCTTGTTCACAGTAAATCACCTGAAACATGTTTAAAAAGATTTTATCAGCAGGGAAATACTGGCGTGTCATTCAATTTGTACAAAACGACACATTGTTATAATCTACAGTATTAAGAGCGATTACAATGTTTAATATCAACCAATTACCCCAAATCGGTATTTGTCACTCGACCGTATCTGTGACTATGGTCATATAACCCGTTGGCTAACCCGTTGTCCAATGGTGACGGTTATCAAGTAATGTATACAAAACCCCACATACCGGCAGTAATTGAAGATTACAAAGACTTAATCCCTGTAATTATAACTTTGAAAACAAATAGGGTTTTGGAAACGATTTGGTAAAAAGAGAATGACTCACATTGCGAGTTTAGACGGACAGAGTATGCCTACTGATTAAGCCTGGTAACCTAGTTAAATAATGCAAACGAAACTAGGTTAGTAACTTAATACAACATTTATGATAATTTCACGAAATCAAAACCCTCACGCCGAATGACAAAGTATAGCCTGAATTTAGGCAGCACTTAAACATCCACCGGATCGGTTTCAATCGATCGGACATTATATCGTAGCAGTGATCGAGTTATTACCCCGTTATCGAAGCAGCGTTTCGATACGTAAACACAGGATTTTGAGCAGATTATAACGTTTTTAGTGAAATTTTTTGAGCACAGGTGAATTGCCCATGCACGACATATTTATAGCTGAAATTTAAGTTTGTCGCGGCCCGCGAAGGCCTTAATGCCGTTCTACGCGCCCCGCGAGGGCCACCCTAGCTACGGCTAGGGCTGCCGTGTCACACCCTAGGTCTGCCACGTGTATGACACGTGGCCTTGATCGTTATCCGGAGATTTGCAGGGCTGTCGCACCCCGCGAAGACTCTCCTTAATTCTTTCGCGGCCCGCGAACGATCATAAAAAATTGATTTTCTTGTTTTTTCATAAAAATTTAGGGTTTTAGGGGTTCGGGTTTTCACTTACGGGGTGTTTCGGGACATTTTTGCAGGTCCTTACATCCTCCCCACCTTATTTAAAATCTCATCCTCGAGATTTACTGAAACAGGTAAGGATACTTTCGCTTCATTTCTGATTCCAGTTCCCATATGTACTCGGGTCCTCTTTTCGAATCCCATTTTACTTTGACCAGTACCAATCTCTTGTGTTTAAGGTGTTTGACCTTTCTGTCTTCTATTTGGAGAGGTTTCTCAACAAATTTTAACTTTTCATTTACCTCTATATCTTGAAGAGGTACTACCAGTGATTTATTAGATAAACACTTTTTAAGATTAGATACATGAAACACATCATGTACCCCGGCTAGTTCTTCTGGTAGTTGTAATTTATAGGCAACTGGTCCAATTCATTGGGTAACTGTGAATGGTCCTATAAACCTTGGACTTAGCTTTCCTTTCTTACTGAATTGAACTACTCCTTTCCACGGAGAAACTTTCAAGAGTACCTTGTCTCCAACTTGAAATTCTAACGGCTTGCGTTGATTGTCTGCATAACTCTTCTGCGGTCTCGGGCCGTTTTCAGTCTTTCCTTGATCTGAGTTATCTTGTCGGTGGTTTCCTGCACAATCCCGGGACCTGATAATTGACTTTCTCCTATTTCTGCCCAGCATACAGGAGTTCGGCACTTTCGTCCATAAAGTGCTTCAAATGGGGCAGCATTGAGGCTCGTATGGTAACTATTGTTATAGGAGAATTCTATCAGTGGTAAGTGGTCATCCCAATTTCCACCGAAATCTATGACACATGGCCTGAGCATGTCTTCAATCGTCCTTTCACTTTGTCCATCTGTTTAGGGATGGTATGCAGTACTTAAATTTAACCGCGCCCCCATTGCTTGTTGGAAGCTTGTCCAAAAATGCGAAGTGAAACGACTATCCCTATCTGACACAATGGAGAGTGGGACTCCATGTAAGGATACTACTTCGTCTACATATAACTTAGCCAATCTCTCCATGCTAAAGGTTTCCTTCATTGGTAGGAAATGAGCTGATTTGGTTAATCGGTCTATAATCACCCAGATTGCATCGTTACCTCTCCTAGTTTTGGGCAACTTAGTAACAAAATCCATTGTTATTAGTTCCCATTTCCATATCGGTATTTCTAACTGTTGAAGTAACCCTGACGGTTTCTGGTGTTCTGCCTTAACTTGCGAACAAGATAGACACTTAGAGACGTATCTAGCTATGTCCTTTTTCATTCATATCCACCAGAAGTTATTTCTTAGGTCCTGATACATCTTGTTATTACCAGGATGCATCGTATATCTAGATTTATGGGCTTCCTCTAATATCTTATCTCTTAAGCTTCCTCGTCTAGGTACCCAAATCCTTTTCTTATGGAATCTCCAAATTCCATCAGTTCCTTGTTCTAATTCCTTTATCCGCCCTTTCATCCCTTCAGCATCATCCTTGATTGCTATTTCTTGAACACTTTTTAGTTGTTCCATTAAATCTAACTGTAGATTTAATCTAAGAGCACGAACTCGACTTTGCTTCTCATGATACTTACGACTTAGGGCATCTGCTACTACATTTGCCTTTCCTTCGTGATATTGAATATCACAATCGTAGTCGCTTAGAATTTCCATCAATCTCCTTTGCCTCATGTTTAATTCTTTTTGCCCAAATATATACCTCAAACTCTTATGATCTGTATAGACAGTAAACTTACTACCATATAGATAATGTCTCCAAATCTTAAGGGCAAAAATTATTGCTCCTAATTCTAAGTCGTGAGTCGTATAATTCTCCTCATGATTTTTCAATTGTCTTGATGCATATGCGATTACCCTTTTTGCGTTGCATTAGCACACAACCTAATCCTAGCTTAGAGGCATCACAATAGACTTCAAAATCTTCGGTTCCTTCGGGTAAGGCAAGAATTGGGGGCATTGTTAATCTTTGCTTTAAAATCCTAAAGGCTTCCTCTTGCTTGGGTCCCCATTCAAACTTAACAGTTTTACAGGTTAGCTTAGTTAATGGAACAACTATCTTAGAAAAGTCTTGGATGAAGCATCTATAGTAGCCAGCTAATCCTAGAAAACTTCTAACTTCGGGAGCTATTTGCGGGATCTTCCAGTTTGTGATTGCTTCTATCTTGGAGGGATATACGTGAATGCCTTCGTGATTCACCATGTGTCCTAGAAATTGCACCTCCTGTAGCCAAAATTCACACTTCGAGAATTTGGCGTAAAGCTTTTCTTTTCTTAACAAGGTTAAGAGTGCATGCAGGTATTTGCAATGTTCGTCTTGGCTTTTGGAATAAATAAGTTTATTGTCGATGAAGATAATTACAAATTTATCCAGATACGGGTTACAGATCCTATTCATCATGTGCATGAATGCGGCAGGAGCATTCGTTAATCCAAAAGGCATGACTATAAACTCGTAATGACCATACCTAGTCCTGAAAGCAGTTTTAGGTATGTCTTCTTCCTGTACTTTCAACTGATGATATCCGGAGCGTAAGTCTATCTTAGAAAAGTATCTAGCTCCCTGAAGTTGATCGAAAAGATCATCAATCCTAGGTAATGCGTATCGATTCTTAATGGTAACCTTATTCAATTCTTTATAATCGATACACATCCGCATCGAACCATCCTTCTTTTTCACAAACAACACAGGTGCTCCCCAAGGGGATGAACTAGGTTGTATGAATCCTTTGCTTAACAATTCATCTAACTACTTTTTCAGTTCTAACATTTCTGTGGGTGCTAACCGATAAGGTGCTTTAACTATTGGAGCAGTTCCAGGAATTAGATGAATTCGAAACTCTACTTCCCTATTTGGCGGTAATCCAGGTAGCTCTTCTGGAAATACATCAGGGTATTCTGATACTACTGGAATTTCCTTTAGTTCTTTATTTTTAGCGTTAATGATTACCAAAATCATATACACTATTCCTTGCTTTCGTTCATAACTAGCTACTTTCATTACTGAAATGAACTTCAGGGGTTTACGTGGTTTATCTCCTGTCACCAAAATTACTTCTCCTGCTGGTGTATGTATTTCTATGGAATTTTTATCATAGAGGATTTGAGCATGGTTGGCTACTAACCAGTCCATTCCTAACACGACATTGAATCCTGCTAAATTCATAGGTAGAAGGTTTGCAGAAAATTTGTGACCTGAGAGTTCTATCTTTCCTTCTTGGAGAACTTTATCTATATTAACATAATTTCCTTCTGCCGTTTCTACCGTATAAATTTGCCTAAGTTTGGTTAGGGGTTGCTTAAGAGCTTGACAGAATGAATTATTTATAAAACTTTGGTTTGCACCAGAGTCAAATAATACTTTTGCATAAACGTCATGTACAAGAAATGTACCAGCTGTCACATCCGGGATCAGATCTGCTTCTTGTGTAGTCAACTGGAAGGCTCTTGCATTCTTTTTATTGGTTCCTTCAGTTGCTTTTGCCTTGTTGTCAACTGGCTTGACCAGTTTAGGGCATTCTGGTCTAAAATGTCCAGCTTCTCCGCAATTGTAGCATATCTTTGATTTCGTCCTGCACTCCTCCTCTCGGTGCCCCGGTGCTTTGCAGAAATTACAATTTTCTTGATATTTACCAAAATGTTTCTTTCTACAGTTTCTGCAAAATGGAGGTGTGGAAGATTGCCCAGTTCCCCTTTTTCTTGAAGTTACTATTAACATTACCCCCACGGAACCCTTGGGTAATCTTCTGGGCCAATTCCTTTTTCTTATTCTCTTCCCTTGTGCGTACCAGCCCGTCAGTTAAGGTGTTGGCCAATTCCACCGCATCGTCAATCGTGCAGGGTCTCGCAGCTTTGACTATATCGCGAATTTCGCTAATTAGTCCCCAAATGTAGTGAGAAATAAGCACCGGTTCTGGCGAGGCGAGAGTTGGTACTATTCTAGCAGACTCGAAAAATTTCGAAGTATACCCTCGACAGTCCACGTCCACCATCCGGTGGTTTAGGAACTTGTTTGTCATCTGTTCCTTTTCGTAGGAGGGACAAAACTTTCTTTCCACCAATTCCTTAAATTCCTCCCAACTCATGGCATAAGCCACGTCACTTTCCTTAGCTTGCAGCACCGTGTTCCACCATTCTAACGCCTCTTGTTTGAAAAGGTGGGATGCATACATCACCGTGTCTTCCTCTGCGCATTTACTTATTTTGATTACCGCTTCGGTCTTTTCTAACCAACGCAGTGCGGTAGTCGCCCCTTCATTGCCTGCAAATTTGACTGTCTTATAGGCAAGAAATTCTTTGTATGTGCAACCAGGTGTTGCCACTTTCATTTTCTTAAGTAACGGGGCTTGAATTACATTATTGTTATCACCGCCCCCATTCACACTGTTACTGAAATTATCATCGCGGGTGCGTTTGCTATTGTTGGCTTGAGAAGGTTCAACAGGATTCTTAACAGCAGCGACGATTGCTGGGATAGCATTGGCTATTCCCTGAGCAACGATATTTTCTATATCTTGTCTATTGAGAAAATGGTCTTCATTATTGGGTTCAGATTGGTTAACTTCATTTGCCGGTTGGTTTACTGCGTTTTCCATCTGAATAATTAACAACTTATATATAAATTATTGTCACAAAATTGATAGCAACTAAACACAGTAAGGCAATCCTAGACACAATTGAGTCAACACGTATAGCCAAAATTGTCGTCCTTGCGACATTTATATTTAGATAATATTTATGCATCAATACACACCATATATTTTACAAAGGTTTTATTTTAGTATTATTATACAGTATTATATTATTATATATATTTTTTTTCACATATTATTATTATACAAAACATTTAACCATGGTTAACTGGCTTTTCAAAAACGACGCTCCCTCTCGTCGTACTTCCACGTGATGTTTTCCCCCACTTCTCGAATCCGATTTCCCCCATCCACCAGTTCCTCGCCATAGCGGCGTAATTCATCAACGTTCTCCAGGTTCATTGGTGGAAAAGGAGCAGGTTCAGGTTCGAACTGGGGAAAGTACACATTTGGGTTATTCATAAAATTCTGAAAATGCCACTCACTTTTCCACCATTCTTCCAAAGGCCATGTAAGAGGTTGAGGGTTGATAATTGGGTCTGGAATAGCAGGTTCCAAATTGATAGGAAGTTCTGATTGGGCGGGGAAATTGAAAAGGGTTTCATCAGCAGGTCCGATGAGGTCACAGTTTGCAAGTTTTCTATCCAGTTCTTCCCAAGGAGGCAATTCCTTGGCTTGACCAGAGCTCTCCCCGACTTCTTTTCCCTTTCCTTTTGGATCCTCTGTCTTTTTCACCCTTTGGGCAGCGGGCTTCTTCTTTCGTCCTCGTTTCCAGTCCAAAAGCCTTCTCCTCTTTTTAGGTTTGGGTTTCTCCTGTGACTGGGCCTGAAATACTAGTGGCTCCTCGGTCTTAGCCTGATAACCGGACTGGGTTCCGGTTGTATCCATATCAGTAGTATGGATTGTGAAATTTCGGAGGGCTTCCGATAGTTCATTCATACTGTTTAGGCACACATGAAGAAACACAAAAATTGAAGTTAAAATTTTATCTATTAAATTAAATGTTCACAGAATTACAGAATGGCAAATTGAAAAATTAAGTATTTTCCAAATACTTAATTGGCTTAAATCAGTGGCTCTGATACCACCTTTTTCTGTCACGGCCCCCGACCCAGTTGCCCGGTCCGAAAGCCATTGGACAGAAACCCGTGGTATTGGTGGTTGATTTGGCAGCGGAAATTTTAACAGGATCATTTAAAACTGAAAACACCCAATTATTTTATTTCAAGTTTTGGGACAAACTCCGTGATTTACAATAAAGGAATTTCACTGGGAAATCCCCTGATTACAAAACATGTTTATTTATTTACTGAGCCACTTCATTCAAGCTGAAGTGCTACACGACACTTTTCCTTGTTCATAGTAAATCACCTGAAACATGTTTAAAAAGATTTTATCAGCGGGGAAATACTGGCGAGTCATTCAATTTGTACAAAACGACACATTGTTATAATCTACAGTATTAAGAGCGATTACAATGTTTATATATCAACCAATTACCCCAAATCGGTATTTGTCACTCGACCGTATCTGTGACTATGGTCATATCACCCGTTGGCTAACCCGTTGTCCAATGGTGACGGTTATCAAGTAATGTATACAAAACCCCACATACCGGCAGTAATTGAAGATTACAAATACTTAATCCCTGTAATTATAACTTTGAAAACAAATAGGGTTTTGAAAACGATTTGGTAAAAAGAGAATGACTCACATTGCGAGTTTAGACGGACATAGTATGCCTACTGATTAAGCCTGGTAACCTAGTTAAATAATGCAAACGAAACTAGGTTAGTAACTTAATACAACATTTACGATAATTTCACGAAATCAAAACGCTCACGCCGAATGACAAACTATAGCCTGAATTTAGGCAGCACTAAAACATCCACCGGATCGGTTTCAATCGATCGGACATTATATCGTAGCAGTGATCGAGTTATTACCCCGTTATCGAAGCAGCGTTTCGATACGTAAACACACGATTTTGAGCAGATTATAACGTTTTTAATGAAATTTTTTCGAGCACAGGTGAATTGCCCATGTACGACCTATTTATAGCTGAAATTTAAGTTTGTCGCGGCCCGCGAAGGCCTTAATGCCGTTCTATGCGCCCCGCGAGGGCCACCCTAGCTACGGCTAGGGCTGTCGTGTCACACCCTAGGTCTGCCACGTGTTTGACACGTGGCCTTGATCGTTATCAGGAGATTTGCAGGGCTGTCGCGCCCCGCGACGACTCTCCTTAATTCTTTCGCGGCCCGCGAGCGATCATAAAAACTTGATTTTCTTGATCTTTCATAAAAATTTAGGGTTTTGGGTTTTCACTTACGGGGTGTTTCGGGACATTTTTGCAGGTCCTTACACTCTAATCTTCTGGAAATCAACCATATTTAAGCCCCACAACCATGAGTTTGATTGAGTACAAGGTTGGTAGAAGATTCTATAAGATGAACAATGAAATGAGACAAGTTTGTAAATGTTCTAATAAATCAAAATTCAAATATGACTTTAGAGCCTTATGCAAGTGATGTACCACCTTGTTACACCTTGGTGAACCTTGGGTAACATCCTTTAAGGTCATCCAAGTAGACTGATGCAAGAAAATAAAAAGAAAACGTAGAAGAAGTGAGTTAGAACTCACTTAGAACACTTGAGAGTATTCTACCCAAAACAGAATTTTCTTGAGAGAATTTGAGTGTTTGAGGAAGATTTGAAAGTTTGTAAAGTTTTAGGAGAGTGTGGAGGACATTTATATATAGTTAGGGATTTGGTTTGTGTTTAAAGAGGGCTAGAAGGTGATTGGTGAATAAAGGAGGTGGAAAAGAAGGTCCAATCCCGTGTTTTGCACAATTCTGCCTGCCAAGAGGGTGGTTACACTTCCAAGTTTAAAAAAAATCAGTTTTGGCCCTTTATGTTTGGTGGTTTGTTTATGTATGACATTTCTTGGATATATTAAGTGTTTAAGAAATTTTTAGGGCATGAATGGTCATGTGATGAATAATATTCCGGACTTAATATATATATATATATATATACCGAGTGTGATTCAGTTCGTATATGAAATGCCAAGTATGACTCGGTTCTTGCGCGTGAAATACATATTTGTGATTGATTAACATCGTATGTGTATGAATAAATATGTGTGGATAAAATTGTATTTCTATTATGATCAGAGTCTCGAATTACAAGATTGGGAAAAGAAAATAGGAATATAAGTTTTTAAAAATATTAATGCGAATACAAACTTTCCATAAATAGCAATATGAAAATGCGAGGCATTATACACGTTGAAGATCTTGATGATGAAAATTATAAACTTATTGATGAATCAACTTGACAATTGTAGACTATAGTTTAAAAGGGTAAATATTGTATGAAAATTGGTGCGAGAAATAAGAAATTCAGGTGGTCGTTATTTATGGTTATTTTTTTTAGTAAGGTGCAATTTACGTCCTCGTGATATGTTACAAAAATCAATCTGAGTCCCTATTTCCAAAAAATGGATACCTGCGTCCTTGTGGTTTGAAATTCACTACATTCTGAGTTGAGGTTTGAATGTTTCGTTAAGTGGGTAATGGTAAACACTATAGCAAGGGAAAATATATCATTTTGCATTCAAACAAACCCTAAACACTCTATACCCCCCTCCCCCATTTTTCTCACTTTTAACACTATACATACTCATCCTTTTCCGCAAAGCTCTCCAACCCTGACCGGTCTCCCACCGTCGTCCTACCACTACCGTTCCACCCTCCACTACCTGCTACCACCCGTTTGTGCTACACCTTCTTCATCTTGTCTACATTCGAATTACAAGCTGTTGTGGCATTCAATCATTCATGGGAGAAATCCCAAATTACTCCAATAATAATCCTCGTCGTCATCATCTGAACCCTAACCCTTACTAAAAACCCAAAACATTAAATAAGCATTCCTCCAACACGGTTGTTAACGGTCGGTTATATAACCACACCTCTTACACTATCAAAACGGATACGTGATAACGAGGTTCCAAGAACTAATATCTTGTTGGGCAATTTCGTCGAACACCTTGAGTGTATGATCAAAACCAAAAGCTTTACAATAACTTCACAACAAAAAGTTGGGGAACTCAAAATTGGTATGAAGGGAATTGGTTTTGAGGAAATGGGTGAGTATGATTTCGGTTTCTTGGAGTGTATAGTTTCATGATTCATTGAGGAACCGATAAGGGTCGAATTAATTTGAGTGGTTGTATTGTTTTAATGGAGAAACAAGCGATTAAATGAATGTGGTTGCGTATAATGAGGTTTTCAGATCGGCGTGATGACTGAAGAGAGCTTTCGTTTGGGTCTTCGTATGAGGAAACTTACATAGAAGCTTCAGCAAGATTAAAGCTACTCGCGCTAGGAACTTTATCGATGCCGACCAACTCTAGTTGTAATTCGATTTATAATCGAACAATTCCGGTTGATGTATCAAAAAAATATGTATTCGAGTCCACTTGGTTTTATCGGATGTCCGGTTGGTGTTCGAAATGTGATACTTATAACCCAAAAACAAATGAAATTCACGGGGATGGTCAAGGTGATAATGGTGGTGTGGAGGTGATGGTGGTGGGGTGGAGGGGTAAAATAGACTTTTCACAATAAGGATCAGAGGCAAAATAGACTTTTCATCCATTTTCAACGGTCAAACACTCAAACTAACAGACGAACGCTAAGAAATTTCAAACCACAAGAACTCAAGTATCCATTTTTTGAAACTAGGTTGCAACATATCACGGGACGCAAATTGCACTTTACTCTTTTTTTTTTAAATAATACGTCCTGTAACTCTTCCACATAGGTGGTACCGTATGGGTGAAGAGGTAATCATGACGTCACCACTACGCCACCTCACCATACTAAGGCCATCCACAGGCCATATCGCCCACCCTTTTCTTGTGAAATGAGGGGTCTTAATTCGTATGGGCGGAGGTTAGAAGAGTACCCCTATATATTTGTTCAAGCTCCGCCACTATGAATTCGTATATGTACTTAGACCATGCGTAGTGGGCAATATTCACCCTTGGGCGTTTTGCGCCATGTGGCATCCCAGTCAGCAATGGGGCACTATTGGGCGTTTTCTAAAATAGGTGTAGTGGAGATGGGGCATTATTGGGCAATATGTTTTGTAGTAAAATAAAATAAGAAAAAAAACACCTAAAAATCTTATTGGCCAAGCAAATAGAATCTCTAATATGATTGGCCAACCTTTTCCCCATTCGGCGTTTTTCAAACGACGCCAAGGAGCATTTTTTGCAAGATAACGCCCAATCACGCCCAGGGGGCGGTGAAGAGCGTTATTGGGCGTGATTGAGCAATTTAAAAATAAAACGCCCCACTACGCATGGTCTTACGAATAATTAATTCTTTTAAAAAAGAAAATTCTATATGGCCCCATGTTACACAACTTGAACAACAACATTTGATTAGCCATGTGGCTCTTTACTCAAGGATAGCCTGGATAGTATCTTAGCATTAAATGACAAAGAAATAAAAAAACAAACAATAATTGACCAACGTAATTAAATACAATCGGTTAGCTGGAGGCTGGTGGATAATATGCATTTCGGTTGGTATTTATGACTTATGAGAAGATAATATATCCTTATATTATTTTAGAGAAGATAAGAAGTGGTGTCTCCGGCCCGCGTGTGTGTAACCAGCCATGTATGAAGCCTGCTTCAATAACAGGTTCACCAATACCCTTGTGTTATACATTTTGTTGTTAATTTTGCTTCTTGTTTCACCGTTTCTTTTCGCTTGGGAACTCGTCAACTCCATTCGTTCATGTTTCCGATCTAAGGAAAACATGTCCGGAAAAGTGGTCTTGATCACCGGTGCTTCATCAGGACTTGGAGAGGTACGTATAACTCGACTTGTTATCTTTTATTAAAAAATATAAAGATAGAAGACTTCTTTAACTTGATTTATAAAAAATGACAGCTTATGGCATATGAATACGCAAAACTAGGTGCGTATTTAGTGATTATAGCCACAAAAAAGCCAGAGAGTCGACTCGAGTTAGTAGCAAACAAAGCTCGTGAACTCGGCTCTCCTGATGTTCTTTTTATATTTGCCGATGTTTCCAAGGTCGACGAGTGTAGGATGTTCGTGGAGGACACCATCAAACATTTTGGTCGTTGTGGGTAACCCGTATAACTGCCTAAGAACTAGTTTTTTCACCCTCATTTTGTGTGAATTAACATGTGCTAATCAATACCTTTGCAGTGGATCATCTGGTTTGTAATGCAGGAATCGGACCGCTTTACTCTATCAACAATGATGCCACTAAATTCACACCTGTTATGGTAAACTAACAAGTAACTACAACTATTAAATTATCTTTGACAAAACGTTTAAAATTGAACAATGTTGAATATGTTATTTAGTATTATTTTAATCCTTATTAACAACTAATATACATCTGAATTATTCAATAAAAAGATAGAACACTTAAATAAAGTTTACTTTATATTAATATGTGAAATAATATATATTTGGCTTATTATTACACGTTTTAACAAAATATATTGGTATAACCAAGATATATATAGTAGCATCATTTATATTTTACTAGGTTATAGACCCGTGTATTACACAAGTTTAAGATTAGAAATTATGTACTTTTAACAAGTTTAAGATTAGAAATTATGTACTTTTATATTATTTGCACAAACTTATATAACTAATTGTTAGTTTATATATACAACAATATAAAATCAACATACAGTTACAATTCACAAATTTCTAAATATTTCTTTGTGCACGACATTTGTTGTTTTGTTCGTAATTTGACCATCCGTATTAATAGCTCAAGTATCAAGTATTTGTTATAGTGAAACCTCTACTAAACTTTTGTAAGAATATATGCGAGTTAAATGCTTGGTTGGTCCCTGTGGTTTGCGAAAATTGTAGACTTGGTCCCAGTGGTTCACTAATTACACGCGTGGTCCTAGTAGTTGTAAAAAATGCACTCGGGTGGTCCCCAGCCCTAACTTCAGTTAAATTTCTGAGTTAACTATGTGTGAAATGTCTGTTTTACCCTTGAACAATTAAAAACCTAAAACTATATTACCCTCTGCATCATCTTCATCATCATCATCATACCCATTTCCCTCTGCTCTCTCTCGATCTCACACCAGTGACCGGCCGGTTTTCCGACATCTCCGTTCTCCGGTAGCACCACACCCACCTCCGACAAACCCCCAACAACCACCTGCCATCCCCCCTGTTTCACACAAACCCTAACCTAAATTACATAAATCCTAACCTGAATTTCACTCTCAACACGCAACCAGATGCATCACACGAACACATTAACGAAACCGATGTGTATTCCGAATTCAACCGGATTTCGAAGATGTTTCCGGTAAACCACATCTTCATGACTGAGAAAGAAAACAAGATCCACGAGTTCGAACACAGGTCGTCTGCAATCACATACTAAAACAACATGATTCGATTCAACCTTTTTGAGTAAAGTATGAAATCTGTGACGATCTGTTGAACAGATCATTGATTCAGATGCACAGGAAGAACAAACAGTTGTAAATCGAGAAGATGCAGATGAAGAGAAAGGTGATACGGGTGTTTGTCGGAGAAGGAAGGGCTAGGGGTGTTTGTGTGTCGCCTGTAAGCGGACCCGCCGCCGGCAGCCGTCGCCGGTGTTTCACCGGTGACCGGCCGTGCTTCTTGCTGTGAACCTGAGAGAGAAAGGGAACCGAGAGAGTGGGGTGATCGGTGTGTGTGATGGGCTAGGGTGGGTGGTTTTAAAGGGTGGAGTGGGGAAGAAGGGTGCCTTATTTCTATTTTTTTTAATCTTAGGGGTAAAACAGATATTTCACACACACTTAACTGAGATATTTAACTTAGGTTAGTATCAAGGACCACCCGAGTGCATTTTTTACAACTACTAGGACCACGCGTGTAATTAGTGAACCACTGGGACCAAGTCTGCAATTTTCGCAAACCACAGGGACCAACCAAGCATTTAACTCAATATATGCAGGACATAAACTTTTGGGGATCGGTTTATCCAACTCATTTTGCGATCCCACACCTCACGAAAACCAGTGGAAAGATCGTTGTCAATGCTTCATGTGCTGGTGTGTTGAACCCACCTAGAGGCGGCTTCTACAATGTAAAGAACCGAATTCAATCCTCTTGGTGTGTTGTGCCATTTTCTTTCTTATTTAAAAATGATATCTTATGATAAACAATGTATCTCGATCATCAGGCTAGTAAAGCAGCGTTGATCAGCTTTTATGAGTCTCTTAGATTTGAAGTTTCCCCAACAATAACGATAACAATCTTGACTCTTGGATACATACAAACAAACTTCATTACAGCCAAATATTCTAGCAACGGTGTTGGTGTTCGTTTAAGAAAAGTAAGTAACATCACTTCATTTTGCAATGAATCTATTGAAATCTGAATGTTGCTAAAAGCTACTTGTGACAGGATATGAGAGATGTAGTCCCAACAATGGATGCTGAACCATGTGTGAAAGTCGTTGTCGATGGAATACTTAAAGGAGCAACATTCATTACAGAACCAAGATTTAATAAGGCTCTCTTCTTAATCCAGTTCTTATTCCCACAACTACACCAATTCTACTTCAATATGTATTTTCCCTCAAAGAATAGAAAATTGAAAAAAGATGGATAAAGGATTGCTTGGAAAACAAATGTTGGTGTAGTTGTCGGGTATGGAGTCTGAATAAAATCTTAACTCGTGCATTATTCGGGTATGAGTTTTTGTATGTATCTTCTTCCTTCTTTCTAGGTTATGTTGAAGTAATTGTAACTTATGGTTACCTAAAGTCTTTGGCAACATTCCTACTTTATTGTATGTGAAAACGTAGGTATCAACTTACTTTCTGTTAGATGGAATATATTATGTGCCACATTTGAACCGAAAAACCGCCGCTACAATTGCAAACGACCAGTTTCAACCCGTTTCTCTCCATAGTTACAAGATTGTCATTTGCGCCAATCATTAACTGGTTTGGCCCGTTTAAACCCGTTTCTCTCCATAGTTATAAGCTGTAAATGAACTGAATGAACACGAATAAAGCATTGTTCATGTTCGTTCGTTAAGGAAATAAATGAGTTCACGAACGGTTTATGAACACTTACCGAACAAGATTTTGTGTTCGTGTTCGTTAATTAAGGAAATGGGCGTGCTCAAGAACGGTTCTCGAACACAAATAAATTTAGTGAATGTGACGAAGGCTAAAGGTGGATGGCCCAAAGAGTTGCACTGGAACATGAAGCTCTAATTATGGAACGGATGTCGATCGTATTCGTCAATGTAAATAATTAAAAAGGAAAGGGAAATAGTGTACAAACAAGGTGGAAATAGCGTTTCCTAGTTTAATTGTTAGGGTAATAAAATAAATAAAATAAAAAGCATAGATGAAATATATGAAAATGCAAAATCTTTAATTAAAACACAAACAGACAAACACAAATGAACGAATTTCATGAACACGTCCACGAACACCTCACCGAACGTTCAAGAATACAATTGAAAGAACGAGACTTCTGTTCATGTTTATTCATTTAACTAATCTAACAAAATTTCTTGTTCATGTTCGTTCGTTTATTAAACGAACGAATATAAACGAACTTCCAGCCGAACGGTTCATGAACTGTTCGTTAAACGTTTAATTTATTTACAACCCTATATAAGACCATAGGTATTATAGGGGCGTGAAAGGGTTTGATAACCCCCCCCCCCCCCCCCAACAGCGTCTACCTGAGCGTTATAGGGGCATAAAAAGGGAGAGATGTTTTTAGTATAACGCCAAATGAGAAAGAAAAAAATTGGAAGAGTAAAATACAATTTCTGTCCAAGGGGTTTACACCAATCGCAGGTTCAACCCTCATTTGAAAAAATATAACAGCAATTTAATTTCAATGAAGTCCCTGCTTACATTTTCTGTTAGTCAACTGTTAGTTGAGCAGGGCATGCTTGTCTTTTACCATATAATTTCAAGGGCATTTTCGTCAATGAATCAAGATCAACTTGCAAACAAGTTGAATTCAAACAAATCACAGGATAAAATACTTTAATACACTAACAACTCACTATGAGGATTCTATGCACAGAAGAGTTATTGCTTTCGGTGCTAGGACACCAAATGTACTATCATAGATTCACACCAAGTTGGGCTAAAAGGCCCATTTTGTTAGACATGGAGCATAGGATTTTTATGGCTAACTTTGATCATGGGTTCTTGTCCCGGATATAGTTAGTGCCTTCACTTTGTATCTTTTTCATTCGTTCTAATGAAATTTACCATAGACAATACCCTTTTCTCCCCTTCCAAGTTGATTTGAATTGGTCTAGGTACCAACATGGGGTGGTTATTTTTGTTAGCTTATGTATATTTAGGGAGGGTTTGTAAGGGGAGACCCATGTGAATTTTCAGTTAAGTAAGCTCATGTAAAACCCATGTGAGGGCAAAAAAAAAGTCATTTATTAAAAAAAAGAATGTCAATTTAAAACTTATATAAAAATATAAACCTAAACCATCCTCTCCCCTGTTCTCTCTCTCTCTCACCTTTACTCTGTCTCTCAACCCCAACACCAACATCATACATTCATACTCAACATCCAATTGATCATCCAACAAAACTTCACTCCACAATGTCATCCTCCACAGCACGCCGCCCAAAACACACCGTCCCTAAAACCACCACTGTTCCACCACCAAAAACATCCAAAATCACAACTCCGTCATCCAAAACAACCACGTTCACCGGCAAAGAAAACGCCAATGTTTTCAGATCCACTTCACGAACTCGAGCTGCATCGAAGCCGTTGGTTCCTCCGGTGGCTCGTGTCGATATAGAGAGCGTGGGCTTCCAATCTTCCCGATTCTAGATCTAGTTACAAGATTGGAGTTAAGAGTTTTCAAAGGGTTAGGGACGGTGAGTTTTCAAAGGGTTAGGGGTGGTGCAGAGGAGTTCATCGGTGGTTTGAGTGTCGCAGATCTGAGATTGGAAGACGATGAACCAGCTCAATCGGCTTGAAGTAGCGGTGTTACCTGAATCGAATTTGTGGTAGAGTACGGTGGATCTCTGGTTGGAGAAATCGCAGATGAAGGACATGATTTGTGGAGATTGTGAAGGTGAATGCTCTTCATGAGTTAATTTTGGAAAGGTTGTTTGGAATTGGGTTTTCGATGATTTTGATTTAATCATATTTTAATTTGGGAACATATATGATGATTTTGATGTAATCATATTTTAATTTTACTTTATTTTTTTTATAAATGACTGTTTTGTCCCTACATGGGATGTACATGAGCCCACTTAACTGAAAGTTTTAACCAGGTTTGGGTTAAAGGACCTAAGGTGTAACAGGTTTTGCAAATAAAGGACTGTGACTGTAATTATTAAAGTTAAAGGTCATCCATTGCAACCCTTTACAAACATAAAAGACGAAAAATGTAATTTACCCTTTACATTTTCACATCCAGTATGAGGTTCGGTATCCACATGATTAACTTGACATATTCTAAGGCCTCATAGAAAATTTTAATATTATACATTTTTATAAAAATAATAAAATTTATTATTTTAGTCTTTTATGGTACAACTTGTTTAGTAAATTTTGAGAAATTACGTCAATCGTTCATGTGAGTATGTCAAAAATTTATGTTTAGTCATTAATAATGAAAATTTATGACTTTCCCAACTGTTCACTTAGCTGTCACGGTTTTTCCCATGGACATATTTCCATTAAAAACCTATATTAAATACGTATAAAATTACCTTTTTACCATCAATAAAAAAACTAAATAAAAGAAATAAAACAAAAAACATATATAGAGAATAATCTGAAAAGTTAAAAAAAAGGAGAAGAAAGAAACCTAAGACTGAGTGTAGTGGGGCAACCTTTTGAGTGGGCGTCTTGCGATACGTGGCGCCACGTCACATAAGAGGATTTTGACCAAAAAAGAGGTAGTGGGGCAACCTTGCTGGGTGGGGCGTCTTGCGACACGTGGCACCCATTTAATCAAATAACCATGTGCAAATCCTAGTGTGCATGATAGTGTAAATTGTCTTTAATGTGTGTTAAGAAAATGGCGGCCATGTGTCCTGATCTAATCAAATAACCATGTGTCCTGATCTAAGAATAGTGTGTTGAGTGGGCGACGAGAAGAGGTTGGGCAAGAGGGGGTCGCCACCCAAGTCGCCCCTGGGGGCGGTGTTCCAGGCGACCCCAGGCGACCTGGGGGTGGGAGTCGCCCCACTACACTCAGTCTAACTCATTAGATCTTGCTTAAATGTAACTCTTTGGTGGGTAATCTGCCATGCTGTCACAAGGACTTTAAAGATTATTGGTGCCTATCATAGACCTAACTCATTTTATGGGCTTCTATTCCTTTCCCCGAGTTAGTTGGGTTTTCTGAAGGTCTTTCTCAAGGACCACTTGGTTCTCAAAAAGACTGTTACTCCCGACCAGAGTAGATTTAGGAAAACATATGTAATTTCCGGAGGAAACTACAGGAGACGAAGATAGGTGGTTAGGTGATATTCTAACTTCTGGCTAATTGCAATTCTTTTTCTTAAATGTAAGTCAAATTTTTTTCTTTTTGTTTTTATGAAAGTGAAAGTCAGGTTAACCTCTTCTTTTAATTTTAAAGATGCTCTGATGTTAAAGTTTATTTTACCCTAAGACTTCTCGCTTCTCGGGGCCAAGCAAGCGTGGCAAAGCATAGGATGTATCCAGCCATCCGAACTACTTACTGAGGGCATGCACTAAATACTTTACTTCATTCACAGCGTGATTAGATATGAGTAAAAAGGTCCTACTCACGTAACGTACTTTTAGCTGAAATTTCGATATAACACATGTAATTTACACATGTTTTTTTTATTTAGTTTCTTAATACATGTATAATTTATCAAGTCACATTGATAAATAAAATTTAACTTTAAAAATAACAAAAATTACTTCACATTCTTGAGAGAAGAAATCAACACTAGAAAATTTCTATAAAACATTTTCTTTTTTTTTTTCTATCAAATAAGAAAAATATGTTTTTAGAACATATCCAACCCCAAACGTTTTAAAAGGGTCTACTACTACTGTTAAATTAATTGGAGCTTGACCTTTTTTTTTCTTTAACTAACATATGTGATATGACTGGCCGTATGGCAGGCAATAGATATATGTATAAGACACAATTAGACCTGTTTACCGAAAAGGTACACAATGTGGTTTTTTTTATTTTTTAAAAACAAATATATAATTATGAGGTCATAATCCATCATTTCTTCTTCTTGGTACATAAAACGTAAAACTGTGTTATAAACATGAGATATAAAGTAGTTAAACGAGTTGTATTCATGTTTAATACTTGTGTTACACGCGTCGTTATAGACATATTAAACCCGATAAGACACGATTTGCCAGCCCTAACTGGCCATCATACTGATTTTATAATATACCTAGAAGATATTCGATGTTGGAAGAATATATCATTGTCTTAACTAACATATGACTGGCCCTCATATCGATTTTATAATATACCTAGAAGATACTCTATCTTGTATACGGTTGGAAGAATCATTGTTATATCGAACTGGATACTAGACGCTT
>JARYGA010060142.1:125125-226456 GCA_030545235.1 Helianthus tuberosus | reverse complement strand
AAATGTTCAAAGATCGAAATGAAGAAGAAATCAGGAGAAAGATAGTGGAGAAAGTGTCTGCAGAAGGTATTCCAGATACCATACTGAGAGAAAACTTAGCTGAAGAAAGAAAGAAATGGTACAAAGTCATGCCAAAAGAGAGAAAGAAACTTCGAGCACTTCAATTCTTTAAGCACGACAAAGAACTCTCTTGGGGTGACATTCTCTCTTGGGGATATTTGGAAGACTTAAAAGTTTATGAAATCAGAAGAGAACAGGGAGTACAGTATTTTGAGTTCTTGTCTGATATCAAAACTTTGCCTTGGTGGGATATAGATGAGTTAGTAAAAACAAAGAACATCAAAGAATTCTACCATGGGTTAGATGTGAAGCAGCACGATCAAAGATTATGGAATTATGTGAAGCTGCAAGCTGAGAAAAGATATCCTGATTGGAAACCACACTTTCCACAACAAATTGTCAGAATCTTAGATAGTGGTGAAAAGGATATTACTCTGGATATCAAACCTCCAAGTTGTTTGAAGAATATGCCTTTACGGGCAATGGAGCAAGATTTCCACGATGAGTTTGAAGGGTGGCTGTACAATCAAACTACAGCTGAAGCAATAATCTCGTTAAATAACAAGACCACAGGAGAAGCAAGAAGGATCTGTGTGTTAGATCCTATGTGGCTTGTTAATTACTCAAAGAAAGATATTGATTGTCTGTTCTACAACAAGATAGTTTATGAGAGACCTGACAGAGAGCAAGCTTTGCAATATCAAAAAGTTGTGGATGTTTGTTATGCAAAAGACATCAACTCTGGAAGATACTGGAAGACAAAGTGGAGAGATCTAGAGATTGACGAGTTCTTGAAAGTATACAAGCGTGAACAACGTTCTAAAAGGATTGCTGAAAGAGCTGCTGAGTTGGGAAAACGTAGATTGGGGATTGTACCTCCAACAGATCAGACACCAATTGAATCTGAAGAAAACAAAATTCCAAGGTGGGAACGGAAGCGTGATGGAGATCCTGTCTACAGACATTGGTGGTTGACTGAGGGAAGACAAAAGCGAAAAAGAATGTTGGAGGAAAAGGCACAGAAAAGAAGGGAGAAAGCCCGTGAACGAAGACGCAACAGAAGGAATTGAAGACTATGCTGAAAGGTACTACAGCTACATTCCGAGGGGGAGTCTGTTAGTACATTACGTCTGTAGCTTCCGTCAGCATGTAGTCATATTTTGTATTCTGTGTTTATGTATATTGTCAGTATGTATGTATGTAGTTAGCATGACAACTCAGGAATAGGTTTTGTATGTAAAAGTGTTGAGTTCAACCTGTCCGGATGGTAATACGCACGTATGGCAATACGCACGTATGACAATACGCACGGATGACTTATCCGCATGGATAAGTCATACGCGCGGATGGCCATACGCACGGGTAAGCCATACGCACGGGTAGCCCACCCGCACGGACAACACTTGTTAGGTTCCTGAGTTTGTCTATAAATAGGAGGTCCGGTGCAACTTTGTTAGAACTTTTGACACGCACGGATAGTCTGTACTTCTACCGGATCTTGTGACTTTCAGAACAATCAATAGAACGAACAGACAAGCAGTTAAACGTTGAATTTTGTGTTGCACAAATCTTTGATTCGTCATAATGGATTCCGCACATTAAGACGAAATCGATTCATCTTGTTCCTACGATCAGATCCTGTATCAACGGGACCAACACAACTATTAACCACCAAAAATAGGAACAAGATGAAGTTTTGAAGCACTTACTACTAGCACAAGGCTAGGGAAGAAACAAGGCGTAAAAGTGGTGGATAAAAGAAAACTAGAGTGGTCCTTGAGCTTCCGAGTGCACCAAGCTTAGTTGTTGGACCTCTTACACCTTTGGATGTATGAAAAATGGCTTGAACAAGACTTGATGGTGGTGATATGGTGGTGATGGGTGGCGGCCGAAAGCAAGGGAAGAGGGAAGAAGATGAGAGCTTGTGTTGTTTGTGAAATGAAAGTGTTAAGGCATGTATCTATTTATAATCCAATTCTTATGTTTATCCATCATGTAACATGTCCTTAATCCACCAATACTAACAATTAAAATAATCAAAAGAAAGTGAGGGTGTCCCACCCTCTTGTAACCATCGAAGGGGGGGGGGGGGGTAGGGGGTTGGGTTGTAATGTTAAGGTAACCATTTAGTTAGGATTTCTAATGTTTAGTTAGTATATTAGTGTGTGTTATATAATATAAGGTGTGTTAGGGTGTTCGGGGACCCTAACTAGCTCAGAAAAGTAAGAACAATGTGTTTGGCAATATTTTTATGTTCCGGGTAGAGTCCGGTTGTTCGGTTGGATGTTGATCCGTTAAAGTGCTAAATAAAGCTTTAAAGTGTCTTTTATATTATTTTTAGTAACACATTAAATTCCCAACACTTTGGAAAGTGTCTAGGACTATTTTGCCAAGTTTTTGCACTTTACTAGCATTGTTAAATGCTGAATTTTGGTATTTAGTGCAGAATTCTGCACTTTAAGTATATTTTAGGCACTTCCGGGCACTATAACTATCACCTAGTGATGCAGTTTTATGGTTCTCACTTCCCTACACTCCCTACTAGTGTAGTACTTTATTCCCGGCTCCTACTGGGCCTCAATATAGTGTCTGTCTAGGTGCTGGCATTGTCAGCATGTTTTTATGGTTATCCGCTCACTGTGCTAACTGTGCTTTGTGCATCAAGTTTGTCACTAATGTTTGTATGTAATAAATGGAGTGACAGTATGAAAGTGATGCATGAGTATGTATGTATCAGAAAACAGAAAGCATTTTAATCACAATTGAAATCAAGCACAGTAGTTAAGCACTAATTAAATATTAATTAAAGGTACGGATACCTGTAAATGTGAGGGTTGTCACATTCTCCCCCCATTAAGAAAATTTATTCCCGAAATTTTAGGCTCTGCTTCTAGTTGCAGGGGTCTTGGGAAACAAATGGGGGTATTTTTCTTTCATACGATCCTCACGTTCCCACGTGAATTCTGGCCCATGTCTTGCATTCCATCGAACTTTGACGAGCCTGACACTACTCCTGCGTGTTTTGTTAACTTTCCAATCCGTAACCTCCACTGGTTCTTCAGTAAAGTGGAGCGTGTCGTCGATATGAACTTCGTCAGCAGGAATGATTACTGTCTCTTGTGTTGGACTCTTTTTCAAATTTGATACATGAAATGTATCATGAACACCATTAAGTTCAGCAGGTAGGTCCAACTTGTATGCCACAAGCCCAATCCTTTGCAGGATTCTGAATGGGACAATGTAACGTGGATTCAGCTTCCCACGCTTCCCAAAGCGTGCCACACCCTTCCAGGGTGAAACCTTTAACAAAACCATATCCCCAACTTGAAACTCTAAAGGTTTCCTCCTTTGGTTTGCATAGTCTTTCTATCTGTCACGAGCCGCCTTGATGCGCTCTCGGATCTGTGCAATCTTGTCTGCCGTCTCTTGGACTATTTCGGGACCAACAAGCTGTCTATCACCCGCATCAGCCCAGCACAGTGGTGAGTGACACTTACGTCCATAAAGAGCTTCAAATGGCGCGGCTCCAATACTTGAGTGGTAGCTGTTGTTGTACGAAAATTCGACCAATGGTAAATGATTATCCCAGCTACCACCTAGGTCCATTACACATGCTCTCAGCATATCTTCCAATGTCTGAATAGTTCTTTCACTTTGGACATCAGTTTGTGGGTGAAACGCGGTGCTCAGATTTAACTGAGAACCAAATGCCTCTTGAAAGGATTGCCAAATCCTTGACACGAATCTCCCATCCCTATCAGAGATGATTGAGAGAGGCACTCCATGTCATGCAACGATCTCTCTCATGTATATTTCAG
Organism: Helianthus tuberosus; assembly: GCA_030545235.1. NCBI lineage: Eukaryota > Viridiplantae > Streptophyta > Magnoliopsida > Asterales > Asteraceae > Helianthus > Helianthus tuberosus. Next base: position 222,578 of record JARYGA010060142.1, on the reverse strand, counting down.
CAAGTTTACTCGTGTTGTCTTTTTCCTTGATTGGCAAAAAGTGCGCAGACTTTGTTAGATGGTCTACTATCACCCAAATCGTATCGTGTCCCTTGGGCATCTTTGGCAATTTTGTTATGAAATCCATTGAAATCTGTTCCCGTTTCCATTTGGGTATTTCAGGTTGCTGCAGAAGACCTGAAGGCTTCTGGTACTCGGCCTTAACCTTGGCGCAAGTTAAACATTTACCAACGTATATTGCAACATCGCCTTTCATCCTTGGCCACCAGTAGAAATCCTTAAGATCTTGGTACATCTTATCCGCTCCTGGATGAATCGAGTACCGTGATTTGTGAGCTTCATCAAAAACAACCTTTCTCAATCCACCAAACAGAGGAACCCAAATCCGTTTCATAAAGCACAAAGTTCCTTCCTCGTTTGGTACCAACTGCTTCTCCATCCCATGGAGATACTCGTCCTCAATATTCCTTTCTTTCAAGGCTTCTCTCTGTGCGGCACGAATGCGCAAAGTGAGGTCTGTCTGGACAATCATCTCCAAAGCCCTAACCCTTATGGGCTTGATCCTTTCCTTTCGACTTAGGGCATCGGCGACCACATTCGCCTTCCCTGCATGATACTTGATTTCACAATCGTAGTCGTTCAATAGTTCTACCCAGCGCCTTTGCCTCATGTTAAGCTCCCTTTGGTTAAATATGTGCTGTAAGCTCTTGTGATCAGTGAAGATTGTACATCGCGTACCATTCAAATAATGTCGCCAGATCTTCAATGCAAATACCACTGTGCCTAACTCCAAGTCATGCGTGGTATAGTTTTTCTCGTGGACCTTTAACTGGCGTGACGCATATGCTATAACCTTCTGGCGCTGCATCAGTACGCAACCCAAGCCTTGACGCGAGGCGTCACAATATACCACGAAGTCATCCGTTCCTTCGGGCAGCGATAAGATCGGTGCGTCACAAAGCTTGTTCTTCAACAACTAAAACGCTTCTTCTTGCTTGTCACCCCAATCAAACTTCTTGTCTTTCTGGGTGAGGGAAGTCAAAGGTTGAGAAATTTTTGAGAAATCCTCAATGAACCTTCTATAATAACCAGCCAAACCTAAGAACTGTCAGATCTCGGTTGGCGTCTTAGGAGTTTCCCAGTCCTTGATCGCCTCGATCTTTGTGGGATCAACATGGATTCCATTTCCATTAACCACATGTCCAAGAAACTGGACTCCGCGTAACCAGAACTCGCACTTCGAGAACTTAGCATACAACTTCTCCTTTTTAAGTAGCTCTAGAATAGCTCTTAAGTGTTGTTCGTGCTCGTCCTTCGTCTTCGAGTAGATCAAAATGTCATCGATGAACACAATCATGAACTTGTCGAGGTACGGCTTACAAACTCTATTCATCAAATCCATAAAAACAGCTGGCGCGTTTGTCAACCCAAACGGCATCACCAGAAACTCGTAATGTCCGTATCGAGTTCTAAAAGCAGTCTTGGGAATACTTTCCTCTTGTATTCTCAACTGATGATATCCTGATCGCAAATCGATCTTTGAGTAGAAACTTGAGCCTTGCAGCTGATCAAATAGGTCATCGATTCTCGGCAAAGGATATCTATTCTTGATTGTTAACTTGTTAAGCTCGCGGTAGTCTATACACATACGAAAACTACCGTCCTTCTTCTTAACAAACAGAACTGGAGCTCCCCAAGGTGGAAGCTTGGTCTGATGAATCCTTTATCCAATAGCTCCTGGAGTTGTGTTGACAACTCCTGCATCTCCGAAGGTGCAAGTCTATAGGGTGCCTTGGCTACAGGCACGGCGCCTGGAGCCAAGTCAATGTGGAACTCGACTTGCCTTTGAGGCGGTAATCCTGGCAAGTCTTCTGGAAAGACTTCAGGATATTCTCTTACGACCGGAATGTCTTCGATCTTCGGTTCAGCAGCTTCTTTATCCACGATGTGTGCCAAGTAGGCAACACATCCCTTCTGTAAACACTTTCTAGCTTTCAGACAGCTGATGATTCTTAGAGGCGTATCGTGTTTTTCTCCATGAACTACGATCGTCTCACCATCTGCCATTGGGATGCGGATCGTCTTCTGGTGACAAACGATCTCAGCTTTGTTGCTCGACAACCAATCCATTCCCACTACCACGTCGAAGCTTCCCAACTCGACAAGTAGCAGATCTAGCGTAAATTCATGCCCTCCCAGTTCTGTCACGCATCCTCTGATGACTTCACCTGTTTCAACTAGTTTCCCATTCGCCAATTCAATCGAGTACGAAACGTCTAACTTACTAGCGGTTAGACCAAGTATATTCTTAAATTCTAACGACACGAAGCTATAATCGGCACCAGTATCAAACAGAACAGATGCAAAGCGTTGGTTTATAGGGAACGTACCAGTGACAACGTTTGGATCCTGGCGCGCTTCCCTTGAGCCGATGTTGAATACCCTCCCACGGGCTTGATTCAGCTTCGGGCATTCCCTCTTAAAGTGTCCAACATCTCCACAATTAAAGCATCCTGGCCCTCGGCCATTCCCATTTCCATCTCCACCTTAAGCGTTGTTTCGGTTACGACTTCCATTCCCAGCTTGATTCGCAACATTCCCACGATTTCCATTCCCTCCATTATTCCCTTGCGGGCGGTTTCCATTACCACCACGGTTATTGTTATTGAAACCCCTTTGGTCACCCTGGCCTGAGCCAACCCAGCATGTATACTTTGTGTGGCCGTTCCTTCCACACGACTCGCATTTCCTCAATCCGCACTGGCCAGAATGATGGCGCTAGCATGTATCACACTTGGGCAGAGTGCCCATATAACCCTTTTCCTTTGTTTTCGACACTGGTTGTAGCTCTTGCCGGTGTGCTCGACTCACCTTTCTTGCTCACATGGCTGGTACCTTGCTTGAAGTTGGAAAATTTTCGTTTGTTTTCACCAGACGACTCCACATGAGTCTCTTTCTTCTTTGGTTCAACATTTGAGAACTTGTTCAACCGAATGGCCTCCTCAGAAAGCGCCACACTAAGATCGATTGCTTCTGTAATCGTTGCAGGCTTGGATGTCACACCCCGATATTTCCACGTACTACCGGTGGGCCCGGTGGGCCCGGTGGGGAGTATCGTGACGTAGTTGATATCATCATAGTCAAACAACACAAATTTAAATGCACAGCGGAAGCAAAAGATAGATTCATTTCAACTGAATAAAATTGTAATATTGAGTATCACAAAATAGTTGAAACAGATCCACAGGCGGATCAAATAAAAAGGAAATTGTTCAACAGACTTTAAAGGCATCTAAAGCTTGCGAGACTTGAGTAGTGATGCCTGGAGTAGCCAGCCTATTCCGTCTAGTACCTGCACTTAGCCTTTTTGGAAAATACGTCAGTTTACACTGTTAAATACAACTTAACTGACTCATTTTGAAAAGAGTTTAAAAATTAATTTGAATGCACTTAGGCAAAAATATCTTTTATAACTTGGGACAATTATTCAAAAATAATCTTGTATACAGTTTTACTTATTTGTCGTCCGTCAGTGCCGGTTTGTATGGCCGGTCTAGATTAATTGACACGCCACAGGTATAATACCCACAAGGCTGATTCCTTTAAGTGGGCTACCAGTTTTTACATATGCAACTGTCAGGTGTACGCCTACACCCCGTGCTTAGGTCGTGGCCATTTCTTCGAATGATGCCAAGGATATCCGGGACATGGTCATTTAACCCCCAAGGGCCATACACCAAATAATACAGAATAAAGCGAGTTATGTAAATACATTAATCACAATCCGATTTAAATGACTACATACCCGACCAAGCGGTACTTTTATAGTACCGTATCCCAAGCCCGTATAAGGAAAATAAGTTAAGAGTATTTACCTGAGCAAATTTATACAATTTATCCCAGCCGTATACCACCAAGCAAGTACAGATAGCTTTTACTGGGCTCCTAAATCTAGAACAAAGGTTTTTAATAACCTATTAGATTCCTAACGGGTCTTTAATTAAGCCTAAGCTTAGACCGGTTAGTTTTCAAAAGGAAGACACGGTTCAAACGCATGATAAAGCGAAGACCGGTTTAGAATGTGGTTTTGACCCGAAAAGATTGTATTCTTGTTTAATATGGGTAACTTAAACACATTCTGAATTTTGAGACAAAAACGATATGGTTTGACCCGTTTCGGCTAATATATGCAAACTAGTTACATACGCCGATCCGAACGCGAAAAGTGCGTAACGAGTAACCAAATGAGTCATATACAAGTTTCCTAAGTTAATATGCCCTAAATATGTTGTGATAACAGTAGGATACCTTCCATTATGCCCAAAACAAGTTTAAGAACAATTTATGCCCCGTATGGGGTATTTTGGTCATTTTAAAGGTTATAAGAGAGTTTAAATATCATTCTGAGTTACAGGTCTGATTAAATCAGTAATTATACTTAATTTAATAAGTCATATCAGTAGGGTATCATATATATCTGAAATTTATTAATTATAACCATACTATGCACCGTAGGGGCATTTTGGTAATTCCACATAGGCTTAAACGGGCAAAACAGAGAATCTGAGTTTAAAACTTTTGCTTACTGTTAAAATATAGAAATTTACTGAAAATATCAGTAGGCATCAACACTTATATATTTAAACTAGCTTCGATACATACTATGCGTTAAAAACGCTTAAAAAGGCGATTTGGAGCCATTTCCGGGTTTTGCATAGAAAGCTGATATTTTTATTATTCCAGAAGGCTCAAAATATTTTATTTATCATATTAGATTAGTAGAAAAAGGTTTAGGGTCAAAAGGATTTGTAAAACTCATTTTATAGCCCAAAAGGGCAAAACCGGCAATTACCGAATCAAGCCTAGAACCCTATGTTTTGCTCAGCCTAAAAATAAATAAAAATCTTTAAAAATCCCAAAATATTATTTTATATCAGTAGGTAAAAATTTTGGTATCAAAAATTGGGTTTAGATAGGATATACGCTAATTACGCCGTTTAATTAATAAAAGGCTTTCTAATTACGCTATTGAGCATAACTCCTAATCTAGACCTCAAACTGATGACCAATTTTAGGGACAAGTTTATAAATCAGTAATAAAGATTATTGTCCTCTCACATTTTCAAAATTCTCGTTTTAGGGTCAAAAGGGCATAACGGTCAACATTTAGGCATTTAACGGAAACAACCATGAACTAGGATTTCTATGGAACCAAGTTGTATAACCTTGGAGGGTTATACTAACCTATAACCTGGTCCTAAAGGAATCCTAAGGCATATCTAAACTAAGCTAAATCGGGTCAGAACTGAAAGTCAAAACAAAAGTCAACTTTTGCGACTTTCGGTTCCGAACCGAGCCTATACTTAGAATTGTCGGGTTGAATCATGCTTAGACATGTTCAACTAATATTTACCAATTTATTAAAGAGAGAAAACTGATTTTATGGTTTTTATATTAATAGTTATTAATTTTATTTAAAACTAACCCGATTGACTTTTATTTGACCCGACAATTTAACTAAATAAACGTGGTAATTAGGAGGTGCCCTTTTGAGGGTTTAACACCTACCTAATTACGGTCACACGTAGCCATGTTCGTTACGAACAATGGCTCAACCGTTTAAAGTCAAAGCGTTTATAAAAAACGCTTGAATTTTCGGTTTAAAACGCTAAATAATTAAACTAAGCACGAAAGGACACTTACAAAGGGTCCAAGCAAGGATGGAATTGATCTAGGATGTTCAGGTATGAAGCACAAAGGCCCCAACTTAGAACAATTCAGATCATGGGTGAAATGAGAGCAAGAATCAAGTGGGTTTATATAGGATTTTGAGAACCGTTAGGATCGTTCCTCGATAACCGTGCATAAATCTTGGCCCTCCATGTGTGCCCATGGTTTCTAAATACAATGGGTGTTGAAAACCAGCTCATGGTGTTGAGAATTTTACCTAAAAGCCCTTGAAAAATGACAAAAATGCTGAAAATATGAATCTGCCCAGACCTGGGCGTAGGCTACGCTGCAGGGGGCGTAGCCTACGGCCTGCACAGCTCAAACAAACTTTCAAAAGTGCAGTTTTGGTCTCTGCTTGCATAATAATGTGTTTCTGACACATCTAAGGCCTGTTAACCTCATTTAAAGGCTCTAACATGATGCCTAAATATAGGGGACATGAAACATGCTCAAAAACATGTCGGATGTCGGTTCGTTTGGCCGTACGGTCATGTTGTTCGTCTAATTACGACAAAACACGGACGGATGCGAAAAACGATCCAAACTACGCGACGAATGGAATTTTATCAAGCCATACACTAAAATAAAATATTTTAGTGCTTACATGAATTTTTGGGTGCCCGGGTATATTCAGAATGTGAGATATGCGCGAAAATGCAAACTTGTGCACTTTTTGGCACTTTTAGACCCTCCATGACTTAAAAGTTTAGTTTTGCGCATCAAACACCTCCAAACCTATATCTAAGCTAGGTAAGGGATATTTAGGGTATGTTTAACATACGATCATATTCCGAAAGGTCCGATACCCTACGAATTGACATACTTTTGCAGTTTGACGCAAATAGTCCTTTAATTGCGCAAAGTAGCGTGAAATGCCGTTTAATGATATCTAAGCCTTCCATGGCCCATATTGATCATTCCCAAGCATATACTTAAATGTTACTATGCTCTCATTCGCTTAGATGGTCACCGAAAGGCGTAGATTCAAAAGTTGACGCTTTAGGTCCCTCTATTGCGCAAACTTGCGCATCTCATCATTTAATAGCATTGAAACATTATCTAATCCATATTAGGCATTCTTGAAAGTATTATTAAACATCACGATACTTCGGGTTCGCTAAAAGGTCATTCAGAGGTATAATTAAACATATTGACACTTTTAGTCCCTCTAACTTGCAAAGTTGCGCGTAACTTTACTTATAGGCATAAAAACCTTAGACGGCCATTACTTGGCATTCCCGAGAGTATAATCAAATATCATGAAGCTCCCGGTTTATTAAAATGTCACTCAGAGGTAAGAATTAACATGTTGACGCTTTTAACCCTTCATCGCGCAAACTTTCAACTAATTACGCAAACGGCTACACTTAATCATCAAGTGGCTCATTTGTGAATATAAACATCGTAAGAGATTATTTAGAAACTTATTTTAGGTATGTTATCACTTTCAGTCCTTTCATAATCAAAGTTTTTGATTTTTCGAAAAAATTAGTCCCTTAAATTCAATGTTTGACTTTATTAGGGTTTATTACACGTGTCAATACATCATTGGACGTGATTTTACGAGGTGTTACATCCTCACCCCCTTAAAATAAATCTCGACCTCGAGATTTGCTAAAATGCTGGAAGTACTTTTTGTCACATAATGGACCAAATTTCTATAGCATATCTGGAGCCTCTCCAAGCTCCCAAGTTGACCTCTATAATAGGTACATGTATCCTTTTGGGGCTTCTTAACTTGCTGATCTTTAATTGATACGGGTTTTTTATCAAACCAAAAATCTTCAATAATATGCATATCATTAGTTGATAATGCATCGTGACTTATTAGGGAAACATATCCTTAAACCATTAGTGTGGGTTTCATTGCGAGTTTCACCAAGCTCCTTAAATGGGTTTTAGCTCATAAGCTATTTGATCTTGATACATTCGATTCCTTCGAATGATTTTATATATTCAGAGCTTAACTAGTCTGATAATTAACAAATTGGCACACCCTTCCAGGGTGATATCTTTTGTTGAACCTTATTCCTTAACAAAAACTTAGGAGGGTTGCTATATTCATAAATCCTTGATTTTCTGCCGAATACTGGCAACTTACCGATGATTATGGATTTTTTTGATCTTATTTGTTGTTTCCAAGGCAACTTTCAGATCCTGATAATTGGACTTACCAATCTTTTGTCCAACATTAGATGTTTAACATTCCATCTATACAAGGTCTCCCAAGGAGCAGCCTTAATACTTATACATCAATTATTATAGAAAAGCTTATCTCAAGGTGAGATGGTTATTCCAATCACTGCTTAAAACTAATCTTAAGGGATGGCTAACCCTTGCCGTTAGTCGAGCAAATCGACGATCCTGGGCAGCTGATGGAAATTCTTAATTGTTGCCTAATCAGAGTTGTGGTAATCAATGCATAAACAAAATGAACCTTCTTTCTTAATTAACAATACCAAATGCTCAGAATATTGAGTTAGGCTAAATGAATCCTCTTATTTTAAAACTTACTTAATCAGGGTTTCGATTCTTCTAATGATGGCACTAGCCGTCTTGGAGATTTCCTAATAATACATCCCTAAATGGGATATAAATCTTAACTCTACTTACCTTACAAGAGGTAAACAGGGTAGTCCTAGGAGAAGATAATCAAGATACAAGGAGGTTACAGAGATTTTCCAAATCTCATGCTCCAGTTCATCTATCATATACTGTGTCGGATAAGTGACATATTTATGTTACGAGTCCACAAATTCCTTAATCGAAGACCTTTACTTGGTCAATTCCATTCTGGATATCTTCTTTGAATACCTTTAGCTGACTTTAGTACCATATGCCCATCGGGATATCTTTGAAGTTCCATGCATTAAACCTCCATACTGATCAGGCATGGAAGCAATCTATGGAACATATTAAAGATACACCAATCCTCATACGGCGCTTTTATCATACCATATGGTATTCGCAATCGATAGAGATCAAGAGATATCAACTATATATGCTGACGCACTTCCTCTAGAGAGAGGATACTTCTAAAATTTTACGACTGAAGGTTTCTGACAAGAATAGAAGAAATGGTTCTTATGATTTCTCCTGTAAGTTTTACCTTACACTTAACATCTGGGGTTCTTACGGGATAATTTCTAAAAGTTTGCTAAGCTTATGGTTTTATGAGAGACTTAGCAGTACCTGAAACCAAACGTAACTCTTAGCAATAAAATCACAATAAGGAATTTATCTGGTGTCATTATTAAGGTGAACTACCTCTAATCATTCATCAGGAGGGTTAAACGCCTCCATTCTTAATCCTTTTACTTAGCTATAAAATCCTTGACAAATTTTAGGGCGGTGTCAGCTTTGACTGGTTATTTCTTAATCTATAAAACGTGAGTGGCTGAGGTAAATCCATAATGGATTTATAACAAACAGGCTTTGAAATTATAATGTGCCCTCTTATTGTCGGTGCTAACCACCAATAACTATTGCATTACGCTTAGATTTTGGGTAAGTGGAATATGGCACTATCTCAGCCAATGAATTAAAATTTGTCACATACTGTAGACAATCTAAAACTTTTATGGTGAGAGTCCGAAAATTCTTATCCCATCTTTTTCCATTTCATGAAACGGGTAATAGGTTTTTCTAATAAGGTCCTTAAAACCTTGACCATCCCACACTGTATAAGGGGATCTTTCTTGTGGACTTCATTAATGTCCTCACTAATTAAGGGTGTTGCCATCGAATGGCTGTGATGCATATCTCACCGCGTTCTTTTCAGCGTAACCGCTGATACACCTAATGGTTTCTACTTCATCCAACAATTTCCTGCAATTGATGGTCCCTTTTTACTATTGAAGTTTCTTGACTTCCAAGAGACGAAGTACTTTTAAGTACACCCAAAAATAATGGGCTCCTTACCATATATGCCTTTGTTGGGTTTATTCTTCGCATTTGAAGTATGTATGAAGCTCTTCTCATGAGCAGCGACATGTGTTTTAGAGCAAACAGCATTTGGCTTCTTGAACCTTTTCATGAATTTTCTTATAGATTTTCTAACAGTTGCGTTATTCACGGTTTTGGCGATTAACTCCCTTAACATTGAGGTTCATATTTGATGCACCATTAACATTTGTCGCATTTCTAGCATCGCGACTTTTGTTTGTCCCTTCTGAGTTTCCATACTCATAGCTTTGGTATTAAATACCAAATTCTGCAGGTACATAGGCAATCCATACCATGTGTCTCCTTGAATTGTCAAAGGCTCACCATAAGGAGTCTTGTTAACTACTTGCTTCTTATCACCCACAATATGGGCTTAGCTATAAGATGACCAATCCATTCCTATCACTATATCGAGTCCCTATATTTCAACGAAAACAAGGACAGTGGAAAAGAATGGTTCCTAATGGATATAAAACATCCATCTAATATTGTTAAAGCAGTCTCTGAGGTACCATTGGCCAATCCTACTTTATACTTAACGCTTAGAGTTTTAACACGCAGATTTAAAGATTTACAAAATCCATTGTCTACGAAAGACTTATCTGAACCTGAATTAAATAATACTCTAGCATGAGCGTTATTGATAAAGAAAGTACCTGTTGTGACATTATCATCCCGAATAGCCTCTTGAGCATTCATCTGGGAGCTTCCAGCTTTGGTCTTCTTAGCCTTGCCAGGCTTCTTGGTTTTATTTGGGCAATTTGTCTTGACGTTCCCTATTTCATTGCAACCATAGCAGGTTGCGTCCTTTATGTCTTGGCACTCCAAAGTCTTGTGCCCTTCCTTATTACAAATTCCACAAGGCTTAGCTTGTGAATTTAAAGTTCCTTTTCCTTTAGTCGCCTTCTTTGGGCAGCGGGTCTTTATGTGCCCTTTCCCGCCACAACCATGACAGGTCGCATCTTCCAACTTTTTGCAATCCAAGGTCTTATGCTCCTTGGACTTGCAGATTCCACAAGGTGAAGGCTGAAATTCAAATCTCCATTTCCCAAGGTGGTATTTCCTACAGGTTTTGCATCTAGTCTTTTCACTTGAAGGCTGGTTGTCCTTCAATTCCTTGCATTCATGGGTCTTGTGATCCATCTCTTTACAGATGCCACATCCCCTGGTCTATTCATATATACATTTTCCGAAGTGCTTTTTCTTCCCGCAGATTTTACATTCGGGTTTTGCCTCCTTTGGCTTGGACTGGTCATAGTTTGAACCGGTCTTACCCTTTTTATAACCCTTATTTGGGGTATTATCGCACTTTCGCTTATGATCCTTTAATACATGGTCCACAGTGTTGTTTACGGCTGTATCCATCATAGCCTGTAGCTCGGTGCCCGTTAAGTTCAGTCTTGCATCATTATTCTGATCAACTGGATGATTGCGAGCTTCAGAGGGGTCAGCCATGATGAAGCTTTGAAGGCTACAAACCAAGCAGTAATAATCTGTTTAATTATGTAGTGAATTTTCGAACTTGATAATTAAATAGCCATGGTGCGATTAAACCATATAGGCTAGTAGATAGTATTTAATTTATTTGATTATGCTTTGCCTAGGTTTTTAAATAAACCATCTTTGGCATTTAAATGGAATATAATCCTTTATGTTTATTAGACAGGGGACATAAATCACGACTGTCAATGTCGTACCGACATTTTATATAGCACAAGGGCTTGTTCCAAAGGACTTTTGATGGCACAAATGCCTTTGTCACTAGGGAAAATTTTAAAACATAATCAATGATTCCTTTGGATCGGAAAAATTTCATAGTTCATTGTCTTTGACAAGAAGTTATGAAATAAAACTATCTTTTTCATGTATACATCTTTGCGCGTAGGTATACATCCCAGATGGATGTTTAGATGTGTACATCATGTTCGACGTTTATTAGCCATGATTCCTATTGATCATTTACGCTAAATAAGGGGTTTGGAAATTCCTAATATGAAGATGACAAGTGTGATTTTATCGCATCACTGTTTTCAGGAGTGTTAACATATTTTCAGATGTTAACAAGGATCTGAATTTCTTTTAAACAGGTCTTACCATCTTAGCTAGGTCTTTAATGACATTCAAGCTAGGTTATACCTTTTAAGATTTTCTTTTAATATGTATACTGGCAGGAAAGGAATGATATTTATTTTATTCAGGATTTTCATTATATTTATCCTAGATTTAATTAAATATAACTATGGCACAAAAAGCCAAGTCCTAAGGGCAACTTTAAATTATAAACCATGATTTTGTAGAATCAAGGTATATAGGCTTGAACGTTGTTCATTGCCTTTTCTTGACAGGGAGTTGTAGGCTACGACTGTCGTTTGTCTTATATGACAATGAATATGGCCCGTAAGCATTACATCCCTAACGGATGCTTAATTCACAAAATAAGAAGGGATTTCGGGAGAATCCCGTATAAGGATGATTTATGCGATTTTATCGAACCACGTCTGCCAGGAATGTTAAGTTACTGATGTTAACAAGGATTTGAATCTTTTGAATAGGTTCTACCATCTTGGCCTTGTCGTATAGGCTAGGTTTACCTTTAAGATTCTTTTTCATTTTTAACGCAGAACAATCCTAAATTGAGATGTTAATAGGGATCTGAATCTAATTGAGGAACTGCCATCTTGGCCCTGTTCTTAAAATGAAACATGGGCTAGGTCTTGTCCTTTTTAGATTTTGCCATTTTTATTATAATGGTAGACCTTATAAAATGAATATTATTATTCATATTTTATGTTCATATATAATGATGTATATAACATTTAGATAAAACATTCCAAGGTTTTTTTTTAAAAGAGGTTCAGAATTGCCCTAAACGGGACTTGAAAGGAACATGTTGTCCTCGAAGGAACTGGAAGATAAATATGTTCTTATGAGGACTATTAAGGAAACAATCTTCAGCAAAAGGAGTTCTCTTCTTTACTTTATTTCTGAATGTTTTCTCCTTGGTTGCACGTTAATCCTGGTCGCAGTACGAAGCTCGGCCTTCCCTAGGCTTTGAATGGGGAGAATTACCATTATGGCTTCTTTGCTTGGTGACGTATTTAAAATATATCGAATTGAAAGCAATAATTCTCCTAATAGAGCTGAGAGTATTCCTATGCTAAGTCTAGACTCAGAAGGTCAAGGAATGTGCTACTGTGTCATTGAGATTAAACACAAAAAGGCTAGTGTTTAATTCACTCAATGTTGGCTCTGATACCAACCTGTCACACCCCGATATTTCCACGTACTACCGGTGGGCCCGGTGGGGAGTATCGTGACGTAGTTGATATCATCATAGTCAAACAACACAAATTTAAATGCATAGGGGAAGCAAAAGATAAATTCATTTCAACTGAATAAAATTGTAATATTGAGTATCACAAAATAGTTGAAACAGATCCACAGGCGGATCAAATAAAAAGGAAATTGTTCAACAGACTTTAAAGGCATCTAAAGCTTGCGAGACTTGAGTAGTGATGCCTGGAGTAGCCAGCCTATTCCGTCTAGTACCTGCACTTAGCCTTTTTGGAAAATACGTCAGTTTACACTGGTAAATACAACTTAACTGACTCATTTTGAAAAGAGTTTAAAAATTAATTTGAATGCACTTAGGCAAAAATATCTTTTATAACTTGGGACAATTATTCAAAAATAATCTTGTATACAGTTTTACTTATTTGTCATCCGTCAGTGCCGGTTTGTATGGCCGGTCTAGATTAATTGACACGCCACAGGTATAATACCCACAAGGCTGATTCCTTTAAGTGGGCTACCAGTTTTTACATATGCAACTGTCATGTGTACGCCTACACCCCGTGCTTAGGTCGTGGCCATTTCTTCGAATGATGCCAAGGATATCCGGGACATGGTCATTTAACCCCCAAGGGCCATACACCAAATAATACAGAATAAAGCGAGTTATGTAAATACATTAATCACAATCCGATTTAAATGACTACATACCCGACCAAGCGGTACTTTTATAGTACCGTATCCCAAGCCCGTATAAGGAAAATAAGTTAAGAGTATTTACCTGAGCAAATTTATACAATTTATCCCAGCCGTATACCACCAAGCAAGTACAGATAGCTTTTACTGGGTTCCTAAATCTGGAACGAAGGTTTTTAATAACCTATTAGATTCCTAACGGGTCTTTAATTAAGCCTAAGCTTAGACCGGTTAGTTTTCAAAAGGAAGACACGGTTCAAACGCATGATAAAGCGAAGACCGGTTTAGAATGTGGTTTTGACCCGACAAGCTTGTATTCTTGTTTAATATGGGTAACTTAAACACATTCTGAATTTTGAGACAAAAACGATATGGTTTGATCCGTTTCGGCTAATATATGCAAACTAGTTACATACGCCGATCCGAACGCGAAAAGTGCGTAACGAGTAACCAAATGAGTCATATACAAGTTTCCTAATTTAATATGCCCTAAATATGTTGTGATATCAGTAGGATACCTTCCATTATGCCCAAAACGAGTTTAAGAACAATTTATGCCCCGTAGGGGGTATTTTGGTCATTTTAAAGGTTATAAGAGAGTTTAAATATCATTATGAGTTCAGGTCTGATTAAATCAGTAATTATACTTAATTTAATAAGTCATATCATTAGGTTATCATATATATGTGAAATTTATTAATTATAACCATACTATGCACCGTAGGGGCATTTTGGTAATTCCACATAGGCTTAAAAGGGCAAAACAGAGAATCTGAGTTTAAAACTTTTGCTTACTGTTAAAATATAGAAATTTACTGAAAATATCAGTAGGCATCAACACATATATATTTAAACTAGTTTCGATACATACTATGCGTTAAAAACGCTTAAAAAGGCGATTTGGAGCCATTTCCGGGGTTTGTATAGAAAGCTGATATTTTTATTATTCCAGAAGGCTCAAAATATTTTATTTATCATATTAGATCAGTAGAAAAAGGTTTGGGGTCAAAAGGATTTGTAAAACTCATTTTATAGCCCAAAAGGGCAAAACCGGCAATTACCGAATCAAGCCTAGAACCCTATGTTATGCTCAGCCTAAAAATAAATAAAAATCTTTAAAAATCCCAAAATATTATTTTATATCAGTAGGTAAAAAGTTTGGTATCAAAAATTGGGTTTAGATAGGATATACGTTAATTACGCCGTTTAATTAATAAAAGGCTTTCTAATTACGCTATTGAGCATAACTCCTAATCTAGACCTCAAACTGATGTCAAATTTTAGGGACAAGTTTAAAAATCAGTAATAAATATTATTGTCCTCTCACATTTTCAAAATTCTCGTTTTAGGTTCAAAAGGGCATAACGGTCAACATTTAGGCATTTAACGGAAACAAGCATGAACTAGGATTTCTATGGAACCAAGTTGTATAACCTCGGAGGGTTATATTAACCTATAACCTGGTCCTAAAGGAATCCTAAGGCATATCTAAACTAAGCTAAATCGGGTCATAACTGAAAGTCAAAACAAAAGTCAACTTTTGCGACTTTCGGTTCCGAACCGAGCCTATACTTAGAATTGTCGGGTTGAATCATGCTTAGACATGTTCAACTAATATTTACCAATTTATTAAAGAGAGAAAACTGATTTTATGGTTTTTATATTAATAGTTATTAATTTTATTTAAAACTAACCCAATTGACTTTTATTTGACCCGACAATTTAACTAAGTAAACGTGGTAATTAGGAGGTGCCCTTTTGAGGGTTTAACACCTACCTAATTACGGTCACGTGGCCATGTTCGTTACGAACAATGGCTCAACCGTTTAAAAGTCAAAGCGTTTATCGAAAACGCTTGACTTTTCGGTTTAAAACGCTAAATAATTAAACTAAGCATGAAATGACACTTACAAAGGGTCCAAGCAAGGATGGAATTGATCTAGGATGTTCAGGTATGAAGCACAAAGGCCCCAACTTAGAACAATTCAGATCATGGGTGAAATGAGAGCAAGAATCAAGTGGGTTTATATAGGATTTTGAGAACCGTTAGGATCGTTCCTCGATAACCGTGCTTAAATCTTGGCCCTCCATGTGTGCCTATGGTTTCTAAATACAATGGGTGTTGAAAACCAGCTCATGGTGTTGAGAATTTTACCTAAAAGCCCTTGAAAAATGACAAAAATGCAGAAAATATGAATCTGCCCAGACCTGGGCGTAGGCTACGCTGCAGGAGGCGTAGCCTACGGCCTGCACAGCTCAAACAAACTTTCAAAAGTGCAGTTTTGGTCCCTGCTTGCATAATAATGTGTTTCTGACACATCTAAGGCCTGTTAACCTCATTTCAAGGCTCTAACATGATGCCTAAATATAGGGGACATGAAACATACTCAAAACATGTCAGATGTCGGTTCGTTTGGCCGTACGGTCACGTTGTTCGTCTAATTACGACGAAACACGGACGGACGCGAAAAACGATCCAAACTACGCGACGAATGGAATTTTATCAATCCATACACTAAAATAAAATATTTTAGTACTTACATAAATTTTTGGGTGCCCGGGTATATTCAGAATGTGAGATATACGCGAAAATGCAAACTTGTGCACTTTTTGACACTTTTAGTCCCTGCGTGACTTAAAAGTTTATTTTTGCGCATCAAACACTTCCAAACCTATATCTAAGCTAGGTAAGGGATATTTAGGGTATGTTTAACTTACGATCATATTCCGGAAGGTCCGATACCCTACGAATCGACATACTTTTGCAGTTTGACGCAAATAGTCCTTTAATTGCGCAAAGTAGCGTGAAATGCCGTTTAATGATATCCAAGCCTTCCATGGCCCATATTGATCATTCCCAAGCATATAATTAAATGTTACTACGCTCGCGTTCACTTAGATGGTCACCGAAAGGCGTAGATTCAAAAGTTGACGCTTTAGGTCCCTCTATTGCGCAAACTTGCGCATCTCATCATTTAATAGCATTGAAACATTATCTAATCCTGTAATCCATATTAGGCATTCTTGAAAATATTATTAAACATCACGATACTTCGGGTTCGCTAAAAGGTCATTCAGAGGTATAATTAAACATATTGACACTTTTAGTCCCTCTAACTTGCAAAGTTGCGCGTAACTTTACTTATAGGCATAAAAACCTTAGACGGCCATTACTTGGCATTCCCGAGAGTATATTAAAATATCATGAAGCTCCCAGTTTATTAAAAGGTCACTCAGAGGTAAGAATTAACATGTTGACGCTTTTAACCCTTTATCGCGCAAACTTTCAATTAATTACGCAAACGGCTACACTTAATCATCAAGTGGCTCATTTGTGAATATAAACATCGTAAGAGATTATTTAGAAACTTATTTTAGGTATGTTATCACTTCCAGTCCTTTCATAATCAAAGTTTTCGATTTTTCAAAAAAATTAGTCCCTTAAATTCAATGTTTGACTTTATTAGGGTTTATTACACGTGTCAATACATCATTGGACGTGATTTTACGAGGTGTTACATTGGATGTGGTAACCATACTCATGATTTGGGGTGCCAGTCCCCAGATGAAGCGCTCGACTCGTTTAAATTCGGGCGTGACCATGTACGGCACTACGTGAGACAAATCATGAAACCTTTGAACACATTCCGCAATCTTGGGACCTTCCATTCTTTGGTGCCAGAACTCAGTCTCTAGCTTCTGTATTTCAGCACGCGAGCAGTACTTCCTTCTCATGAGCTCCTTCAGCTCATTCCATGACAATGCATAAGCAGCAGCTTCTCCTAAAGTTTGCACTTGCAGATTCCACCACGATAGGGCGCCATCCAGAAACAGCCCTGAGATGTAGGTCACTTGTTGTTCGGGAGCACACTTGCTCATTCTTAAGACAGAATCTGTCTTCTCAGCCCACCTAACAAACGTAACAGCACCTCCAGTGCCGTCGAAGTTCACGGGCTTGCAGTCGAGGAATTGCTTGTAGGTGCACCCTGCACATACGTTGGAATTTACAAATGGTATTAGCGGACGTGCTATAAATATCCAAATGTATCTCACATGAATTAACATTACCATTGGGTGGATTGTTGTTGTCGTTGTTGTTGTTCGAAGTGTTCCTGCTCGTTTCTGTTTGGGAGGCCGCATACTGTGCTATAGCTGCGGCAATTATCCCCTGGAGTTCCGCCTCGGTAGTAGGCATGCGTACATCGTGTCTTGGAGGCATCTTCTAAAAGATGATCATGTAGGTCAGGTCATAGTAAGTATAATAAGAATGTATATATAGTAGCATTTATCAATCACATAACATCTCATGTTATAAATTAAAACATATAACTCAACAAAGCATGTAGTGAGAACGTTGCCATTGTGCTTCATTAATCACGACCACAATATTGTTTTACATGTTTAGTAGTACATCACATATCTGAATAAAATCATGGGGCTACATCACCCTCAAAAATACAAGTCAAACTACAACTATCATATACAAAAGTGTAATCTCTCAAAAGGCTTCGTAAGCTGGTTCAATAGCGACCTTCTCACCAAAAGATCGACCTGCATAAAACCAAAAATGCCTATGCTGATGGCGGCGGAGGAGGAGGAAAATGAGAGAAAAGCAAGCGACGCATATGTAACCAGTCCTCCTCTAGGTCACGATAGGCGCGCAACAAATATGATATCTGCTGCTCAGAAGGCATGAAACGAGCGTCTGAATCGGGGGAAAGTGGACGAGGAGCGTGTGGTGCTGCAAATGGGGTCTGACAATGACAAGGCGGACATGGAGCTTTCTCTAAATCCTGAATACAACGCGTCAATGCATCCTGTTGTATCATCAAGGAAGTGAGGATGTCCTCCGTAGAGTACCCAACATGGTACGGGTGGTACGGATCAGACAGTGGCATGATAGGGGGCGTAGTCCATAAAAATGGCTCGCTCGATGGCATGAAGGATGGTGCAGTAGGTGGTGCAACAGAAGAAAACTGAGGTGTGAACGGTAAAGATGATGACAACACGGGTGGAACAGGAACAGGCGGCAGCCTAGATGACCCCTCTCTAGGACGAGGTGGCGGTATGTCCTGAAGGAACGTGATAGGTAGATCAGTGCGGTGAACATCCGTGGTGTGTGGGGGGAAACAAGGGGATATCAGTGGGTACAGAAACAGGTGCTACTAGAGGTGTAACAGGTAACACAAATGGTGGGTAATCGTCATCGATCCACCCGTTACGGGTGTCGGTGTAACGTGGATCTATATGAGTTGCAAAAGGTGCACGGTCAAACAGTACCGGCACGGGATCGGGAAATGGCGCATCAACAACAGGATCATCTATCAAGGGTGGAGCAACAGCGGGAAGATCAGCAATGGGTATATCATCAATAAGAGGTGCAACGGCTGGTGCATCATCATGGACAGGGTCATGCTTTAATGCAGGGTCAGGAGCAACTACAGGCTCTGGGGCCACAGCAGGCTCCGGGTCAACAAGATCCATATCAAGATCAGCAGGGATGTCAAGCAAAGGATCAATAGGATCTACGGGCGCCTCTAGGGGCTGATCCATGTGAACAAACTCAATATCGTGGTCAGGATCGAAATCAGGGGGAAAGACCAGCTCAAAAGCGTCATCGACCCCGTGGTCAAACTCGAACTCATGCGATGGACCGGGTGCAGCTGACATCGCCATGTCAGGGTCAGAAGAGTGAGGCTGCACACCATGGTCGTGAAAAGATGCAGATGCCATAGACTCCAATGAGTCCGGGACAGGTGAACCAACAGGAAGCTCCTCTACAGGGGCCTCAGCAATGGGAAGAATAACGTCAGCATCAATAGGGGCCCCGCCCTCATAGTCAGCCTAAGGCGGATCCTCCTCAAACAGATCGATGTCGTCATCAGAAGCGACATCGAGTGGCATATCTACTACTGGAAAAGCAGCAAGAGGTATGGGAGCAGGGATCACCGCAAGTGGTAAATCCCCGGCAGGAAGGCCATCAGCAGGCTCAACTCCGACGTCAAGCAGCGCGCGAATGGCTGGAAATCATCGTCGTCAGTGCTGGTGGTGTCTGATGTGTAGACCTCTCGCTCTGAGGGAATCTCGTCTTCTGACACGATCGCCATGGGGTCTAGTGTGTCGGATACTCCTGTGTCTGACGATGAAACCATGATGTCTGTAACACAATCACATATATCAATCATAAAGTCAAATAGACACGTTAGCCACAATAAAGCAAACAAGTAATCATCCTAGTCTCCTAGACTACCCTCCCAGCCTCTCAGACTGAACCTCCTAGCCTCTCAGACTAACTCCCTGGTCTCTAAGACCAACCTCCCAGTCTCTAAGACTAAATCCTTGGTCTCTATGACCATCCTCCCAGTCTCTAAGACTAATCCTCCCCAATCTCTAAGATTGGACCCCTCAGTCTCTAAGACTGAACCTCCCTCAGCCTCTAAGACTGAACCTCCCCAGCCTCTAAGGCTGAACCTCCCTCAGTCTCTAAGACTAAACCTCCCTCAGTCTCTAAGACTGAACCTCCCCAGCCTCTAAGGCTGAACCTCCCCAGCCTTTAAGGCTGAACCTCCCTCAGTCTCTAAGGCTGAACCTCCCTCAGTCTCTAAGACTGAACCTCCCTCAGTCTCTAAGACTGAACCTCCCCAGCCTCTAAGGCTGAAATATATAAATTTTGAAAAAGTGTATTTGTGCCTTTTATTTGTAAAAATGTTTTGTATCCTGGATCTGGACGTTTTAGTGTATGCAATGTAAAAATGTTTTCGTGAGAGCCCTAGTGATCATAGTCGAGACTCGAGAAAGAATCCTAGTTCGCTATGATCGATGCTCTGATACCAAGCTGTCACACCCTGGCTTTTGCGGAAGCGTGGGTTTAATTGGTGTGACTTCTTAATACCATAGCACAATCACAACAATGTTATATGAAATAAAACACATGATTTTCATCCATTCAACAAGTTTTAAATGTTACCAAGACCACATTGTTTTAAAAGTCGACACATAAAACACATACAACCATGACATAATCAAAACATGTTCATACGACTCGGCCAAAGACTTGAAATAAAAACACAGTTTAAGACTTGTAACCCGTCCAGGCAAGGGTCACACTTCCTAAACTCGGATGACATCATTATTCCTTACGCAGCTTGACGTGAATGCATACCTTGCCAGATCCACTAATTTCCTGAAATACATGTAATTTTGAAATATAAAATAAAAGTTGAGCGAGTTCATGTAAAAGTGAGTATGTATAAACCTTTGTAATATGTCTGTATGTATGAAAAATCCCTGGTATGTAGCAATTAAGGAAAAAGAGATCACCATTGGGTTGCAAAGCCAATGATATGTGTGAAGTGATGCAGGAAGACTCAAACCTAGCAAATTTTTGCGTCGGGCACATAGTCACCACCTGGTCCACTCAGCGGACTCAGGAGTGGGGCTCGCTACACCCAAATAGATCTATCACTCATGTCCCTCGGTCCTACAACGAGGATTAATGACCCCAAGTACCACCTACCCACTCACATGATCTAAGTAGTAAACCCTCCTTAAGCTAACCATACCATGTATATAAAAGTCTGTAATAATTGTCGCATGTATTTCACCCCCGAAGTATAAAACTGAAAACAGTAAAGAAAAAAGGGGGAAATGAACTCACAGAAGTGCGTATCCCAAAACGTAAGTCTCCAACTCAACCTGCTGCGTGACGACCTACACGTACTAATGCCTATTAGACGGATGGTCGTGCCTTGGCTTAGGGTTTAACGTTTTTGGAGAAATAGTTAGGTAACTATTCCGTATTCACACTTCTTATTTATTTTATATTTCCTTCCCAAGGATGGGGGTTTTTATACATGTACACGTTATAATTCCGAAAAATATCTTTTAAGTCCCACTTATCTAACATATTTTAATTCCAAAATATACATATTTTTCCCAGAAATATTATATTTTACTTTATATTTTTTTCCAAATAATACTTTATCAAAATATACGTATGAGAGTATTTTCCGAAATACACATAAGTTACATTTTAGAGTTCGCGTTGTAATAATAATACTGGTGTAACTTAAATATTTATTTGTGAGAGTGTTGGTATTATTTTGGAGTCGTGATTTCACAGTATTTTCAAGTTATATTATTTTTACCCTAAAAATAATATATTTAGATCACATAATAACAAACAATCACACAATCGTTTTATTATAAAATATATATTCTAAATATATATTTATCAAGTTTTATTTAGGAAAATCCACCTTCGGTACTTGGAAATTTTTGAAATAAAAATCATGGCGAAGTTTATTTTGAAAACCAAGTTAAAAATATATTTGTAAACATTTGTTAGAAAAATATTTCTAAGTGTTGAAATTCTAGAAAAAATTCGCCAGAGTTTCCTTTGTAAATGGAGGCATCCACGCTTACTAGCGTATCATTTTCTTTTCAAAATTTACTCAAACTATCATCAACCAACAATATACAATTTCTAATCATCAAACTTGACCAAAAATAAACATGAACCATAAACTTGTGAACTTAAAGTTTGTAAAAATATGTAGTAAATTACTAACATATTTAGTAGGTCTTGTTATCTTTAAAAATATGATTAGTTTCTTAAAAACTTTATTTTTAAAGAATGTGTATTTTCACAACTTCTAGTCATATTTTCCAAAAATATTTCTTTGTGGAATTTTCTTGTTACACAAGTGTTCATACACTTGTTTGCTTACTAAAAATGATTTTAGTTCATACAAGATCCGGGTTTTAACAAAACTAGTATTTTTCACTTGGTTCTTCCGAAAACCCAATCATAGATCTTTAGATCTACAAGTTTATAACTTTATTTTTCAAGAAAACTTATAGTTATTCAAGTTCATGTGTGGATGGTTTCATCATCCTTCATATCTTTAACCTTAACATCTTACTAGTTCATGTTCTTAAACATGATCTAGCAAGTCTAGGTGATGAACCATCTTACTTCTACTAAGAAACAACATGTATTAAGCATAACAACACAAGATCAACATGATTACAACATCATTTAACCATACATCTTCTCTTTATCCACTCTTCATCCTTTGTGTTCAAGATTTGTTTAAGTTCTTTAGTGTTTCTTAATATTTTACCATTCAATCAACTATTAACCACCAAAAATAGGAACAAGATGAAGTTTTGAAGCACTTACTACTAGCACAAGGCTAGGGAAGAAACAAGGCGTAAAAGTGGTGGATAAAAGAAAACTAGAGCGGTCCTTGAGCTTCCGAGTGCACCAAGCTTAGTTGTTGGACCTCTTACACCTTTGGATGTATGAAAAATGGCTTGAACAAGACTTCATGGTGGTGATATGGTGGTGATGGGTGGCGGCCGAAAGCAAGGAAGAGGGAAGAAGATGAGAGCTTGTGTTGTTTGTGAAATGAAAGTGTTAACCCATGTATCTATTTATAATCCAATTCTTATGTTTATCCATCATGTAACATGTCCTTAATCCACCAACACTAACAATTAAAATAATCAAAAGAAAGTGAGGGTGTCCCACCCTCTTGTAACCGTCGAATGGGGGGGGGGGGTAGGGGGTTGGGTTGTAATGTTAAGGTAACCATTAGTTAGGATTTCTAATGTTTAGTTAGTATATTAGTGTGTGTTATATAATATAAGGTGTGTTAGGGTGTTCGGGGACCCTAACTAGCTCAGAAAAGTAAGAACAATGTGTTTGGCAATATTTTTATGTTCCGGGTAAAGTCCGGTTGTTCGGTTGGATGTTGATCCGTTAAAGTGCTAAATAAAGCTTTAAAGTGTCTTTTATATTATTTTTAGTAACACATTAAATTCCCAACACTTTGGAAAGTGTCTATGACTATTTTGCCAAGTTTTTGCACTTTACTAGCATTGTTAAATGCTGAATTTTGGTATTTAGTGCAGAATTCTGCACTTTAAGTATGTTTTAGGCACTTCCGGGCACTATAACTATCACCTAGTGATGCAGTTTTATGGTTCTCACTTCCCTACACTCTCTACCAGTATAGTACTTTATTCCCGGCTCATACCGGGCCTCAATATAGTGTCTGTCTAGGTGCTGGCATTGTCAGCATGTTTTTATGGTTATCCGCTCACTGTGCTAACTGTGCTTTGTGCATCAAGTTTGTCACTAATGTTTGTATGTAATAAATGGAGTGACAGTATGAAAGTGATGCATGAGTATGTATGTATCAGAAAACATAAAGCAGTTTAATCACAATTGAAATCAAGCACAGTAATTAAGCACTAATTAAATATTAATTAAAGGTACGGATACCTGTAAATGTGAGGGTTGTCACACATATGATACTTGTTCTTGACACAAGGAAACTCTAAGGAGTTTAAATGTTTTCATGGAATAAGGTTCCATTAGAATCGTGACAAGTTATCAAAGTCTAGGATGATATAATCTAGTACCTTGACATATGAACACTAGTTCATCATCAAAGATTCGATTATTCGGATAATATGTTTATGCATTACATAGGTTATATAGATATATTAATATTTCCAATTGTTTAATAGTTCAAGCATGAGGTAGAAGATTAAAATCTCCATTTAGGTACCTCTAAATTTCATAGAAATCATGTAGGAGGTAGGAAGAGAAGTCTTCCATTTAGGCATCTCTAAGTGTTCACCACTACACTTGATGTAAGAACATTCAAGGAGGGTCATGAACTACAAGTAATACAAAAATATTAAACACTAATCTATAAGAAATCATCAAGCAATGTGTGGATTTTATGTAGGATAACCCAAGTTAATCCTTAATCTCACATTCATCAAGCTTTGAGCTTGAACACCACTTGTGGGTTAAACCCTTGAACAAGACAGAAAGTTTGTGAGGATTAATCCTCTGATTTTGAATGTCTCAACCTTGTTTTTAAGCCTAACTAACCATAGAAGTGGTTATAAGCATAAGGACATAGGTTTGAGTTGAGTTAGACTCAAGTTAAACAAGTTTAGTAAAAGTTTAATCAAAACAGAAACAAACAGTGAACTTTGGAACCTTTTTGGTGACGTTCTAGGGACTGGTTTCCTGTGAAACACCCATGGAATTGAAGCTAAGGTCAATCCAAGCACATAGGAAAAAGAATGAGGTAAATCGGACAAGAAACGAGTGAGTTATGCTCACTTTAGTGAAGGAGTATGCTTCTGTCCGAACTTGTGTTTGCAGCTGCGTTTTTGAGAGTTTGAGAGTGATTTGGATGATTTTGTAAAGTGAAATGAGCTTGGATTAACTTGGTATTTATAGAAGAAGGTTTGGGTAGGTTGTTGTTGGGGTTTAAATGCAAGAAACACAAGTTAAACCACTCAAAACACACCAAAATCGTTCCCAATCAGCGGCTGTTTACAGCTGGCTCTGGATCAGACATCCTCGCGGGGCGCGAAGACATGGGGCTAGACCCTTCACGGCCGGTGACAAGGGGCTGGGTGAACCCAAGTTTCATTAATTGCAATTTGGCCCCTGAAGTTCATTATTTAGGGTTTTGAGGTCATTTAGGGGTTGTTTTCGTCATTTAAGCAAAGTTTAAGAACAAATTAAGTATGAAGAACATAAACCAAGTATAATTAAGCATATAAATGTTGTATTTAAGTATCGTATGCATACAAAAGATGTATTAATAGCATGTTTCACGTATTTGCAAGTTTGGCACGTAATTTCCAAGAATTTTGAATAAGCATCAATTATTTCACGAAATTAAATGTATGAGCATGTATAAAGTATATATAACATGAAATTAAAGAAATACGAGTTTTATTTATGATCCAAGTCTCGGATTTTCTAACAATTACAAAGACAGAACGATTACAAAAACACAAGGCTTCCAAAAATAGAAATACAAGCAAGACCTTCTAAATATGGAAAGCATGAAGAAGCAGGGCGTTACATTTTAAACCTAAAATAACGTTAATACCTCCAAATGTTACAAAATGAAAATTTAATACCCGAGAATGTGATTTTAAACTATTAGTACCTAAAGATGATACTTTGTGCAAACCACAGGGACTAACTATGTAATTAACTCTTTCCTTTACTGTTATAATATTACAAGAATTAACACAAGATTAGTGCTAAAACTTTAAGAACTTTAGAAATATTATAAGAGAAAGAAGAAGAGAATTGTATAACTTATGAAAGTGTATACATGAGGTGCATTTTCTCTTCTATCTTGAGCTAGTATTTATACTACAAAAAGATTAACTATTTGGTAGACAAGCTTAACTATTTGGTAGACAAGGTTAACTATTTGGTAGACAAAGCTATCCATAAGTTTGACAAAGAGTTCATCCACTTGCTTGGTAAATCTAGAGGTAAATCTTGATCTTCATGGTAAACTTTTTTAATAATATTCATAACACTCCCCCTTGGATGACACTTTGCAAACTTCGGGGTTTTTAAGCACCGCCTCATTAAAAATTTGTTAAAGAAAAACCCAGTGGGAAAAAACCTTAGCTAAGGGAAAAAAAGTGCAGTCTATAGCTCCCCCTCAAGTTTGCAATTTGTAAGGAATCACATTCTCCATACATAACGCATGCCATTGTCATGAACATGTTTCCTGAAAGTTGCTGTAAGTAGTGCTTTTGTGAAAAGATCGGCTGAATTGTTGCTGGATTGGACATATCTCATCTCAACCTGATTGTCTTTAATAAGGTCCCGAGTATATGCAAAGAATCTTGGTGGTATATGTTTTGTTATGTCACTTTTGATATCCCTTCTTTCATTTGAGAGACACAAGCGGCATTATCTTCATGGATGGGAGTTGGACTTCGATCTTTCTCTACGCCCACAAGAAGTCATAATGTGTTGTGACATAGATCATAAGCATACACATTCTCTTGAAGCTTCATGTAGTGCAATGACTTCAGCATGATTTGAGGATGTTGCGACAAGTGTTTGTTTCTAAGAACGCCATGAAATCGCAGTTCCTCCATTCATAAATACATATCCAGTTTGAGATTTTGCTTTATGAGGATCAGATAAATAACCTGCATCTGCATAACCCACTAACCCTTCTTTTGAATCATTGGGATAAAACAAGCCTAAATCAACAGTACCTCGAAGATATCGAAAAATATGTTTAATTCCATTCCAGTGCCTTTTAGTAGGAGCTGAACTAAATCTTGCCAACAAGTTCACTGCAAAAGAAATGTCAGGTCTCATACAATTCGTTGTAACAACCCGCTTTTTGGAAAGTCAAAGTACAAGTCAAAGGAAGAAAAGATTGCTAATTGCGATCTGTCACTCTTTGCTTAACTACTGAATTGTACTTTTTGACTTGTAATCGAATTCTATTATTTAGTCGCTTTAGTTGTATTATGTAGAGTATCTATTAATAATCGAGGTTTAATCGCATGTTAATCGCTAATCGCATCGCTATCGCTTCGCAACCCTAATTATAGGTTATGGACATTGTTTTACGTGTGTGTGCCTTTATGTGTTACTTATGCATGTTATGTTTGTGTTGAGGTGATTAATTGCAATCAAAATCGTAACTCTATCGCATAGCAATCTAATAGCAAACACTAAATACAAGTTATTTATAGTGATTGTATGTTAGATATAGTAGTTAGGTTATTTGTGTAACTAATGGGTAATACCATCGCATCGCTCACTCGAAACGCATCGCAATGCTCAACTCACGAAATGAAAACACGAAAACCGACTCGCAGGAGCCACTCGATCGAATGGCCATCCGATCCATCACCTGAGTATAATCTTTCCTCTTTTTGAAACCCTATAAATACCCGTGTCACGTCACCAAAGTGATGTGACAGCTCCACTCGTTCGACCAGACGCTCCAACCCATTTTTCTCTCGATTTCTCGCGATTCTTGTAAGTTCCTACCTCAAATCTTGTACTTCTATGATCTACAAGCACTTCTTCATCATTTTCACCTTTGAATCTCAACTTTTAACCATGAAATCAGTGGATTTGAGGTGTTCTAGGGTGATGTCATCATAGAGTTCTTATGAACTTCAAGATTGGGCTTCATTCCACCAAGAACAACTTAGATCTGAAGGATTTCCATATGTTTTAACACTACTTTCACCTAGATCTAAACATTTTCAGAGTTAAAAGGATTGAAAGATGCTTTTCTAATTTTCTTTCAACTCTTTTACACTCAATGCACTCAAAACTGATAGAATCAGAGCTAGTCCGGGCCTTCTACTCGTTTCTAGTGAAGTGTCGGCCTAAGATCTGATTCCTATCCACGAGACCACCGATCTCGGTTGAACATGACCATCCGTCACGAACAGTTAACTGACTCAGATTGGGGTGATTCCCGTTCAATCGGCTAACCTGGGTCTGATGGGGTTCCTATTGTTCGATGCGTGGTCATAATGTCTCGATCAAACCGCAAATTTTCAAACTTATCAAATTTCAAGGCGAACTAGTCACCCGAACGGATTGCCGTCCGATCGGATTGCCATCTGATTGAACGACGATCCGATCAGATGACTTTTGGTCTCCAACACTTATTGTTTTTCTGAGAAATGTCTCGCTGGACGGATCGCCTTCCGATCGAACGGCTGTTCGACCGGACGACCTGGAAGATAGAGATACTTCTATGATTTTAAAATGCTACAACGAAATCTTCAAAGCCATCATACACAAACACATCCATCCCAAACGAGTGTCAATCCGACCGAATGGTCGTCCGAATGGATGACCATCCGAACGGATTGACATCCGATCGAATGGCCATCCGTTCGGATTGCCATCCGACCGGATGACCACTCATCACTTGCAACCCATGCATCGTTTTACGTGACGCTTATCGCTTATGCTATCGTTCTGATCAGGCTAATCTCACTCTAGCGCTCCCTTCAATCCATTAACTCCCATCGCTGTGAGTATACTCGATCCCTTTTTGCTTAACGCACTTTTGGGTGTTACATACGTTACTTATATTCAAATCACAATCAACACACCACGCAAACACTTTTAACGCTGACCTATATTGCATGTTATACGTGACTCGATGAATGCCTGTTTGTTATGTTTACACATTTATTGTTGTCTACCTGCCTTAGCAACGATAGTACTATAGTTTGGACTCAACACCTGTTCACTCACGGGTTGTTAAGGATATTACTTCATGTGTTCGCAGTGGTGAACATGTGATGCGCACTCGCTACTCGCAGTCATTGGTATTGATAGGATCTCTGTCGATAACTTACATGCTTCACATTATACGTTGTACATGCTGGTTATGCGAAATCGCTTTTCGAATCTATTATAACTATTAAACTTGTCTGCTCACCTTTACAGTATGTGTATTGACCGCTATTTTAACGTATGTGACAGGTGTTTAGGATGCTTGCTTGCTTTCATGGAATCGAGCTTAGGAGAGTCTAGAAACCAACGAACAGTTTATTTATTTAAATCTGAGTTGTTGGAACAACTTTATTTGTCTTGGAGTTATCTATGTCTGTAATAATTGATTGCTTGATGGGTTATGGTATGGGACATAATATTAACTATCTGGTAATTTAGTTATTATGAAATTTCTCTCGGACAATCTGTTTCGCTCAGTGTCGCGCCCTGATGTTTCCGCTATCGGTTGGGGTGTGACATTCGTAAGATACATAAGTGCTCCATTGCACTGAGGTATGGTACTTCTGGACCAAGAACTTGTTCGTTGTCCTCACAAGGACGAAATGGATCATTTTCGACATTAAGTGATCTAACGACCATTGGAGTGCTTAAAGGATTTGCCTTGTCCATATTGAAACGTTTCAACAGGTTTTTGGTATAATTCGTTTGATGCACAAGTATTCCATTGCTCATATGTTCAATTTGTAAACCAAGACAATATTTGGTTTTTCCAAGGTCTTTCATTTCAAATTCTTTCTTTAAAAGAATAATTGATTCAAGAATTTCTTTTTGTGTCCCAATTATATTTAGGTCATCAACATATACGGCTATGATCACATATCCTGATGTTGTCTTCTTAATAAAGACACATGGACAGATAAGATTATTTGTATAACCTTTACTTGTCAAATACTAGCTCAAACGATTGTACCACATCCTTCTAGATTGTTTCAACCTATATAAAGATCTTTGTAATTTGATCGAATACATTTCTTTGGGTTTTGAACTTAACGCTTCAGGGAGTTTAAATCCTTCAGGAACTTTCATATAGATCTCACTATCAAGTGATCCATACAAGTAAGTTGTAACGACATCCATAAGACACATTTCTAACTTTTTAGAAAATGCTAAGCTGATTAAGTATCAAAAGGTTATTGCATCCATAATGGGAGAATATGTTTCTTCATAGTCAATCCCTGGCCTTTGTGAAAAACCTTGAGCTACAAGTCTCGCTTTATATCTTGTAACATCATTTTTCTCATTTCGTTTTCATACAAAAACCCATTTATACCCTACAGGCTTTACACCCTTAGGTGTAACAACAATAGACCCAAAAACCTTTCGTTTGTTGAGTGAGTCTAATTCAGCTAGCATAGCGCCTTTCCATTTATCCCAGTCATGTCTATTTTGACAATCATTGACAGATTTTAGTTCATGATCATCATCTCCACCCATGATGTCACAAGCTATAGAATAAGAAAATATCTCATCAATATTTTCCATTTCATATTGGTTCCATATGATATGTGTATAACCATAGTTGATTGATATCTCTTTGTTAGTATCATCAACATCTTCCTCGTGAGAGGTTTCGATATTTACTGTTTTATCAAGATCATTCTCTTTGTGGTCAATTTCCTTTACAAGTGCTTTTCTTTTTCGAGGATTCTTATCCTTTGAACCGATTGGCCTTCCAAGTTTTAAACATTTTTGAGATTCATGAGCTATCTTCTTATCTATTGCCTAACTTGGGATCTCAACTCGAGCTGGAGCATTAGCAGCTGGTATATGAGATTTAGTAACTCTGTTTGTATCAGTAAAAGCATCAGGCAATTGATTTGCAATGTCTGGCAAGTGTATTATCCTTTGAACCTCTGTCTCACATTGTTTTGTTCTTGGATCAAGATGAGACAATTAAGGCACACATCATGAGACATCATTTTCTCGTTTTTTTATTTTCTCCCCCTAATGTTGGGAACATTGCCTCGTTAAAACGACAGTCATCAAAACGTGCTTTAAATATATCACCCGTTAAAGGTTCAAGATATCGTATGATGGATTCTGTTTCATATCCAACATATATTCCCAACCTTCTTTGAGGTTCCATTTTTGTGTGTTGTGATGGTGCAATAGAAACATACACTGCACACCCAAAAATTTTAAGGTGGGAAATGTCTGGCTCTTGGCCAGAAACAAGTTGTAGTGGGGAGTGCTTATGATTTGCACTTGGTCTCACACGAATCAGTGATCCAGCATGTAAAATTGTATGACCCCAAATCGACATAGGAAGTTTTGTTCTCATTATTAATGGTCTAGTGATTAGCTGTAAACGTTTGATCAATGATTCAACTAAGCCATTTTGTGTGTGTACATAAGCAACAGGGTGTTCGACAACAATTCCCACCGACATACAATAATCATTAAAAGCATGTGATGTAAATTCACCAGCATTATCAAGTCTCACCCTTTTAACAGTGTAATCAGGGAAATGTGCTCGTAGTTTGATAATTTGAGCAAGAAATTTTGCAAATGCAACATTACGAGTTGATAATAAAGAGACATAAGACCATCTGCTGGATGCGTCTATCAAGACCAAGAAATATCTAAACGGTTCACATGGTGGATGAATTGGTCCACATATATCACCTTGAATTCTTTCAAGAAACATTGGTGATTCATTGTCAACTTTTAAGGACGAAGGCCTTGTAATTAGTTTTCCAAGTGAACAAGAGGTACATAGAGGTATTTTATCTGATTGGGGGATCTTTTGATATTTCAATGGATGTCCATGTGTGTTTTCAATAATTCTTTTCATCATGGTAGATCCTGGGTGGCCTAGTCTGTCATGCCATAAGTTAAATGTCACAGGATCACAAAACTTTCTTTTACTGCCGTATGTGCTTGAGGCACATTAATGTGTGTATAATGCAAACCAGAGTGGAGCATTGGCAGTTTTTGCAATATATGATCTTTGCTCATGATGCGTAAATGTTTCTTATTATCAACAGTCCTTGACTGAGTATCATATCCGTTATGATATATGTTTTTGAAACTCAACAAGTGATTTTGGGGAAAATAAAGCATTCTTTATTAAGAGCTTTGTACCATTTGGTAATATTAAATTAGCTTTTCTCACTCCTTCTATCAAGTTTGATATTGTATCAACGGTTCCTTTTGTTGGTTTCAACTCATAAAAATATTTCTTAAATTTAAGTATAGTGTGTGTGGCTCCACTATCCGCAATACATATATCCGCATCATTTGTTTGCTCTTGTACTCCAGTGGTATTCATTTTAATCTTGAAAATATAAAGAGAAATAATAATAAGTGTATAACGAAGGCATTGTGAATTATTTTATAATAAGAAGTTTATTTATTAGTTGAAAACGTTACATGAAAAGACTAATGAAACATAATAAAGATACTTATAATAAAGGAAATTACATAATTGTTGCATATAATTATTATGGTTTAGCAACATTTGTTTCAGAGTTCCATGTCATTGGTATAGTCGACGACATTCAGTTCGACGTTGATATCATTAAAATTATCCACATGGTTCATCTATTTTTCTTTTCTTTTGAGAGAGGCTTGGTAAAGTTCACATAAATGTGAAGGTGTACAACAAGCCTTTGACCAATGGTTTGTACTTCCACATCTGAAACAAGAAGTGCCATTGTTTTCGGACCTGCCAGCTTCATTCCTTTTGTTATACTGGTTGGAATTGGTATTTTGTGGAGTGTGGTAATTGGGGGTTCTTTGATTTCGACCACGACCATGGGAATTACCTCGGAAATTATTATTTCCTTTGAAGGAATAGTTGCGACCATTACCTTTACCAAAGTGGCCATAGCCACGGCGTCGTCCCCATTTTCTTAAAGAGTCTTTAGTATCATC
Source organism: Helianthus tuberosus (assembly GCA_030545235.1). NCBI lineage: Eukaryota > Viridiplantae > Streptophyta > Magnoliopsida > Asterales > Asteraceae > Helianthus > Helianthus tuberosus. Next base: position 189,901 of record JARYGA010060142.1, on the reverse strand, counting down.
ATTAATAACAACATTTGCTTCTGGAATGGCTAATGATCCAGTGGGACGAGCTTGATGATTTTTCATTAGTAGCTCATTGTTTTTCTCTGCAACGAGGATAAATGAATTTAGATCAGAATATCTTTGAAACCTTTGCAACCGATATTGTTGTTGCAAGTTTATATTTGATGCATGAAATGTGGAGAAAGTTTTTTCCAACATATCTTCCTCCGTAACAGTTTGCCCACAGAATCGGAGCGTTGAGCATATTCTGAACAAAGCAGAGGTGTATTCATTCACCTTTTTAAAATCTTGGAACCTGAGATTGTTCCATTCATCTCTAGCAGTGGGAAGTAAAACTTCCCTTTGATAATCAAATCTGCTTTTTAAATCTTCCCACAAAATGTATGGATCCTCACAATTTGAATATTCAAATTGCAACATTTCATCAATGTGTTTATGGAAGAAGACATCGGCTTTTGCCTTGTCTTGATCGCTACAATTATTCCATTCCGTTATCGTTTCCAAAACACACATTGATTTGAGATGTCGCTTGACATCTGCCGTCAACGGCATATAATTTTCTCCGGTGATATTAAGAGCCGGGAATTCAATTTTTGCGATGTTTGCCATTTTGTTGCTAAACATAAATAAGATAAATATTAAAATCTAAATACTCATTAAAAATGAGATAACATACATAGGTACAGCTATAAATAAATAAATGAATACATAAGTATTAAAAAGATGAGGTGGAAGTCCATACATTAAGGTCGGCAACAAAATTAATATTATGCCGGCCAATATTAAAACCGGGTGAATCATCTTCGAAATTTTTTCTTGAATAACCTTGAGAAGAAGAGTGTTTGTTGTGAAGAAAATGAGATTGATAATTGGTAATTTATAGTGGTAAATTATAACTGTTTTGCAATGGTTATATTACCGTTTTATAGTCGTTATATATATATATATATATATATATATGTATGTATTATAATAAAGGGAATATGTCACAGAATAGTAACCAAGTTTCAAAAGTGTTCTAATTAGGTCACTCGTATCGTTTTTATCCCAATTAGATAACTTAACATTCAAATCGAGTCATTTCCTTTTTTCTCTGTGTCAAGAAAAAAATGAAGAATAAGATGTTGGGGTCGGATTATTTTAATATATGAAATTATATTTATTAAAAATAAAAACACGTTAATTACATTAAAAATTAAAAAAACAAGTTACAATTCACGTCATCACTCAAAGTTAGTATCAAATTAAAGGGAAAAAAGAAACAAAAATCCACATCATCATGGTGACTTATAAAATGGATGAAAAAACCCTTAATTTTAATGAAAAATGAATGTTGAGTGACTTAATTGGAACACCTTTGAAACTTGAGTGACCTAATTAGAACACTTTTAAAACTTGGTTACTATTTTACAAAGTTACCCCTATAATAAATGATGTACTACATAAATATTATTTTATAAGATATAAAATTAAGATGCATAATAATAAGAATAAAAATGTTAGTATACATAAATAAACGTAAACTCTAAATGAAATGTGAGCGTGTGTGTATAAATAAAAGTTAGTTGCGATAAAAGTAAAAGTTAGATGCATAATTAAATGTTGGATTGTTAGTAGTCCCGTAGTTATGAAATATATATATTAAAATGTTCTTTTGTACTTAATTTTCTCTTCAAAGTAAATTATAAAGTTAATGAAGTGCTTACATTGCTTATGATGGATATCTTTGGGCTTAAGGTCTTCTTTGATTAGGATATAAGCGACTCGTGCTGATAACGTGTTATAATATTACAAGAATTAACACAAGATTAGTGCTAAAACTTTAAGAACTTTAGAAATATTATAAGAGAAAGAAGAAGAGAATTGTATAACTTATGAAAGTGTATACATGAGGTGCATTTTCTCTTCTACCTTGAGCTAGTATTTATACTACAAAAAGATTAACTATTTGGTAGACAAGGTTAACTATTTGGTAGATAAGATTAACTATTTAGTAGACAAAACTATCCATAAGTTTGATAAAGAGTTCATCCACTTGCTTGGTAAATCTAGAGGTAAATCTTGATCTTCATGGTAAACTTTTTTAGTAATATTCATAACATTTACCATTTTTTTAATTTTTTTTCCTTTTTTAAACATATATTAATTTATCAACTAATTTGACACTTCTTTAACAATTTACGTTTATAACTTTTTTCTAAAAACTTAAGTACGTAGTTGTCCTTGATTTTTTCCTCGACATTCTGTTATAAGTTTTGTTAAAAACGACGTTATACTCAAAATAAAGTATTTATTTGGTATCATAAAACGGAACGATTATAAACTAAACCGTTCTAATGGTTTGGCTTTTTAAACAACATGTTTTATTTTCAAATCACGTTTGTTTTACATTATCATTTGCTCGGTTTCGCCGCAACGCGCGACGTAAAAAAAAACTAGTATATATTGTTGATGAAGGACGATGAATAATAACTTTATTTTTATAATAATATATAGGTTTTTATTATTTTTTATTTAATATATTATAATAGTTTTTTATTATATTTACTTTTAATAACATATTTTTAATATTTTTTACTTTTTTAAAACCTTATATTTCCTTTATCATTTTTTAATAATTCTCTTTTCTTAGTTTAGAACATATTTAATTTATCGATTAATTTGATACTTCTCTAATGATTTACGTTTATAACTTTTTTTCAAAATTAAGTACGTCGTTGTGCTTGATTTTTCCCTCGACATTCCGTTATAAGTTTTGTTAAAAACGACGTTATACTCAAAATAAAGTATTTATTTGGTATCATAAAACGGAACGATTATAAACTAAACCGTTCTAATGGTTTGGCTTTTTAAACAACATGTTTTATTTTCAAATCACGTTTGTTTTACATTATCATTTGCTTGGTTTCGCCGCAACGCGCGACGTAAAAAAAACTAGTATATATTGTTGATGAAGGACGATGAATAATAACTTTATTTTTATAATAATATATAGGTTTTTATTATTTTTTATTTAATATATTATAATAGTTTATTATTATATTTACTTTTAATAACATATTTTTAATATTTTTTTACTTTTTTAAAACCTTATATTTCCTTTATCATTTTTTAATAATTCTCTTTTCTTAGTTTAGAACATATTTGATTTATCGATTAATTTGATACTTCTCTAATGATTTACGTTTATAACTTTTTTTTCAAAATTAAGTACGTCGTTGTGCTTGATTTTTCCCTCGACATTCCGTTATAAGTTTTGTTAAAAACGACGTTATACTCAAAATAAAGTATTTATTTGGTATCATAAAACGGAACGATTATAAACTAAACCGTTCTAATGGTTTGGCTTTTTAAACAACATGTTTTATTTTCAAATCACGTTTGTTTTACATTATCATTTGCTCGGTTTCGCCGCAACGCGCGACGTAAAAAAAACTAGTATATATTGTTGATGAAGGACGATGAATAATAACTTTATTTTTATAATAATATATAGGTTTTATTATTTTTTATTTAATATATTATAATAGTTTATTATTATATTTGCTTTTAATAACATATTTTTAATATTTTTTACTTTTTTAAAACCTTATATTTCCTTTATCATTTTTTAATAATTCTCTTTTCTTTGTTTAGAACATATTTAATTTATCGATTAATTTGATACTTCTCTAATGATTTACGTTTATAACTTTTTTTTTTCAAAATTAAGTACGTCGTTATGCTTGTTTTTTTTCCTGACATTCCGTTATAAGTTTTGATAAAAAGGAAGTTGTACTTAAAATAAAGTATTTATTTGGTATTATAAAATGGTACGATGATAAACTAAACTGTTCCAGTGGTTTAGTTTTCTAAACAATATACTTTATTTTCAATCACGTTTGTTTTACATTATCATTTATTCAGTTTCGCCGCAACGCGCGACGTCAAGAAAAACCAGTTATATTTAAGATTACAATTACGATAAATAAATATTTAGAAACTCTAGGTGTATGGATGATTGTTTAGTAATTATACCACAACAAGGTGTATGGATGATTGTTTAGTAATTATTATACCTCAACAAATAACCATATATTCAAACATCAACAATAAAATTGACAAGTATTTAATAATATAATTAAATTGATCGTTTAATAATCATACCTTACGAATAGCCATATTTTATTAAGCCGTTTAATAATGATCTACATAAATTAGTACCAAACCATCAAAACCTTAGATTACTAAAATCATAATAATAACCAACTAAATAGTAAAAGTAACTATTAGCTATAACCATAAAAATCAAATAATCACTTTCGGTATTCGGTAACATCATGTCTTCGCACATACGATATATTTAGACTGCGGGGTATGGGGGGCTTGGGTTGGGGCATATGTTGACACGTGGAATGGGAAAAAACCCACCACCAAAACTCACGCCCATGGGGTATGGTGGGGCTTGGGTTGGGGGCTTGGGTTGGGGGGCATGAATTTGGTTTGACCATTTAGAGCATGCCATGTCACTTACTAGCCCGCCCCACGCCCGGGCTGAATCCCACGCCAAAGGGGCCACGCCCAAACACATGCCTACCCGGGGTGGTGGCTTGGGCGTTTTCAGCCAACCCACGCCCAAACCCCCGCCCCATACCCCGCAATCTTAGATCCCTAGTAATCACTTTCACTAACAGCGCATGTACTGGCATAAACGTGACACCTCGTATTTGACAAAGGTATCATTGCATGACAAAAAAAAATAAATTAAAATAAAACTTGTAAGTTTTCTTTAAGATAAACATATCGAATGAATTTACATGTGAAAGTTGTTACTCTTAGGGCAAACGTGGCGTTCTCTGGTGCCCCACACCGGGTCGATAATACCGTAACTAGCGGTTCAAGTAGGAGTATTCGGGTGGTGGAATCGGATGTTTATTGAATCTGCGAGTGAGATTGTGTCTGCATGTGTTACAGAGGAGAGAAATGTAGTGGTGTGTGAGTGGTACCCGGACAGGTTCCACCTTTGGTTCTGGTCGGTGGTCGCCAGGTAGGTGATGTGGCGGCGGGTGGTTGTGTCATCTTCGATGAGCACTCCTCCTGGTCGTGAAAATCAATGTAACGTTACTTAAAAGTGTTATATATAAAAATTTCAATACTATCTCTTAGGACAATTTTTATATTAATAATATATAAGTTATAATTTGTAAGATTAAATATATTATGTACTAATATTTAATCTATAGCCATTATAATCATTTACATAATAAAGATCAAAATATATAATAACCTATTAAATAATTAGTTGGTAATTGTTGATGGACCATATTACCCTTAGTAACTAATTAGGTTTCCTCCTGGGTGCTTATATAAGGAGAATTAAGTGGATGTTAAAGGGTTACTCAGTTACACAATTAGACACAACCCATTAGCCATAACATCAATTTCGACCTCCTCTCCTAATCGAATCCCCTATTCGATTTCTAAGTCCCCATCATCAGTCAGCACCCTAAGGAGGAACCAGATCACGATGACAAGCATGTCGAACTCCATTACTGGATTCTCCACTGCACTTTCTGCTGTGACAGGTATGTTTTAATGTTTTCCTTCATATACAAACAGAACTGAACCAACATGTGGTATCAAAGCATATGTTGATTAGTCAGTTCTGTTTTCGTATCCATCAATTCTGGAAAAGAAACTTGGAAAACGGAATTTTGAAAACCTTATGAATATCACAGCCGTTTTCGAGTCATAAAGGACGACTCGAGACCACTGTTTTCGTAAAAGATCAATTATATGTTCGTTCGAAATTAACTGGATTATGTTTTTACAACCGAAATCTGTTTAGAAGTCTTAAAAGTTTCAAGTTTCGGGTTCCAGAATCTTATTTTTTATGTTTAGGGTTCATCACATGTTCTTAGGAAATTCGAAAATTCTGTTATGATTTGGAATATGATTCGGATTATTGAATGTTTTTCCTAATTTTGATTTGTTTTGTCCTCAATAGATTTTCGAAAACTGTTATTAGATAAACAGATTATATTTTTCGATATATTTGACAAAATCATATCAGCATTAGAATAGGAAACAATATCTCATAATCCCTTAGATTTCGAATTTCAGTTATGTTATCACAATAAACAGCTATCAACAGTGTACTCGAGACCATCAGGTTTCGACTCGAGACCGAGATCTCGACTCGAGACCACAAGGTCTCGACTCGAAATCATAAGGCTCTCAAAAGTTTACAACTCGAGACAAAGGTCTCGACTCGAGACCATAACGTGTCAACTCGAGACCACTGAGGATTCGACTAAGGGCTTAAACCTTCACAACTCGAGACCATTAGTTCATGAATCGAGACCATTAGATCATGACTCGAGACAAAGGTCTTGACTCGAGACAAAGGTCTCGACTCGAGACCATAAGGTCTCGACTCGAGACAACAAGGCTGTGACTCGAAACCTCATTATTTTTAAGTTGTTTAATGTGAACTAAAAAATTTTTCGGGGCTCCCGCCCCGCACCCCCCAGCGAACTCACAGCGGAGTTCGATCCGCGCTAACGGGTGGTTTGCTATTAAATAAATGGTTTTGTAAATACTTAGTTAACTAATCAGAATCAGATAATGTTTTACAAAACCAAAATGGCTTAACTTGAATGAGTTTTTGATATATCATTTCTGGCCAAAGCTGACTTGATACATCTACTTATCGTTCAAGTATTACGAAAGCTATGTTGTGTGTGCATCATAAGCATGAATGTCTTAATTTCTGGCCAAAGCTGATTTAATTCATTCATAGATGGCATACTCAACAAGTGTATAACTAAAGTGATTGTTTCAATTTCTGGCCAAAGCTGATTTGTTACAACCACTTTGCACATATGCTTAAATGATTACACTTCTGGCCAAAGCTGTTTTGTCTTCGTTTAAGTAGAATTTTTTAACTAAGTCTATTATTTTTTATGTTAGTAATAGACAATATCACAGCTTCATAATGTAAAATGGTCATTATTTATGCCTGCCTTAGTTTAACGTGCCCTTAGATCACATTAGGACTTCTTCCTTAGTATCATAACTTGCTCATCTTATTTCCACTATCAGCGCCAAATTGCGGGATTCCACCTTTGACTGGTGATAACTTTGCTGCATGGAAGGATGCTCTCATGCTTACTCTTGGGCTGCTGGACTTTGACTATGCTCTCAGAGAGAATAAGCCAGCGGATCTTACCACTACTAGTACTGCTGCTGAGCAGTTAACTCATGACAAGTGGACTAGATGTAACCGCATGTCTCTCATGTTTATGAAGCAGTCCATAAGCAATGCAATCAGGGGAGCCATTCCTGATTCTGAAGATGCTAAAACCTACTTGGAACATGTGGAGGCTCAGTTCAAGGGGACGTCTAAAGCACACGCTAGTACTCTTATTCTCAAGCTGGTGACAACTAAGTATGATGGGAGGAGCGGCATTCGCGAGCACATCATGATGATGAATGACATGGCCAATAAGCTGAAGGGGCTGGAAATGGAAATCAGTGATGGTTTCCTTGTTCATTTCATCATTACTTCGCTTCCTTCGTCCTTTGAAGCATTCAAGATCAATTACAACACTCAGAAGGACAAATGGACGATGAGTGAACTGGTCGTTATGTGCGTACAGGAGGAAGAGCGTATGAGGATGGATCGCCATACTGATGTTGCAAACTTCACTACCTCCAACTCTAAGAAGAGGAAGAACAATTATCAGAGGAAGGATGCTTCAAAAGTCCAAAGGCCTAATCCAAATCCTAATACAAGTGCACCTTCCAGCTCTAAGAACTCCTTAGGCAGTATCCGCTGCAAGTTCTGTAAGAAGACAGGACACATGCAGAAGGAATGCCCTGACTTTAAGGAGTGGCTGGCTAAGAAAGGTAACGATTATTTTATGATACTTGAGTCCTATAATTTAAGTGTTCCTGCTAATTCTTGGTGGTTTGATTCTGGTTCTATGGTTCATGTTACCAATTCTACTCAGGGATTCCTTACAATCCGGAAGCTGGAAAGAAACCAAAGAACGCTTAAGGTTGGGGATGATCGAGAATTGGAAGTGAAGGCCATTGGAACATTACAATTAGTTATGAAAACTGTTTTATGTATTAAACTTTATGATACCTTATATGTTCCTGAGGTAACTCGGAACCTTGTATCAGGACCAAAGTTAGACATGGACGGTTTTATTGTTTCCCATGGTCATCGCAAACTCTCTATCCTTTATGATTCTGTTCTTTATGGTACTGGTATTCTGGATGGTGGTCTCTATAGATTAGAACTAGAAGATAACTTTTCCAAATCTTTGTTGTCATATAACATTAATGAATCACTCACAAAGATGGAAGAGAAACGAGACTTAGAAACTTCATCCATGTTGTGGCATCAGCGTTTAGGCCACATCTCAAGAGAACGATTAAATCATCTCGTAAAGGATGAAGTCTTACCTCCTCTCGATTTCTCTGATTTTGGAACATGTGTCAAATGTCTTAAAGGTAAAATGACATTAGCGAATAAGAAAGGTGCCACTAGGAGCTCTAATTTATTAGAACTCATTCACACTGACATTAGTGGTCCCTACTGTCACACCCCCAAAATCCACCTGCGGAATACCACCGCTTGGAGGCGTGACCGACCAGGATCCAGCCACCAATCATATTGAACAAGCATGTAAGTGATAAAAATCCAACCAATACAATTGGTGTCCAAACAAAACATAGTTTAGGTTGCAAGCGGAAGCAAAATGTTAAAACCAAACATAAGTTTAATTGTTTCAAAGTTTAACATGGTACACAGCTGTCCATGTCCCACAACGACTCTCTTCCATGCAAGCTCCAGCTAAGTACCTAATAACCTGCAAAGCATGTAGTAACGAGTCAACAACAAGTTGAGTGAGTTCACTGTTGGGTGTTCGTTTTAAGTTGTTTCAAAAACAGTTTCCTTTAACTGGCATCCTGCCGTGGGGGTTACCCCATAGTTGAAAACGTGATTTGTTTAACCCATTTACTCTGGCAACCCTGCCGTGGGGGCTACCCCGTGTTAGTTATCTGGCGTTTCGGCCGTGGGGGCTACCCCATGTATACACTAGACTCGTTACCATATCGACTGCTGACTGTAGTCATGTTTATGTGCCCTGAACTGTCAATGTCTATCATCATTGACGTGCCCAGATCCATTAGTTCACGCCCGTCCTCTGCGGCACGGTGTGAGGCTTGTTAGACCTAAATAGCGCTATCTAACTAATGACCCGCTCGCCATTGGCCCGGCGATTAAGTCGATATAAAAAGGAGGGACTTCGTGATAGAGTTTTTGGTCTAGTACGAGTTATCTGTCCATGAGGACGAGGAATTACATTCCTGAACCAATACTGTCCTACCCAAGAAGGGCGAGGAATCCACGTTCCTTAACCCCATTCCCAACCCAGGGAATCCCATGCTTTGTAGAGGGTGTGAACTCACCTTGGTTTGCTCGGCAGATACACAGAAAGTTAGGTCTAGATGCTAGTGATCAATCGCGTCCTAACATGGTCATCATACATGTCAGGTTCAAACCAAGCAATGCACGTGTGTTTTCTACACGTATTCTAGCACGTTGCATACAGGTATTATTCATGGCATACACATATAAACATGGCGGTTTACAATAATACCCACGAATTGAACAGTAGCATGTATATAAGTAAACAAAGCCCATAGGTCCGGCCCAATTACCTAAGCCCGTAACAATGCAAGTCCAATAGTGTGGCCCAAACAGTTGGGCTCGTAATAGCATGCAAGTCCAAAACAGTGCATGTGTGTATGGTCTCGAGTCGAGACTAGAGATCTCGAGTCGAGACTGTGCGGTCTCGAGTTGTACCTATGAGTTCTCGAGTCGCAAACGTGGAGGTCTCGGGTCATGTCTCGAGTCGCAACAAGACTCGCAACCCTGTTCTCGAGTTATGCTGTTTTTGTGTTGATGTGGTGTGGTCTCGAGTCGAGACTAGGGGTTCTCGACTCGCAACCGCTGATCTCGAGCTGGCTTCTAGATGGTCTCGAGTCGAAACCAGGTGTCTCGACTCCCAGCACCTGCTGATCTGCGTAGTGTACTAACCAATGGAAATCCGATTTCATGCAACCTTATGTACTATCCATATAAACATGTTTTCTTGTCTAACAATAACCGAAAATGGATCAAACACCTCAATTTCAAATATCTAAATCATATTCAACAAGTTCTTCACCTATTCATCATGTTCTTCCTTAGAGTTTTCATCTTGCACACTTGAATAATCAAAATAAGCATAAACCACAATAGTTATACAACCTAGTCATCCATATCCGATTAATACATGCATCTATAGGATTTTTCATCAACATTCAACCATTTTTATGTTATCTAAAACACATCCTACCTAATCAAACATGAACATGTGCATTCCAATTCAAACAAACACCTTTTTCAAACATCAACAATAGTTATAATGCATTCATCATGGATAAAAAAAATCGGCATTTCAAGAAAATGCATAAAACTTAACAAGCAAATGCATATTATCATACAATCTTCATCATACATCATCATCAACCAAAATATAAACACACAATATGAAACACTTATGAATCGATTACTTGAACACTAACTCATCATGTATTGTTTACTAATCAATGTGTAAAATCATATAAGTCAAAACATCATTTGACAAAACACCAAATCATGAATCACTAACCGGTTCAAGTATGGGTTCAAAGGTGTGTATGAAGCTTCCAAATGGGTGTGTGTGAGAGCCGATCCGAGAGCTCCTTGTGGTCGCCGGTTGAATCCGAGAAGAAGGAGAGATGATGCTTGACCTCTAAGGTTTAAGGTTTTCTAGAGAGAGAGAGTGTGGAGGAGAGTGTGTGTGAGAGTGAGTGTAGGTTGTCCCAAAAATGGTAATGTTGGCTAACAACAAGGTTATATACTAGCTTCAAGTTGATGCATCCTAATGGGCTTTCGAGTGGGGTGAAGCTGTGAAGAGGAGCATGGCCCAACCGGCCCATCAGTTACACTCTTCACTCGAGACCGAGTGGTCTCGAGTTGGGTTCTTGTGTCTAGGGTTACATACACATACATACAAGCACAACACATAATCACATAAATTCACTCATATCATTCAATAAATCAACAAGTCAATTAGTCACATTCGTTCAAGTATGTTACATCGAGATGCAATGAAAGGTTCTAAATTTCGAGTTGTCACATCATCCCCAAGTTGAAAGCAATTTCGTCCCGAAATTTGGTAAGCACTCACTGAGGAAGCTAGTTAAGTTGTATGGTTTTCCCGGTTTTCCTGGGGTGTCACATCCTCCCCCCGTTGATATGGAATTTCGTCCCGAAATTCCGTAGTTTCAGCCTCAGTAGTGGTTGTACTGTTTGCGAACAGTTGGGGATACTTTTGTTTCATTCGATCTTCGCGTTCCCAGGTGAACTCTGGGCCGCGACGTGAGTTCCAACGAACTCGAACGAGAGGTATTCTAGTGCTCTTGAGGACCTTAACGTCCCGGTCCGTGATTTCAACTGGTTCCTCGACGAATCGTAACTGTTCGTCGATAGTGAGTTCCTTCAGAGGAACTATGTGGGTCTCATCTGACAGACACTTCTTCAGATTCGACACGTGGAAAACGTTGTGAACTGCACCGAGTTCTGCTGGTAAGTTCAGTCTGTAGGCCACCTTGCCTATTTTCTCAATGATTTCAAAAGGTCCGACGTATCATGGGTTAAGTTTGCCTCGTTTACCAAAACGAACCACACCCTTCCAGGGTGAAACTTTGAGTAGTACCCGCTCCCCAACCTGGAGCTCTAGTGGTTTCCTGCCCTTATCGGCGTAGACTTTCTGACGGTCACGAGCTGCCGCCATGCGTTGTCGAATTTGAGCAATTCGTTCGGTTGTGTCTACCACATGTTCTGGACCAGTGATCTGACTATCCCCCACCTCTGCCTAGCAAAGAGGTGACCGGCATTTACGCCCGTACAATGCCGTAAACGGAGCAGCTTTAATGCTGGTGTGGTAGCTGTTATTGTACGAGAATTCCACGAGTGGCAGATGCTTTTCCCAGCTGTTGCCAAAGTCGATTTCACATGCACGAAGCATGTCTTCTAAGGTTTGAATAGTGCGGTCGGACTGCCCGTCCATCTGAGGGTGATATGCTGTGCTCATGTCTAATCGTGAGCCAAAGGATTTGTGCATTGCTTGCCACAGTTCCGAAGTAAAACGTGCATCTCAATCCGAGATAATAGAGGTGGGCACCCCGTGCCTCGAAACAACTTCCTTAAGGTATACGTCTGCTAGAGTGGAGAACTTATCCGTTTCCTTGATCGCCAAAAAGTGTGCAGACTATGTGAGTCGATCCACGATTACCCAAATAGAATCGTTGCCTCGTTGAGATCTAGGCAGGCCGGTAACAAAATCCATGGAAATTTGCTCCTATTTCCATTGTGGTATCTCTGGTTGTTGGAGTAGGCCTGAGGGTTTCTGGTATTCAGACTTGAGTCTCGCACAAGTCAAACACTTGCTGACGTAAGTTGCTATGTGGGCCTTCATGCTAGGCCACCAGTATGTAGTTTTGATATCGTGGTACATCTTATCCGAACCAGGGTGTACCGAGTAGCGAGACTTGTGTGCTTCATCCATCACAAGCTCTCGTAGGTTGCCATAGAGTGGGATCCAAATGCGTCCCGTTACGTAGTAAGCACCGTCTTCCTTCTGTTCTAAACGTTGCCTTGAGCCGCGTAGGGCTTCCGCCCTGACGTTTTCTGGTTTCAATGCTTCTAGCTGAGCAGCTCGTATTTGGAAAGGAAGACTAGAATGTATAGTGAGTTGTAAAGCTCGCACGCGCTTAGGCGCGGTGTCCTTTCGACTGAGGGCATCGGCCACAACATTGGCCTTGCCCGGGTGATACCTGATCGAACACTCGTAGTCGTTCAGTAGTTCGACCCATCGTCGTTGTCGCATATTTAGTTCTTTCTGTTTGAAGATGTGCTCGAGGCTCCTGTGGTCGGTGTAAATGGCGTATTTGGTACCGTACAGGTAATGTCGCCATATCTTATGGAGTTTTGCTACTTCTAAGGGTCTCGTTGAAATCGGGTGGTTCCTTACTGGTTGGAACAACCCCAAAGTGCCTAAGATACCTTAATTGTCCTAGACTAAGGCGAGAACGCAAGAGGTTGTCGGTGAGGGTAATTCCTATTTTCATTCTAGGTGGACAAGTCCAACCCTTTCCCGGGCTCTTGTTAAAGAAGGTGTATGCCGAATCGCTCAGGTCTATGTATGCACCGAACGAAGTCGATGGAGAGTCCTTCACGGCACAATCGACACAGGGATGACTATCGTCCAAGTCTTTGCTAGGAACGAAGGTATTTTCGGGAGCAACGAGGTTGTCGGAATGCGGTTCCAACATTTCTTCATGGTTATCGCCTTGGGGTGGATCAATAAAATCCTTCCTAAGTTCTTTTAACCAATTTAGAATTAGCTTTTCTAGTTGAAATAACTCATCAAGGAGCATTTCCCCTAGAATATCTGGCTGGGCGCATTCGAGGGAGAAATAGTGCTTATTTTTACTTTCGCCCCTCTTAAGGTTGTAAGAAGTCGGTGGGTCCATGTAGTGGGGCCTATAATTTAGAAAGTAGCATTTTACTTCTTCATGTTTGCCACCACATAATTGACACCACGTACCATAAGAGTGCCGAAAGTAAAAACAATTACTATCACTCATGTTTGTGTCAGAAATTACCAACCGCCGGGATCTAACGGTTCTGTTTTCAGTAAGTGAATCTTGGGCACGGGGGCGTGTTGGGTGGGCACGGCCCCGTGTTCAGCTTACTGTCTGACGAAAAACAGGATTGCCAGTTCCAATGATTGAGCACGGGGGCGTGTTCAGCGGGCACGGCCCGTGCTGAGCTCTGCAGAAGCTGAAAAACTAAGAAAATCCTAAAAAAATAAAAAGAAAAAGGAAAAATGATTAGGCCGTTGATTCCTAACTTTCTTAAAATCCTTGTGTCCCCGGCAACGGCGCCAAAAACTTGATGCGTGTGAAGTGTCGTATATATTAGGTGTATATTTTAAGCCCTTTTTAACACTTATTTTAGCCAAGTTTTAAATTTATAAAACACGATATTTCACTAACACTAAACACACATATGGGCAAGTGCACCCATCGTTGAGTGTAGTATAGCGTTGGTAAGATACCGAGGTCGTCCAAGGACACAAGAGCTTTTAGTACCGGTTTATCCTCAACGTCTAATCAAAATAAAAAGTTTAGAAAAATGTTTTAAGCTAAGAAAAATAAAAACTAACTAAAATGCTGAAAATAAAAATAAAATAAAAACAGATAGACAAGATGAATCACTTGGTTCCGACTCGTATCTAGTATAACCTTTGATTATTTCCGCACTTTTGCACATAATTAAGAGATTATCTTAGTTATTGTAGTAGGCCCCTCTTTTGAAGGTGACGTTACCCTCACCCCAGTAGTTTGAGTCAGCAAGGATACAATCCTAAAAGGGTGGATTATTGGAAGATAATGAATTAAGTTATTAATGCAGTATTGTGGTAGGCCCTGCTTTTGGCGGTGACGTTACCATCGGCTAAGTAGTCTGAGTCAGCAGGGATACAGTCCTAAATAGCCGGGTTATAGTATTAATAGTAGTTAACTTATGAGGGGATCAAAGAGTTTGGACCCCCGCCATCCAATACCGTGAAGTATTGAAGGAGGTCCTACTAAATTTGACCCAGGTCCATTGCAGGACCTCTAAACGCTGAACAATGGCAAGACCTTTACCAAACCGTTCCCTTAACCCCCGACCAGGTAGCCAACATACCTCCATATAGACCGTGGAGATATGAATGGTGAAAATCCTTTATTTTATATAGACAGTAAAATAATGCCAAGACACCACGGACAAACGATAAGGAAAGATCACCTTCAACATAAGTAACTAGTTATTAAAGTCATTAATACAAAACCAAATAAAAAGTGCAAAAGATTAGAAATAAAAAGTATTATACTGGACACTTTGTCTTCACCAAGTGATGTAAGAGACTTAGGCAAACATGGCCTTGATTGTCAAGAACTCTTACGATCAATCTTGGATCCCGAGACGACTCACACACTCTACGATGGACAATGGATGATGGTGTTGTGATGGTGGTGGGTGGTGGATGAAGTGTGAGAGAGGTGGTGTGCCAAGGGATGAGATGAAATGAATCCAAGCACTCCTATTTATAGGCTAAACAGAGAGCTGGGCACGGCCCCGTGTCCGCTGGGAACGGCCCCGTGCCTGTCTGACACTCTCTCCCCTCATTAATTGTAATTCGCAATTACAATAAATGCGCCTGCTGTACTTTCGACACGCCCCCGTGTCCGCTGGGCACGGCCCGTGGTGGGCAATAGAAGCTTCTATAGGTTTGTCTTTTCTGCTGCTTCTTGGGCACGGCCCCGTGCTGGCTGAGCATGGGGCGTGTTCAGTCTTCTGACTTCTCTAATTTGCTTTGGAAGGTGCCGTTGAGGGGTCGGGCAGTCCACTAATGTTCCTTTTCTTGTATTTATGTTGGATTTAGCTGTCTTTTTGCTTCTTTTGCGTTTTTGAGCTCATTTAATCCTGAAAATACAAAAGGAAGACAAAAACACTCTTTTTCCAATATTAGTACTTAAAAAGGGTTAGTTTTATGCCTCATTTGATGTAATTTATATGTTGCATTTTACACACATCAAATACCCCCACACTTGAACTTTTGCTTGTCCTCAAGCAAAACTCTTTAATATGTGGCTTACACTCCCAAATGGAATAGGTAGAAGAGAAGGTTTTGGGCTTGTCGTAGAGTGTCGGGATATCCAAGATCTTTTTGGGTTTTATTTTTTTTTTATTTACATTCCTATTCGTAATGATTTATTTAGAACGTTTCATAGGAGAAATTACTTATTTGGGCATAACATGCCTTTTTAAAATTCCATTTATATACAAGTTCACATACCTCAAGGGAGAAATCACTCACACTCGGCCGAAGGTGTATTTTTAGTGAATCACTCGAGAGCGGCATGGAACTTATTCCTACCATAGGCTTGCCAAGCAATCAATCCTCCTCCTTTTTAACTTTTATACCTTTGTAAATATCAAGAGGACTTTGTGGGTTAAGGGTTAGGCTTGGGTTAAAGGTAGGTGGTTGGGATAGTGGTTAGTGGTTAGTAGAAAAAAGGGCGAAAAACGTAACAAGTGTCGGTTTTCGTAGGACTTTCTATTTTTTCGATTTTTTTATTTTGATGAAACTTTTATTCAAACAAAGTTATTTTTGATGAACTTGTTTGTTTGCTTCATCATCAACACTTTTTTTTTTTTTTTTGATCATACGAAAAACCGAACTTGTTACTAAAACAAAGGGTTAAAAATGAAAAAGGTTTTGGTGGGTAAAAGGGTTTTTGTTTTGGGTGATGAAATGAAAAGGTTTAGGCTCAAAGGGGCTAACTAGGGGGATTTTTGGGTAGGTGGTAAAAAAACGAAAAATAATGGTGTAGAAATAAAAAGGGTTAGTCCTAATGCCTCCATCATTTACTTACTCGGGTTTAAGTTGATAAGGACCGGGAATGTATCGTCATGGCAAGTTCTAGAGTTGTAAGAACCAAGCGGCTATTCACACAAGAAACGAAAGATGAGCATTTAGTCTAATGATATGTAATTATATGCTCAATAAAGGCTCAAAACTCACTTTTGTGGGAATGGGTTTTTATGTGATCAAGTATATATAATCAAATTTTAACTAAGTTTGCCATGCCTTTTCATAATTTTCTTATGTTGGTTCTTTTTATCACTACGCTATTGGTTGTAAATTTGTAAAAATATAACCTTTTTGAGAACTTGAATTTCCCGAATTAACCTAGACAAGTAAAAAAAATGAAATTTTTGAAAAAAATTGGGGTGATTAGCGGTTCCAATAGAGTTTTGTGTAAGGCTTGTATTTAGGACTTTGCAAAATTCAAGGCTTTAGCATCCCCCCCACACTTAAATTACACATTGTCCTCAATGTGTCCCAAAAATAAATTTTAGGTTGATTAGATGTGTAAAATAGTGTTTAAAAAGCAAAAATTTGTGTTACTGGGCACTGAACACGGCCCCGTGTTATCCGGGCACGGCCCCGTGTTCAAGTGCCAGTAACAAAATTGAAATAAGAGAAGCAGAAGTCTGGACACGGGGGCGTGTTGAGTGAACACGGCCCGTGTCCAGGTACCTGAACTGGGCGTTTTTCTGCAGGCGGTTCAGCACGGGGCCGTGTTGGTTGGGCACGGCCCGTGTTGAACCTTCTGGACTGGAGAGAATTGTCGGGTTGCCTTGTTCTTGTGCATGAGTTCATTTTTCTCGTTCCCCTTTTCATCCTTTACCACCATGAGTGTGTTTTATTCATTACAAACCATCCAAACCTTAAAACCATCATTTCATTTCATCATAGAGAGAACTTACATAATCCTAAATTAAGATAAAATTAAAACTTAACTAAATAGGTCAGCAGGTACACGAGGTTATCATAAGGAGTTCTACTATTTTAAGAAAATTTCGAGAATAGTTTCCCGATGTAGTAGGACTTTTAGCCGAATGATTTCTTCCCTAAACGTTGTTTAAAGCCATTCTTCGATTTCCCTAGGAAGGAAGAATGCGGCTTCATTTTCCTCTGCAGCTGGTGGTTGAGGGGGAACATTCACCGGGACTCCTTGCACCACTCTTCGCGGAGGCTCTTGGTGCATGGCGTACCATTCGGCTGGAATGACAACTTCGGGTACCACGTTCCACGCCCTTTGGGTTATTACAGGTACCAAAGGCGGGGAGGCGAGAAGGTTCAACCTCTGGTGCAAGAGGTTTACTTCATGGAGACAGCCCTCCAGCCCCACTGTGAGATGGTTGATACGGTCGACCAATGCTTCTTCCACTCCCGTCATTTCATCAATAGCCTCCCTTAGAGCGTAAACATAGTTTACAAGAGAGTCTTCTGCTGTTGAAGATCTCCTCCCTTGTCGGTTACTTCTTGAAGATGATCCGCTTGTTCTGCTTGCCATTTTCTGCGAAGGAAACCGAAGAAAGCTAAATTTTTACAAAACAGATCCCCGGACACGGCCCCGTGCTCAATGAGCACGGCCCCGTGTCCATTTGTCTGCAGGATTTTATGCTAAGGAGTCTTGGAGGTTTAAATTATTCTCATGATTTTTAACGAGTTTTTAGGCTTAGATAATTTAAAATAAAGTTATACAACTAACTTTAAACAAGAATCCTCAGCAAATAATCTTACAAACTTCACATAGAGGGTTGGAATCAAGGGATTTCCAAGCTTCCATGGAGGAAATTTTTGAAAAATTTTGAAAGAGGAGGAAATGAGTAAAAGTGGAAGGGACAAGAGGTTCCTTTGGAACCTTCTTTTAGCACTTACCTAGGATGGTATGAGTGAAAATCCCAGGAATCTCTGTCAATTGAAGTGGTCAAAAATGAGCAGAAATCAGGCTGCATTTAAAGAAAATGACAGCGCACTGGGCACGGCCCCGTGTGCAGAGAAAGTCCTGACACATTTTGTCCGTATTCTGACCAAATCAGCAGAGAATCTTTTTGGTGGGCACGGGGGCGTGTTGACCTGGACACGGCCCCGTGTCTGGAGGCTGTTTTATGGAGTTTCGCTACTTCTAAGGGTCTCGTTGAAATCGGGTGGTTCCTTACTGGTTGGAACAACCCCAAAGTGCCTAAGATACCTTAATTGTCCTAGACTAAGGCAAGAACGCAAGAGGTTGTCGGTGAGGGTAATTCCTATTTTCATTCTAGGTGGACAAGTCCAACCCTTTCCCGGGCTCTTGTTAAAGAAGGTGTATGCCGAATCGCTCAGGTCTATGTATGCACCGAACGAAGTCGATGGAGAGTCCTTCACGGCACAATCGACACAGGGACGACTATCGTCCAAGTCTTTGCTAGGAACGAAGGTATTTTCGGGAGCAACGAGGTTGTCGGAATGCGGTTCCAACATTTCTTCATGGTTATCGCCTTGGGGTGGATCAATAAAATCCTTCCTAAGTTCTTTTAACCAATTTAGAATTAGCTTTTCTAGTTGAAATAACTCATCAAGGAGCATTTCCCCTAGAATATCTGGCTGGGCGCATTCGAGGGAGAAATAGTGCTTATTTTTACTTTCGCCCCTCTTAAGGTTGTAAGAAGTCGGTGGGTCCATGTAGTGGGGCCTATAATTTAGAAAGTAGCATTTTACTTCTTCATGTTTGCCACCACATAATTGACACCACGTACCATAAGAGTGCCGAAAGTAAAAACAATTACTATCACTCATGTTTGTGTCAGAAATTACCAACCGCCGGGATCTAACGGTTCTGTTTTCAGTAAGTGAATCTTGGGCACGGGGGCGTGTTGGGTGGGCACGGCCCCGTGTTCAGCTTACTGTCTGACGAAAAACAGGATTGCCAGTTCCAATGATTGAGCACGGGGGCGTGTTCAGCGGGCACGGCCCGTGCTGAGCTCTGCAGAAGCTGAAAAACTAAGAAAATCCTAAAAAAATAAAAAGAAAAAGGAAAAATGATTAGGCCGTTGATTCCTAACTTTCTTAAAATCCTTGTGTCCCCGGCAACGGCGCCAAAAACTTGATGCGTGTGAAGTGTCGTATATATTAGGTGTATATTTTAAGCCCTTTTTAACACTTATTTTAGCCAAGTTTTAAATTTATAAAACACGATATTTCACTAACACTAAACACACATATGGGCAAGTGCACCCATCGTTGAGTGTAGTATAGCGTTGGTAAGATACCGAGGTCGTCCAAGGACACAAGAGCTTTTAGTACCGGTTTATCCTCAACGTCTAATCAAAATAAAAAGTTTAGAAAAATGTTTTAAGCTAAGAAAAATAAAAACTAACTAAAATGCTGAAAATAAAAATAAAATAAAAACAGATAGACAAGATGAATCACTTGGTTCCGACTCGTATCTAGTATAACCTTTGATTATTTCCGCACTTTTGCACATAATTAAGAGATTATCTTAGTTATTGTAGTAGGCCCCTCTTTTGAAGGTGACGTTACCCTCACCCCAGTAGTTTGAGTCAGCACGGATACAATCCTAAAAGGGTGGATTATTGGAAGATAATGAATTAAGTTATTAATGCAGTATTGTGGTAGGCCCCGCTTTTGGCGGTGACGTTACCCTCGGCTAAGTAGTCTGAGTCAGCAGGGATACAGTCCTAAATAGCCGGGTTATAGTATTAATAGTAGTTAACTTATGAGGGGATCAAAGAGTTTGGACCCCCGCCATCCAATACCGTGAAGTATTGAAGGAGGTCCTACTAAATTTGACCCAGGTCCATTGCAGGACCTCTAAACGCTGAACAATGGCAAGACCTTTACCAAACCGTTCCCTTAACCCCCGACCAGGTAGCCAACATACCTCCATATAGACCGTGGAGATATGAATGGTGAAAATCCTTTATTTTATATAGACAGTAAAATAATGCCAAGACACCACGGACAAACGATAAGGAAAGATCACCTTCAACATAAGTAACTAGTTATTAAAGTCATTAATACAAAACCAAATAAAAAGTGCAAAAGATTAGAAATAAAAAGTATTATACTGGACACTTTGTCTTCACCAAGTGATGTAAGAGACTTAGGCAAACATGGCCTTGATTGTCAAGAACTCTTACGATCAATCTTGGATCCCGAGACGACTCACACACTCTACGATGGACAATGGATGATGGTGTTGTGATGGTGGTGGGTGGTGGATGAAGTGTGAGAGAGGTGGTGTGCCAAGGGATGAGATGAAATGAATCCAAGCACTCCTATTTATAGGCTAAACAGAGAGCTGGGCACGGCCCCGTGTCCGCTGGGAACGGCCCCGTGCCTGTCTGACACTCTCTCCCCTCATTAATTGTAATTCGCAATTACAATAAATGCGCCTGCTGTACTTTCGACACGCCCCCGTGTCCGCTGGGCACGGCCCGTGGTGGGCAATAGAAGCTTCTATAGGTTTGTCTTTTCTGCTGCTTCTTGGGCACGGCCCCGTGCTGGCTGAGCACGGGGCGTGTTCAGTCTTCTGACTTCTCTAATTTGCTTTGGAAGGTGCCGTTGAGGGGTCGGGCAGTCCACTAATGTTCCTTTTCTTGTATTTATGTTGGATTTAGCTGTCTTTTTGCTTCTTTTGCGTTTTTGAGCTCATTTAATCCTGAAAATACAAAAGGAAGACAACAACACTCTTTTTCCAATATTAGTACTTAAAAAGGGTTAGTTTTATGCCTCATTTGATGTAATTTATATGTTGCATTTTACACACATCACTCCCCATCGATAAACAACGCCCTTCTGCGTTAGTGAGGTGAGAGGCTGTGCAATCTTAGAAAAATCCTTAATGAACCTCCTGTGGTAACCTGCCAAACCCAAGAATTGGCGAATTTCTGTTGGTGTACGAGGTGCAGGCCAGTTCTTAATCGAGTCTACCTTGGATGGATCAACATGAATCCCATCCTTGTTTACCACGTGGCCTAGGAAGTGGACTTCACGAAGCCAGAAGTCGCATTTTGAGAACTTTGCGTAAAGCTGTTCTGTTCGAAGGAGTTCCAGAATAAGTCGTAGATGCTGCTCATGTTCCTCCTGACTCTTAGAATAGATCAGGATGTCGTCGATGAAGACTATAACGAACTTGTCCAGGTAAGGCTTGCACACTCGATTCATCAAGTCCATGAAAACCGCAGGTGCGTTTGTCAGCCCAAAAGGCATGACCAAAAACTCATAGTGCCCATAGCGAGTTCTAAAGGCTGTTTTAGAGACGTCCTCTTCTCAGACTCTCAGCTGATGATATCCCGATCTCAGATCAATCTTTGAATAGTAGCTCGACCCTTGCAGCTGGTCGAACAAGTCGTCAATGCGTCGAAGAGGATAACGATTCTTCACCGTCACTTTGTTGAGTTCGCGATAGTCGATACACATTCTAAAGGTACCGTCCTTCTTCTTCACAAATAGTACTGGAGCTCCCCAGGGCGATGAGCTAGGACGAATGAAACCCTTATCCAAGAGTTCTTGTAGTTGCGTAGAGAGTTCTTCCAACTCTGATGGAGCTAAACGATAAGGTGCACGAGCTATAGGCGCAGCTCCGGGAGCTAGTTCAATCTGAAACTCGACTTGGCGATGAGGCGGAAGACCAGGTAATTCCTCAGGAAATACCTCAGGATAGTCGCGTACAATTGGAAAATCTTCTAACTTCTTCTCTTTCTTCGAGGTATCAGTAACAAGAGCCAAAATGGCAGTGTGGCCCTTCCGCAAGCACTTCTGGGCCTTAAGAAAAGATATGACATTCTCAACAGCACCCTTCCTGTTGCCACGAATCATGAGAGGTTCACCACTGGAACCAGGAATACGAACAATCTTCTCGTTGCAAAGAATCTCCGCTCGGTGTTGGGATAACCAATCCATCCCAATGACAACGTCGAAACTACCCAAGACGATAGGAATGAGGTCGATAGGGAAGGTCTGGTTAGCAAGAATAAGTTTACAACCCTTGACTACGTGTGTGGCTTCTAAACTCTTACCATTTGCTAGCTCTACAGTGTGCTTGTTGTTCAAAGGTATTGAAATACGCTTAAGCATTTGACTAACTTCTAGTGACACGTAGCTAGTATCGGCACCCGAATCAAATAAAACTGTAACGTAAAAGTCGTCAAGAAGGAACTTACCCGCCACAACATTGGGGTCGTTCCTTGCTTCGCCTTGGCCAATCACGAACGCCCGCCCCCTGGCGCCATTATTGTTGTTGTGGTTCCCATTGTGACCATTTCCCTGATTGTTGTTGTTGTTGTTGTTCTGGTTCCTGTTCAGTTGGGGACAATCTTTCTTGAAGTGGCCTTCAGCTCCACACTAAAAGCACCCTTTGTTGTTACCCTGCTGCTGCCGCTGGTTCTGTGGGGCCTGTTGTTGATGATTCTGGTTTGCAGGGTATAAGCTTCTGCAATCCTTTGTAGCGTGACCTGGCTTGTTGCACCGATGACAGTTACCCTGGTGCACGGCCCGCTGTGGTGCAGGTTGCAGCGATTGCATTTTGGGTGATTCCCCTTGTACCCACCATGACTTTGACCACCAGATGATTGCTGACCGGGGCTCTTGTAGTCATCAGTCTTCCTCTGCTGTGACTGAGATTGCACAGAAGTTGAACCCTTGCTGGAAGCTCCATCCCATTTCCGCTTGTTGTCGTTGGGAGTTTCAGAGGTAGCTGTAGCACTAATACGTTTTGGTAACCTGTTCTGCTCCACCGCCTGATCAGTGAGGCGGTGAGCCAGCTGAACAACCTGTTGGTAGGTGGCGAGGTTTGCTGAAGTCACATGACTTTGGATTTCTGGCACTAAGCCCTTGAGATAAAGTTCAATACGCTTAATAGGAGGGTCCACCATAGTGGGACATAGTAATGCCAGCTCATTCGATCTCTTTGTAAATGCCTCAATTTCTGACCCCGTCATCTTGAGGTTGAAGAACTCGACTTCCAGCTTATGAATGTCATCACGACTGCAGTATTCCTCCTTGATCATCTCTTTAAAAGTTTCCCATGGGGTGGCGTTGGCAGCAACCAACCCTAGCATTTGGACCTGAGCGTTCCACCACGTGAGGGCTAAACCCTCGAGAGTACCGGTAGCATACTTCACCCTGCGCGCCTCAGGGCATTCACACATTTCGAACACAGATTCTAGTTTCTCAAACCAGTGGAGGAGACCTACTGCTCCTTCAGTGCCGCTAAAAGTAGTTGGTCGGCAGTCCATAAAGGTTTTGAAGGTGCACACAGGTGGCTGAGCATGTTGACCTGTCGTGGGTGAAAGAAAGGACAGGGTTTAACACAAAGGTTGGTTCACGAGAGTAGGACCTAAAGATCCTAGAATGAGTTTAGACTGCAGGATATACCTCCTGCGTGTGCAGCTGCAAGTGCCGCAGCAACTCGTTCGTTAATCAGAGCCGTCAACTGGGCTTGAGTCATGTTAACGCGTCCAGACATGATCTTCATATCAAGGGAAACATGAGTGAGAGAGGTTCGCGAAAATGCGATGACAGAAGAGAGTAAGCACACACGGGTTCAAGCAACAGTAGTTATACTAACTAAGCATACCAGGAGCAATGCACTATGTAACTATCAAGTAGGTAATATATACACAGACCATATCACCTAGAATGTCGAGCCTTGCATGTGGAGTGAAGCGTCGTTGTGGACCGTTGAGCACTGTACAGGTTATAGTCTGATTTTAATAAAACTTTTTCCCTTTATTAAAACCAAGTTCACTATAAACCTGGCTCTGATACCAATCTGTCACACCCCCAAAATCCACCTGCGGAATACCACCGCTTGGAGGCGTGACCGACCAGGATCCAGCCACCAATCATATTGAACAAGCATGTAAGTGATATAAAAATCCAACCAATACAATTGGTGTCCAAACAAAACATAGTTTAGGTTGCAAGCGGAAGCAAAATGTTAAAACCAAACATAAGTTTAATTGTTTCAAAGTTTAACATGGCACACAGCTGTCCATGTCCCACAACGACTCTCTTCCATGCAAGCTCCAGCTAAGTACCTAATAACCTGCAAAGCATGTAGTAACGAGTCAACAACAAGTTGAGTGAGTTCACTGTTGGGTGTTCGTTTTAAGTTGTTTCAAAAACAGTTTCCTTTAACTGGCATCCTGCCGTGGGGGTTACCCCATAGTTGAAAACGTGATTTGTTTAACCCGTTTACTCTGGCAACCCTGCCGTGGGGGCTACCCCGTGTTAGTTATCTGGCGTTTCGGCCGTGGGGGCTACCCCATGTATACACTAGACTCGTTACCATATCGACTGCTGACTGTAGTCATGTTTATGTGCCCTGAACTGTCAATGTCTATCATCATTGACGTGCCCAGATCCATTAGTTCACGCCCGTCCTCTGCGGCACGGTGTGAGGCTTGTCAGACCTAAATAACGCTATCTAACTAATGACCCGCTCGCCATTGGCCCGGCGATTAAGTCGATATAAAAAGGAGGGACTTCGTGATAGAGTTTTTGGTCTAGTACGAGTTATCTGTCCATGAGGACGAGGAATTACATTCCTGAACCAATACTGTCCTACCCAAGAAGGACGAGGAATCCACGTTCCTTAACCCCATTCCCAACCCAGTGAATCCCATGCTTTGTAGAGGGTGTGAACTCACCTTGGTTTGCTCGGCAGATACACAGAAAGTTAGGTCTAGATGCTAGTGATCAATCGCGTCCTAACATGGTCATCATACATGTCAGGTTCAAACCAAGCAATGCACGTATGTTTTCTACACGTATTCTAGCACGTTGCATACAGGTATTATTCATGGCATACACGTATAAACATGGCGGTTTACAATAATACCCACGAATTGAACAGTAGCATGTATATAAGTAAACAAAGCCCATAAGTCCGGCCCAATTACCTAAGCCCGTAACAATGCAAGTCCAATAGTGTGGCCCAAACAGTTGGGCTCGTAATAGCATGCAAGTCCAAAACAGTGCATGTGTGTATGGTCTCGAGTCGAGACTAGAGATCTCAAGTCGAGACTGTGCGGTCTCGAGTTGTACCTATGAGTTCTCGAGTCGCAAACAGTGCGTAGTGTACTAACCAATGGAAATCCGATTTCATGCAACCTTATGTACTATCCATATAAACATGTTTTCTTGTCTAACAATAACCGAAAATGGATCAAACACCTCAATTTCAAATATCTAAATCATATTCAACAAGTTCTTCACCTATTCATCATGTTCTTCCTTAGAGTTTTCATCTTGCACACTTGAATAATCAAAATAAGCATAAACCACAATAGTTATACAACCTAGTCATCCATATCCGATTAATACATGCATCTATAGGATTTTTCATCAACATTTAACCATTTTTATGTTATCTAAAACACATCCTACCTAATCAAACATGAACATGTGCATTCCAATTCAAACAAACACCTTTTTCAAACATCAACAATAGTTATAATGCATTCATCATGGATAACAAAATATCGGCATTTCAAGAAAATGTATAAAACTTAACAAGCAAATGCATATTATCATACAATCTTCATCATACATCATCATCAACCAAAATATAAACACACAATATGAAACACTTATGAATCGATTACTTGAACACTAACTCATCATGTATTGTTTACTAATCAATGTGTAAAATTATATAAGTCAAAACATCATTTGACAAAACACCAAATCATGAATCACACCGGTTCAAGTATGGGTTCAAAGGTGTGTATGAAGCTTCCAAATGGGTGTGTGTGTGAGCCGATCCGAGAGCTCCTTGTGGTCGCCGGTTGAATCCGAGAAGAAGGAGAGGTGATGCTTGACCTCTAAGGTTTAAGGTTTTCTAGAGAGAGAGAGTGTGGAGGAGAGTGTGTGTGAGAGTGAGTGTAGGTTGTCCCAAAAATGGTAATGTTGGCTAACAACAAGGTTATATACTAGCTTCAAGTTGATGCACCCTAATGGGCTTTCGAGTGGGGTGAAGCTGTGAAGAGGAGCATGGCCCAACCGGCCCATCAGTTACACTCTTCACTCGAGACCGAGTGGTCTCGAGTTGGGTTCTTGTGTCTCGGGTTACACACGCATACATACAAGCACAACACATAATCACATAAATTCACTCATATCATTCAATAAATCAACAAGTCAATTAGTCACATTCGTTCAAGTATGTTACATCGAGATGCAATGAAAGGTTCTAAATTTCGAGTTGTCACACCTACCAAATCGCTGGCATAACAGGAAATACTTCATTTATCACTTTTATTGATGATTATTCTCGTTACATGTACTTGTATCTAATTAAGGAAAAGTCTGAATCTCTAACAACTTTTAAAGATTATAAGGCTGAAGTTGAAAAGCAATTAGATCGTCAGATTAAAGTTGTGAGATCAGATAGAGGCGGTGAATATTATGGAAGACATACTGATGTGGGTCAAGCTCCTGGTCCATTTTATGAGTTTTGTAAGGGCCAGGGGATTGTGAACCAATACACCATGCCTGGTACACCTCAGCAGAACGGTGTCGCTGAAAGAAGAAACCGTACCCTTATGAACATGGTGCGCAGTATGTTAGCCAACACTAATTTACCATTATTCCTCTAGACTGAAGCGTTAAAAGCAGCTGTTCATATACTCAATAGAGTTCCTTCTAAGTCTGTCCCTAAAACTCCTTATGAACTTTGGACAGGAAGGAAACCGAGTCTTAAATATATGAAAGTATGGGGCTGCATTGCTGAAGCGAAGCTTTACAATCCTTTCCTAAGGAAACTTGACCCTAAAACAGTTACCTGTTTCTTTATCGGGTATCCTGAGAACTCTAAGGGTTATCGTTTCTATTGTCCTTCCCATGTCACCCGTATTGTTGAAACCAAGCGTGCTGCGTTCCTAGAGGATTTCAAGGTCAGTGGGAGCAGTACCAACCCTTACGAAGAATTGCAAGAAGTACAAGACGCGGGGGGGAGAGACTCGTCGCTTACCATTACTCCGATTACTCCTCTTGTACCCAATGCAACTATTGTACCTGAAGCTACTGCACCAACTCCAAATTTACCTCTACAATCAGAACCCATTATACCTCATGACGAAGGCACATCAAACGCTCAAAACCAAGACAACGCTGAACCCGATAATCCACTCAGGAGGTCATCTAGGCAAAGAAGGCCCTACTAATTGGGATGATTATGTTACCTACCTGACTGAAATGGATCCCGGAAAGCTCAATGATCATATCTCTTACAATGAAGCCATTAGCAGTGATCAGTCTTCTGAATGGAATAAAGCAATGATTGAAGAGCTTGAATCCATGAAGAAAAATGACGTTTGGGATTTGGTAGAATTACCCAACGGAGCCAAACCCGTAGGATGTAAATGGGTATTCAAAACAAAACTGGATCCGAATGGGAACGTTGAACGCTACAAAGCGAGATTGGTTGCAAAGGGCTACACTCAGAAAGAGGGAATTGATTATCAAGAGACGTTTTCACCTGTCTCTCGTAAAGATTCATTAAGGATCGTCATGGCCCTAGTAGCTCATTTTGATTTAGAGTTACATCAGATGGACGTTAAAACCACTTTCCTTAACGGAGATTTGGACGAAGATGTTTACATGAAGCAGCCTGAAGGCTTTAAACCTGAAGGTCAGGAGCATCTAGTCTAGGGCTGTTCACGAGCCAAGCCGAACCGAGCGGACCTTTGCTCGTGCTTGGCTCATTTACAAACCGAACCGAGCAGAGCGGCTCATTTAAAACCGAGCCTCAAATCAATCGAGCATTTTTCGAGCAATAAAAATTCCGAGCGAGCGCCGAGCGAAATTCGAGCGATTTGGACAACCGTGTCGCCCGATTTAAATTTGCTGAGAGAGATAGTGACGATGTTGGGTCTCAAGTTTTTATGTCTTTAAAATTATGCACATTTAATGGCACAAAATTTTTCTTATTAATAACAATGTTGTGGCCAACGAGGTGATGATCATATTGTACAAACCATTACGTTGAGAGCAGGAGAAGATCGACTTAGGGTAACGAAATGAAACATTAAGGCGATTAACAAACTATCTTTTATCGGTTTAGGGTTTAACTTTTAGTTTTAATATTAATTTTTTATTGGCGTGGTTGGGCTAGTAACTATAGATATAGTTGTAAATTTGTATATCGGTGACCAAAATCTAATAGAGTGGTACATATAAAACTATAAATTTAATTTATATTTAAGTATATATGTATGTGTAAGTGTGTATATATATATAGGTGTGTGTATAATGTATAATTTATATTTGTGTATATATATGTATGTGTATATACATGTTTATATATGTATGTGTATAGGTATATATATATGTATACTAATTAAAAAAATAATTCGAGCCGAACCGAGCCGAGCGGACCTTTGCTCATGCTTGGCTCGTTTACAAACCGAACCGAGCAGAGCGGCTCGTTTACAACCGAGTGTCAAATCGAACGAGCATTTTCCGAGCAGTTTCCGAACGAGCGGCGAGCGAGCGACGAGCGACGAGCGATTTGAACAGCCCTAATCTAGTCTGTAAGCTGAAGAAATCCATTTATGGGTTAAAACAAGCATCACGTCAGTGGTACCTCAAGTTTGATGAAGTCATGAAGAAACAAGGTTTTATGAAGAATCAAGTGGATCAATGCACCTACCTCAAGATGAGTGGGAGCAACTTTACTATACTTGTCCTTTACGTAGATGATATTCTATTGGCAAGTAATAGTTTAGACATGTTGCATGAGTCGAAGCGGTTACTCTCGCATAACTTCGACATGAAGGATCTTGGAGATGCTTCTTACGTCATTGGCATCGAAATTCACCGAGATAGACACAAAGGGATCTTAGGATTGTCCCAGAAGGCTTACATAGATCGTGTCCTTACACGATATAACATGCAACAGTGCAAACCCTCCGTCGCTCCAGTAGTTAAAGGAGATGTTTTCGGTTCATTCCAGTGTCCGACAACAGAGGTTGAGAAGGAGCAAATGAGCCAGATACCTTACGCGTCAGTAGTCGGGAGCTTGATGTATGCTCAAGTCTATACTCGCCCAGATATGGCTTATATTGCTGGAATGCTAGGCCGTTATCAGACTAATCCTGGCCTAGATCACTGGAAAGCAGGTAAGAAGGTACTTCGATATCTGCAAGGGACGAAAGACTATAAACTGACTTATAGAAGAAGTGATCATTTAGAAGTGGTGGGCTACTCTGATTCTGACTTTGCCAAGTGCAAAGATGACAAGAAATCCACTTCGGGCTATATCTTTATGTTAGCAGGCGGCCCTATCTCATGGAAGAGTCATAAACAACAGTTGACCACAACTTCCACAATGATGGCAGAGTACATTGCCGTTTATAACGCAACCTGTCATGGAATGTTGCTTAGAAATCTGATCACTGGACTCAAAATCGTTAATTCCATTTCTAGACCATTGAAGCTTTATTGTGATAATTCAGCTGCCGTTAGTTTCTCGAACAGTAACAGTTCGACTGGAGCTGGTTTATATCTCGATACAAAATATCTGTTCGTACGTGAACGAGTTGAGGAAAATAATCTTTGTATCGAGTATATTAGTACTAAGGATATGCTTGCGGATCCGATGACTAAAGGTCTCCCTCCTAAGGTTTATGAAGAACATGTTCGTAATATGGGATTTAGTAAAGACCTTATTTGAGCATATTGTACTAGCTTATGTTTTATGTTAATGAAATTTCCTCAGTTTGATTTTGTATGTCTCTTAGAATATGTTCAACCGGTATAATGGCATATTGACAAATAAAGTTACAAATCAAACAAAGGGCTTATGCGTATTTTGATCATGACGATTAGGTTTAAATTAAGGCTATAGTATGATTAATGGGGGTCCTGAGTCGCATAATGATTCAACGGCTGTATTTTTCTGCTATAGTACTTGTTTAAGGCTAAAATGAGTGTTAACTCCTGATCAGGCTTATCTAATACTCATAGTAAATGATTACCCGGCTAAGTGGGAGAATGTAAGATTAAATATATTATGTACTAATATTTAATCTATAGCCATTATAATCATTTACATAATA
The DNA here is from genome assembly GCA_030545235.1 of Helianthus tuberosus. Taxonomy (NCBI): domain Eukaryota; kingdom Viridiplantae; phylum Streptophyta; class Magnoliopsida; order Asterales; family Asteraceae; genus Helianthus; species Helianthus tuberosus. Next base: position 159,282 of record JARYGA010060142.1, on the reverse strand, counting down.
AAGATCAAAATATATAATAACATATTAAATAATTAGTTGGTAATTGTTGATGGACCATATTACCCTTAGTAACTAATTAGGTTTCCTCCTGGGTGCTTATATAAGGAGAATTAAGTGGAGGTTAAAGGGTTACTCAGTTACACAATTAGACACAACCCATTAGCCATAACATCAATTTCGACCTCCTCTCCTAATCGAATCCCCTATTCGATTTCTAAGTCCCCATCATCAGTCAGCACCCTAAGGAGGAACCAGATCACGATGACAAGCATGTCGAACTCCATTACTGGATTCTCCACTGCACTTTCTGCTGTGACAGGTATGTTTTAATGTTTTCCTTCATGTACAAACAGAACTGAACCAACATAATTAGCTATGATCAAGTGGTCTAACAGTATTGTGTTTGTCCCATGTAAAAAATGATGTGGTTCAAATTATTGTAAATGCACAAAAAAAGTTGAGTTGAACTAGTTTGCGCATGTAAAAGTGGATAAGCACGTTAAAGTTTGCGCAGAGAACCAGCATATCTTTGTCCTTTTTGTCTGTAATACATTTGACTCTCTAACGTCAGAAGCTATCTATTTCTTGACCAGGGTTCAACGGGTCATTCACAGCAATTGTTCAACCTCAGGGTTAGAGTTTGTAATTCAGAAAGGGATGGCGGCGCAGCTTGTTGCCCGTCTATCTCATGTTTTGATGTAAATTGGCAAGTTTTTTTATGAATAAAATATTTAGAATTTACTATTCATGTTATGTGATATGTTAATATTCAGAAGATTTAGAGCATTCACATCCAATCCATCAAATTATACATACATTCCACTAAAAAACAACTCCTATATCAATATATTTCCACTAAAAACAAATATTTTTTCTCTCTCTTTTCAATTAAATAATATTATCATTACATTTTTCTCTCACTTCCACTCACAACCACTTTCAAAATATATTAAAAAATTATAACGGGTGAACAGTGTCCCCCCCAAATATACAGATGAACAGTAACATTTTCTCTCTCCTCTACTCACAACCACTTTTTATACCCTTTATAATATAAAAACCCCTCCTCACATAATTTGATGGTTAGAATGTGAATGCTCTTACATGACATTGGATGGATGGGACAACATATAATCCAGCTGGGATGAATAATATGCAAGCTGGACCATTACTCGAGAAAAATGAAAAAACAAAAACTTAGCCATTTAAGTGAAGCTACCGACAAATATGTCGTTGTACCAATATTAAAAATATAACTTAAATATTAAAGTTTATTTAGTGGTAAACAGAGTGTTCCATATATAGATAAAACATCATGTTTAATTTTCATTTATTATATTAATAAATACTTGCCAATTTTATCAAACCATAATCATTACAACTAGTATAGTAATATCAACACAAGCAATCTTCTTCACTGATTCAACTGAAACAAATAGTTTATACAAGTATCAAAGAGCTAAAAACTAAAAAAGTACAAATCTAAATATTGTATCAGATGATTTAAATATATTATATAATTTTATGACAACCAAAAAACATATATATCAAGGAGTTGATTAATATGTATTCATGTATTATATTATATTACACTTTATACTACACATACATTTACATGTTGGGGGAATAGTACCAGCTGCCTATTGGTCCAAACTATTTTAATTTAATTTTATTCTTAGTTTAAAATTACGCTTTCGTCGTTCGTTTAAAATTACGCTTTTGCCCCTAGCTCATAATAAAATTATAATTTTGCCCCTAGCTCAAACTTATGCTTTTGCCCTCGGGTCAAAAACTTATTTTTACTTTTGTTCCCAGTTTAAAATCACGATTTCGCTCTCCGTTTAAAATTACGTTTTTGCCCTCAGTTCAAAATAAAATGTTGTTTTTTCCTCTAGCTCAAAATTACGATTCTGCCCTCAGCTCAAAATTACGTTTGTACCCACAGTTCAAGTATTTTCAAGTTGAGCGAATAGTGCCAGCCAGCTTGCCTGGCACTTCCTTATTGAACCAACCAATTTTTAATTTAATTTTATTACCATTTTAAAATTTCGCTTTCGTCCTTCGTTTAAAATTACGTTTTTGCCCCCAGCTCAAAATAAAATTATAATTTTGCCCCTAGCTCAAAATTACACTTTTGCCCTCGATAAAAAAACTCATTTTTAATTTTGTTCCCAGTTTAAAATTACGGTTTCTCTATCCGTTTAAAATTACGTTTTTCTCTCGAGTTCAAAATAAAATGTTGTTTTTTCCTCTAGCTCAAAATTACATTTTTACCCACAGTTCAAAATAAAATTATGTTTTCCCCCTAGCTCAAAATTATGATTTTGCTCTCACTTTAAAATTATAATTTCGCCTCCAGTTCAAAATATATTTACGATTTTGCCATCTATACAGACATACATGTTATGAGAGATAAATATTCGGTTTATTGCCCCGCAACGCGGGCAGGGCAAAAACTAGTTACTATACAAACTATAAAACTTTAAAAGTTTATATTATCCATTAATCTTTCAATTTAATATAAAAAGAACCAGTTTTACCCAGATACAACATCTTTAGATTAATGTGTTCATATAAATGCTAAACGGGTCAATCCATAAATCTAGATATGACATCTTTTAAAACACATGTTTTTCAAATTTCTAAAAATAAACATATAAATGCTAAACGGGTCAATCCATAAACCCCACAGGTTTACCCAGATACGACATCTTTAGCTTAATGTGTTCATGTTTGCGACTTAAAACCAACTGAACTCATTTAGCGTAAGCTCAAACCTGTGAGATTCGTATTCGGGTCAATCCATGAACCCAACAGGTCAACCCAAATACAACATATTTAACTTAACGTGTATGTATTTTTTTACTCAAAACTAACTGCTACTGTTTAAATTAAACCCAAACCCAATCCATGAACCCGACAGATCAATTCAAATACAACATACTTAACCAAACATGTTGTGTTTTCAACTTAAAACGGACTAAACTCGTTTAGATTAAACCCAAAAATTGTGTATTACATCAGTCACTAATTAACTATCTGAGTGTGTGTACTATATAGAAATACATTAAAGAAAAAGTAAGACAACTTTTGGTGTAGAAAAGAAATATATGTATCCAAAATAAATATAACGGTTACATTTGCAGTTTGATGATGAAAAATAGTAATAAATAAAAAGAAAAAAAAAGAAGTGGTTATGGTTCCTTTAGATTTACACCAGCAAAAAAACCTCATAAAAAATATAATACACAAATAAATAAAATAAAATAAACCCCAAAAAATTAATAAAATTCAGAAAGTCCATTTCCAGATCTTGATCCGAAGATCAAGCTTACATTTCGCCGCCGTTACAGTAGCCGCCACCGCCGACGACGCCGTCGTATTCCGCCCAGTCCCACCACCTTTCGGAATCAAGCTATGAATCCCATCACATTCGACCCGAATTCCAACTTTTTTCGTCCTCAAAGTTTCAATTTTGACTCTAACTTCAGTATCCAACAGTAATTTCAACGGCATCCCAGATTTCTTCTTCAGATCCGATCTTATTTTGGTGACAGTTTCTGGGTCAAGAAGCAAGGAGGTGGTGTATAACTGTGAGTGAATAATGGTGATGTTACTGGGTTTGATGGTTAAAGAATTAGGGAAAGATCCGTTTGCGAGTTGGGTTTCGTGGGATTGTAAAGTTATGGTAAATGGGTCGTAAAAAAATGTGATTTTTTTGTTGGGATTTGAAGTGGAGAGGGTGAGGTTGAGTTTGGAAGTGAGGTGGGTGGTGTCGTCGGAGGAGGTGGTGGAGAGGTTGAATTGGGAGATTTTGAGGGCGGCGATGGAGAATGTGGGGCGGTGGGGGTGGTAAAGGAGGTAGAGGATGCAGCCGGCGATGGTGGAGATGAGGAGGAGGATGATGAGGGTTGACCAGAAACAGCATAGGCAGAAGCAGCTCCGGCGCCGGCGACGGTGGGTGGTGGTGGTGGTGGGGTTTGGGCGGTAAGGGTGGCGATTGTTGGTGGTGGTGGTGTTGTTGAATTGGGTTTTGTTTGGTGGTGGTGGGAGGTTTCGGTTTGGTGTGGTGGTGGTGGCGGCGCCGCCGCCACCGGCGGTGGCGGTGGTTTTAGTGGTGGTATTGGGTTTGGGTTTTGTTGAAGGGTAGACTCTGTCAGTCATGTTTGGAGGTTAAATGATGACGTGGCGGCGGTGGGTGGTTGTGGTGGTGGTGGTGGAGAGGATAAATAAGAGGGTGGTGTTTGATATGATAAAATCATAAAAATGGAAAGGTTTGGGATTTGTGTGTTTTGTGGCAATAAGGTATTTGTCACACGTGTAGATGTAATGCGAAAAAACAAAATATTATTAATGACCTATATTTACATACTATAAATTTCTAACATATGTATTAAGTGACAAGTGTTGTACACAATGTTTAGAGGTGTTTTAAAAAAAAGTTAGATTTTATATTTTTAATTCAAAAACTATTTAATTTTTCACTTTTAACCCAAAAGTTTTCATCTTTTACAATTTAATTTTTGTTTAGAGGTGTTTTCAAAAAAAAAAAAGCTGATTTTATATTTTTAATCCAAAAGTATTTAATTTTTCACTTTTAACCCAAAAGTTTTCATCTTTTACAATTTAATCTCACACTTTTTATCATATTTCGCAAATTTTTGTTTTATGTTTCGTTCTACATTTTGCGAGTTAACATGGTGCAACGTGCGTGTTTGGTTCAACGTTATTATGTTTCGTAACACTTCGTTCTAAATTTGCGAGTTAACACGACGCAACGTACGTGTATAGTTCAACATTTTTACGTCGTTTTTTCCCCGTTTAACATAGCAGATTCGTCGCAACGTGTGGGTACTAAGTCGACGTAGTTATTATTTTATATGTTTTACGTTACGATCTAATTTCTTCACATTAATACAGTTTTACATCCCCACCGCAACGCAGTGGGGCTTAATACTAGTTACTTTAGCTAAATTACAACGAATACTATAGATATAATTTTCCACAACAAATAGGTTAAAGAGTTTAAACCGTGTGGTATACAAATATGTAAGTAAGATTGTTATGGGTTTGCTTAACGTTTATAAAATTAATAGAGAAAAATGCTCGGATAGTCCTTGTGGTTTGTCCATTTTTCACCTTTAGTCCCTAACTTTCTAAAATTACAGCTATAGTCCCCAACTTTTGCAATTTCGTTCCCGGATAGTCCCTGACGCAGATAGGGGTTAGTTTTTTGTGTTAAGTATATGTGAAATTACTAAAATGCCCTTACTACAAAACAAAATAATAAAAACAATAAAACATTTATAAATTCAATGGGCCCCACCCAACCCCTCACCCAATCAAACACCTCTAATCTTTCTTTGTAGGACCCACCATCAACAACTTCAACCTATCTGGATTTCAGTTCATCATCCACTATCAGAACTTTTTGCATTCGATTTCAACTCAATCTGAACTTCAACCTACGCATAACTGTTATCCAGGTTAATCACAATCAGCAAATCATCAAATTACTTGTTTTCTTCACGATCAATAGCAGTTAACAAGCTAGCAACACATACTTTCCAGCCTACACCACTCTTCGAAACCGACACGACTACTTCCGTTAAACCTCCGAAACGAAAGCTCAACCACCATACATCCTCCGCCAGGTACGACACGACTCCTCAACCCCACTGGTTTACCGTCATCGTCATCCGTTCTGTGGTTTAGTGATAGTCCGTTTTCAGTTGGGTGTTGTGGTGATGGTTGTCGGAACAAAGGGAACCGTCAGCCGGCGATTTTTAGTTGGGTGGTTATGGTGGACCTGGTGGTGGTCCTCTGTCAAACAGAGGAGAAGATGGAGAGGGATGGGGTAGGTAATAGGTTATAATTGATGTTTACGGATTCCCCTATTTAGTATCTGTAGACATGGTTGCAGAAATTGGCCTAGGCGGCCGATTAATCGGCGCCTAGGCGCTAGGCGGTCATCTACTGCCTAATTTTGAGCTAGGCGGTCAATTAATTGGTCATGGTCAAAAATCGGTCAAAATCGGTCCTAGGCGGTCAAAATCGGTCCTAGGCGGTCAAAAATCGGATTAATCGGACAATATTAGTCGGTCAAAATCGATCAAAATCGGTCCTAGGCGGTCAAAATTGGTCAAAATCGGTCAAAATCAAACCATACTATCTGAAACTTGAAGTATTTATGTGAATTTTGAAGTATTATTTTTATATTATTGGGTATATATATATAATTTTGAAAAAATACATATAAAAATCCCATTCCGATTAATCCCGATTAATCCTTAGGCTGTACCTCACCGCCCGACTAGCGCCTAGCGCCTTCTACAACATTGTCTACAGATGTAGTTAAAATAGTTCTGGAGGGATATACTGGTGTAGTAGGGAGTATTGAGGCTATAGAGGTTAGACAAAAAAGGGCAGGGGATAGAGCTTATGCTAGAGTCCAATTTACAACAAAAGATCATATGGAATGCATATGAAATCTTGCTAACAGTAGGCAGTTGTGGTATTGTAGATCTTATTTGAATGCATATTAAATCTTGCTAACACTAGGCAATTTTGCATTTGAAATGGAAGGTGCAACTCTTCATTTTGGTTGCCAGGTGTCAAAAACAAGTTTGTCGGTGCTCTGTGAAATGGAAAATGCATCAGTGAAATTTGGATTTGGATTAAGAAAGTTATACTTTGGTGTTTCAAAGTTCATGACGAGTTACAAGCTGCAACCCTCGTATGAAAATATTTGGCAAGATCTGATGGTGGCAGTTAGAAGGGTGATGGCAGCAGGGAATGAGGTTGAAGATGATGGTGGAGGTGGGTGGTTGCAAGGGGGTGTTGGGATGAAGAAGAGTTGGGTGGTAATTTAGGTGGGGCCCACATTTATTTTTTAATCTTTGATGCAATGTTTTATTTGTTAATTTTTAATAGTAAGGGCATTATAATCATTTCAAACCAACTTAACTGAGAAAACTAACCCTCATCTTCGTCAGGGACTATCCGGGAAAGAAATTGCAAAAGTTGAGGACTATAACTGTAATTTTAGAAAGTTAGGGACTAAAGGTGAAAAATAACAAACCACAGGGACTATCCGGGCATTTAACTCAAATTAATAGATAGGAACTTCAAAAAACTAACACAAAGTGGCCAAGGATTTTGATCCAAGCGATTTTAGCTCGTATTTGATAAAAATAAATAATTTAATCAAATCATTTATAACATGTTAATCTAAAAAGTTTATATAATCATCTCTAATTACTATCGGATATAGTCTTGAGGTTTTGGTTGTATGCCCCACAAAAATTATCAAGGCTATAGATTTTTATAGGGAACGAGTGAACTGTGTGACATTTATATATAAAAAATAGGTATCACCACGTTATTATACAATAAAAACATTATCATTTAAATTCTTGTAATAATATATATATTTTTTTTGGTTTTGGCAAGAGAAAAACAAAACAAAAGCAAACAAAAAATATCGAGGAGCACTATATGTTGATTTTGTAAGTCACTGAAATTGGAAAAGGACGGGGGAAAAGACAAGAAGAATGGAATTGAGATTACAAATAATTAATTATTAATCAGTTATTACAAATTTTCCAATTTAAATAAAAATCAATATTGTGTACGGTTTGGACATGTTAACACGTTAATTAGTAATAATATTGTTAAAATAGGGCTGTTGTGGTTAAAAAACGTTTTGAGCTTTCTCATTACATCGCTGAATGACTCTTAACTGGCCAAAACTCTATTGCTACGTTTTTTTACTAATAATGTAATTAAATATTTACTAAATAAATTTGTTTCCAGAACAATTTCAAAATGATAGCATTGCATTGTGTCCATTATAAGTTAATAAGTTAAATTTATTAGTAAATATCATTTTATCTTAAAAAAACAAAATAGTTGAATATTTCTGTTAAAAATATGTAAAATAATTGGAGAAATAGAGAACCATGACTTATCCATGTAAAAAACTTATTAAAAACACATTTTTACATGTAAAATATTTAATTTTACACAATTTTTTTTAATTTTTCCATATAAACATATAGAGGTCGTTCTAATAAAAAATACTTAGTTTTTAGAAAACTTTTTATTACCTTTTTAAGCGTATATTTTTTTTTATTAAAACGGTTTCTAACATGTTATATATGCATAAGCTCGGAAGAATTATCTAAAAAAGAGTTTTTTACATGTAAAAATGAATTTTTATGAGTTTTCACACACAGTGTGTGTGAGTTGGGTTCATTGAGGAACTTCAAAAAATTAAGAACCGGCTTAAACAAGCTCTGACTGAACTCGTTTTAACGACGTTGTAACCGACTCTTTGGTGTAGGAATTAGGTTCACCTTTTGTAAAATATAATTACAAAATATATCATAACGAGACTCTCGTTATTCGTAAGAAATATCATAGTACAATACTGGTTGCAATAACTAAATAAAAAGAATATAAATATAATTATATATACCAATCTTGATTCAAGCCGCATCTCTGATGGGTCCTTCACGCGCACTTGATAGCATCCTAGACTCGAGTATTCATCATCTTGTGTCTTGAAAAATACTCCTTGACTGCAACAAAGAGCACACTAAAACGTTGACGATTTTGGTTGAGGCACGTGTTCAACACGCTTCCCTTAAAACAGATTTCGCGCCTCTACTAAAGACGACGCGTCTGTCTCCCAGGGTACAACAGCCGAAGCAGTCTGTACTGCCGGAGATGGCTCACCGGCCCAAGGTTACATCCGGTAATTGTAGTGTTTGAACTCATGTGGTGGAAAACAAGTAGAGAATACTCATCTCTCTAGTTGGTCTTCAAGTGTTTTTCCTACTTCTAGTATTCTTCATATATAAAACAATACCTTATTATCTTGTCACAAAAGAAAGCACATAGCCTACTATATGTACAAGACTAGTGAAAAGTTTCACTTAATTAGAGACTTAAAAACTCTAATAAAACTAATTAAATACTCAAGAGTTACTCTTTAACTTACCACATGAATATTCTAATTAATATTTATAATTTCATTAAATTATAAATATATTTAATATCCATTCACCAAAATTCCAACAATCCCCCACATGAATGGAGATCATTCAAAACACTTAAAATTTCCAATGTAACCTCGACAGTTGAGTTTTGCATACGATAGGTAGGTGTTACCCTTTGAACCTTCGCTCATGAAATGCACTTAGCCCACTAGCTCTGAGTAGATCTCGTTGTCTTTGAACTCGTCTGCCGTTTGTGTAGACGACAATACACTTCACACAAGACTCTCCCTAGCCGGGTCATCTCCTCATAGTCGTGTCCAATAATGGTCGTGGAACACTTTCCTGGTTTTGCGAGAGATCTAGGAATTGTGCCCTCAATTCCATTTGAAGCGACCCTACTTCTCTCTAACATAGGTGATTCTCCTTAGATCATTAAAAGCATTGTGGTTATCGTGATCTATCCAAATCATTTACCACATATTATGCTTAGCCTCATACTTGTCACTTTTAGGAATGGACTAGGAAGTTTATTAATCTTTATAATAAACTACCTTATTAAATGCGTAGGGTTATTCCCCCACAGTGACCTCGCTTATTCATACAATTAGGTTTTCCTATTGAACTCAATTCTTGGGATCTCCAGTCTACTGAGTTAGGTTTCCATCATATGAACTTCATTTTTCAAGGGCTTCAGTCCCATTCCACAACTTGATCTCTAATAAACCCTCAGGTTGTTGGATCCATAACATTAGCAAATAACTTTGCGTATTTGAGATCAGTTGTCATGATGTGTTCTTAACTCGTAAGTTAATTTTGCCTATTGTCAACTTCTAAGACTATAACCTCAGTGGCCATCTGAATCTGGTTATAACATATGTCTTCGTAAGATACGTGTATCATTTAAGGCAAACACATCTCCATTATGCACTACGACCTTTGTGTCCTCCACTTAGTCGTCTATTTGCAATGTTAGATTGGATTACAAAATCTTTATTGCTAAAAACAAATGCAAGACACCCCCCACATTTAAGTGTTATTGGATAACATTTAGATGTGTTAATGAGAACCATTTCTACATACCCTTATAGGGTTGTTTCTTAAATGGTTCCTCCCCCACATTTCTTGCCATTTGATCAACATTTCCGTAACACCACTTATGGCGACATTTATACACATATGATTGAACAAGACCAACCTTATTGTATCAGTGAATTCAACTCATATTGCATTAGCTTACACAAGCTTCCGAGCTGACCAAAGCAACACATGCCATTGTCATAAGTTTGTCTCCAACTTAGAATAATTCTAATTTAACATCTAGAATAAGCTTAGACAATGAGTTCTCCTCATTAGTTTTTCAAACAAACTTTTAAAAGTTACATGTCATTTCCTTATAATGAATGAAAATTCTCTCTCAACTTTGTCCATACACAAATTCTTTTTGTGTTCATACAAATTTGAATGTTTAGAGTTAATTAGTCTCCGTCAAGACCCATAATTAACCAAGTACTAGTCTAGCATGCTTTAGACTACAATACTTTAGCTTGTGAACAGAAGATGCATCATTCTGATTCTTCACAGCCCTAAGGATATCATAATATCACTTTGCAACATTCATCCCTTGTTAAGACAAAATAATGAGACTTATTCATAATCCTAAAACATCAATATTTAGGAAGGTCTCACAAATTATTGTATATAGCACAAAGCTAAATTTCATCATCATTTAAGGAACATAACTTGTTTACCTTTGATCTCCAACGATCTACCATTGACTCATAAGTACTTAAACATAAGCCTTAATCCAAGTCACTTGGTGAACACATTCATCACCAACAAGATGAATGTTTCTCATCTACAATCACTATTATGTGTGAGATAGAGTCAACTAGATTGACACTCAACAACATGGCATTCATAATTTTTTCCATAAGTGATTTGCACACATCTATTGTTATTCATTAGGAGACATGTATATTTAGGATGCTCTCCCAAATGAAGGTAAAATCTCCATATAGATCTAACAATAATCAAGTGGTAGACGCATCTACTTATAAATCTCGCAAGATTTATTAAAGGTATACAATAACATATAGTACTTTTACTTTCATATGTTAGAATTCACACTTGTGAATTTTTTTTAATGACTTCTAATGAAGTATGCGACATGAATGTCGTTAGTGTATTTCATCTCAATACACTCACTACGTTCTTTCATTACTCATTCATGTTGTAGTTATACATTTGATGTTTCGTCTTTGACTTTTAGTCAATGTAACAACTCTCAAGTTGTTTATGTCCAAGTATTTTCATGTACTATCCGTTTAAAACCATATTCTTTTAAACAATGTATAACCGACGTTATAATTATTTTCCACAAAAATAATTTATACGTCACAACCATTAGTGATTTATTTCTTTGTAAAAAATTGCATGTGTTATCCGAAGATATTGAACACAAAACAATAAAATACATTGGAAACTAAATCATAAGTGTCAATCACTTTTGAAATTTAAACGAAAGCATAGACAATATGTAGACATCAAATAGCAAAGTGTTTTTATCTTCAACACTTTATAATCTGACCGAAATCTTCTCAACAATATTGTCCCATGGCGTGTCTTGAGGTACTCCCTCAATAAGACTCCATGCACTTGTAAGTACAAGTTTCCCATTTCATCTTGAAACTTTAAACTTTGACAATTATGCTCAAAACAACACCAAGTTGTTACAAATACTACATTTAAGTAGTAAACTTGAACAATTAAATTTGTTCACAACAACACCAAGTTGTTTTCACCAAATAATTTTTTTTAACACACATGTTGGAAAAAAAAGTTATAACAAGCACATTATAGAATCGAACGTTTACATAAAACGTTTTCCAAAGATATAGTTTATAAAATAAACTGTTTCTCATCAGTTTTAATGCACTCATAGGCAATTAAATGTTTACATAAAACATTTATGTCCATTATGAACAATCTCTAACCTCGTATTCGTGATACACATTTTCTAACACACATGTTAGAAAACTTTAAGTCATTTTATCTATATATATAACATGACCAAATTAAAGCATCAAATGTCATCACTAAAACTCTACTCAAGAGTTTCACCATATGAAGAGTTAAGAGTCTTAATAATTATAGACTTAAACTCTAATAAAACTCATCAAATGTTATCATTAAAACTCTACTCAAGAGTTTCACATATGAAGAGTTAAGAGTCTCAATAATTATATATTTAAACTCCAATAAAACTCATCAAATGTCACCATTAAAACTCTACTCAAGAGTTTCACATATGAAGAGTTAAGAGTCTCAATAATTATATATTTAAACTCTAATAAAACTCATCAAATGTCACAATTAAAACTCTACTCAAGAGTTTCACATATGAAGAGTTAAGAGTCTCAATAATTATATATTTAAACTCCAATAAAACTCATCAAATGTCACCATTAAAACTCTACTCAAGAGTTTCACATATGAAGAGTTAAGAGTCTCAATAATTATATATTTAAACTCTAATAAAACTCATCAAATGTCACCATTAAAACTCTACTCAAGAGTTTCACATATGAAGAGTTAAGAGTCTCAATAATTATATATTTAAACTCTAATAAAACTCATCAAATGTCACCATTAAAACTCTACTCAAGAGTTTCACATATGAAGAGTTTAATTAGTAATTAAAATTTCACTCAAATTGATTTAGAAATCACAAATTAAAGTTGGTGATGAATCCCACACAACTACACTATCACTTTATTGTGATATAATTTTTGAAGCCAATCAATCATCAACTTCAATGTATGACCTTTTATTTCTAAATCATACAAAGCATTAAAATCAATGCTACAACAAATTACTTATATAAAATGTTTACATAAAACATTTCAAAGCATTTGTATTTTAACCATTTTTAACAATCATGTTAAAATGAAAGAAATTCTAACGCGCACGTTAGAAATATTAACATTTTCACAAAATGTTAATTTGACTTGCTAAAAGCACATAAATGGTTCAAATAAATAAGTCATTTCTAATACACACGTTAGAAACTAAACAATTAAAAATTGCTTCCAAACTAACACGTTTCATGAACGTTTCTAACACACATGTTAGAAGACAAATGATTACAAAAATCATTATAAGACTTATTTGTTCATATCAATCCATGGGTGGATGAAAATTCTATTTTAAATAGAGACTTAATTAGATGCATAAAACTCTAATCAAGTAACATAAAACTCCTATTTAAAGACAAAAAAACTCTACTTAAGAGAATTTAACGTTTACAAAAAACGTATGGTTACACCAATAATTCCGGTCTAACACACATGTTAGAGAATTTAACGTTTACAAAAAACGTATGGTTTACACTAATAAACCCGATCTAACACAAAAGTTAGAAAAATTAACGATTCCCAAAATCGTTTTAAAACCAAATGTTGGAACCAAAACTATTCGTTTTGTACCACGGTATAGGATTTAAGATTGTATCTCAATCTCAAAAAATCCAAACACAACAAGTTGTACTACATACATATTTCCAAAAAAAAAATTTATAAGATCATAACCTCTAACAATATTTTTTTTTTAATTCTATTATAAATCCTTTCGTAAACCCAAAATCCTTATAAATAAGGTTTTTAAGATTGTACCAACAATCTCACGAAATCTGTTTTAAGTTTGTAGGAATTAGGTTCACCTTTTGTAAAATATAATTACAAAATATATCATAACGAGACTCTCGTTATTCGTAGGAAATATCATAGTACAATACCGGTTGCAATAACTAAATAAAAAGAATATAAATATAATTATATATACCAATCTTGATTCAAGCCGCATCTCTGATGGGTCCTTCACGCGCACTTGATAGCATCCTAGACTCGAGTATTCATCATCTTGAGTCTTGAAAAATACTCCTTGACTGCAACAAAGAGCACACTAAAACGTTGACGATTTTGGTTGAGGCACGTGTTCAACACGCTTCCCTTAAAACAGATTTCGCGCCTCTACTAAAGACGACGCGTCTGTCTCCCAGGGTACAACAGCCGAAGCAGTCTGTACTGCCGGAGATGGCTCACCGGCCCAAGGTTACATCCGGTAATTGTAGTGTTTGAACTCATGTGGTGGAAAACAAGTAGAGAATACTCATCTCTCTAGTTGGTCTTCAAGTGTTTTTCCTACTTCTAGTATTCTTCATGTATAAAACAATACCTTATTATCCTGTCACAAAAGAAAGCACATAGCCTACTATATGTACAAGACTAGTGAAAAGTTTCACTTAATTATTCACTTAATTAGTCACTTAATTAGAGACTTAAAAACTCTAATAAAACTAATTAAATACTCAAGAGTTACTCTTTAACTTACCACATGAATATTCTAATTAATATTTATAATTTCATTAAATTATAAATATATTTAATATCCATTCACCAAAATTCCAACATTTGGACCATAGCCAGAAACCGTAATGCTAAACCTATAGTTAAACCCTAAAATCTAAACTAAGAAGCGAGCTATGTAGGATCGTTTTGTGCTAGTGTAGACTTGAATAAGAGTGGGAAAACACACAAATGATTTCTACGAACTTATTGAACACGCGAAATTCATTCAATACGTTAGTTTATTTTGTTTAATACGATAAGATTGTAATAAAGAGTGGTTACCTAAGATCGATGGAGATTTTATTATTCGAATACAAATGTATGCGTATAAAATGATAAAAAAAAAATAGGTTTGTTAGCGTTTCAGGTTAACATAAAATCTAAATGATTAATAATAAAAATCATCTATATTATCCACACTAGGGATGAGCAAATACCGATCCCGTCCCGATCCCGAAATTTCATGAATACTTAATACCGATACCGATACCGAAACATGTCGGTTCGGTACGGTATCGGTATTTTGAGGGTAAAAGTCAGTATTTTACCGATACCGTACCATACCGATACCGAAAAAACCAAAATGTGGATACCGTTTCCGATACCGAAACATGTCGGGATCGGGATTATCGGTATCGGGATCGGGATGGGATCAGGATGGGACCGGTATTTTATACCATTTGCTCATGCCTAATCCACACGTAGCCGATCAGGTGTTCTGTAACAACTCTCATCAAAAGTCATATTTATTTAATTAAATTGTCCAATATGAAACCCTAATTGAGAAACCCAAGTGATTCTGCATAATCCCTAAAATTTTCAGAACATTTGGAATCAGGATTAGGGCCCCTAAAACTCAAGGGGGGTAAACCCTAATTGACAATTATCTCTAAAATGCGTTGTCTAGATTTAAAATTCTCGAACTATCAACTCAGCAGGCCTATACCAGTGACAAGCCTACCCTACTCTACCTTGACACCTCAGGCGAGTCGCGACAGAACCAGGGTCACCCTTCGCGACACGCGGGGGAAACCAATTTCAAGTATAAATAGAACAGTCTGTTTCATGCAATTGAGCGTTAATTCGACGTAAAAACTCAATACGTACGCTGAGTTATAGTGTAATCACTACAAAAACACACACTGATCACGAAGTGCTGCCACAATTCAGGGTAATAACTTGATCGCTGCAACGATTCAATGTCCGATCGATTAAACTATCAAATGGATGTTTAAGTGCTGCCCACATTAGGGTTTATGCTTTGTCATTCGTCGTTAAATCGATGGATGTTTAAGTATCGCACTTTGTCATTCGTTGTGAAGGTTTTAATCTCGTGAGTTATCGTAAATGCTGTATTAAGTTACTAACCTAATTTGTGTGCCTGATTATTTAACTAGGTTATCAAGGCTAATCAGTAGGCTAAGCTCTGTTCAAAATTAAATCTGCAATGTGAGTCATTCTCTTTTTATCAAATTACTTTACAAAAGCATGTTTATTTTCAAAGGTTATAATTACAGGGATTAAGTCTATGTAATCTGAAATTACTTCCATTATGTGGGGGGATGTGCACATAGCTACTAATTATTTATCATTTGTGGGTGAACGGACCCAACAAGTGATATGTCCACAGTCACAAGTCCGGTCAAGTGACAACTGGGTCAGTTAATTCAAAAGATAGAAACATTGTAATCGCTCTTAATACTGTAAATTATAACAAACAGGTCGTTTTATTTAAATAAGAATGATTCACTCAGTATTTCCTGCAGACAAAACCTTTTTCAAACATGTTTCAGGTGATCTGTTGTGATCCAGGAAAAGTGTCGCGAAGCACTATCAGCTTAAGGAAGTGGCTCTATATAAAATAAAGAAACATGTTTTGTAAAATAAAAGATTTCTCCGTGAAATCTTATGATTGTAAATTACCGGGTTTTATTCCGAATTGTGAAATAAATAATCGGGAAATATTTCAGTCAGTTTTTAAAAATGATCCTGAAGAAACTTCCGCTGTTAAATAAATACCACGGGATTTTCTGTCCCGCGGCTCCTGAAACGGGTCAAACCGGGTCGGGGGTCGTGACAGAAATAAGGTGGTATCAGAGCCACTGATTTAAGCCTATGAAGTATTTAGAAATACTTAATTTTACTTATTGCCAATTATGTGATTATGTGTTTTATTAACTGATTATTTGTTAGTTACAGTATGGGTAAACAAAAGCTGTCAAACATCTATCTTAAACTAGATAGGTCATTCAACGAGAAGGGAAGTTCATCCCAACCCAAATCCTCAAATCACTCTGAAATTCCTGAAGAAGGAATATTTGTGAGAAAGGCACATTACGAGAAACCACTTTCTCCTAATAAAAGAAGTTTAATTATTAGGAAATGTCATGAGGAAATAAAGAAAAACCGAGAGAAGAAGATTAAACAGGAAACCCAGGAATTAACCAGTAAAACACCCTGGGAGGACAAATTAGATGAGAAATGGGCAGATCTTTATATGTTAGCCACAGTAGCAGAAAATGCAAATCTCTAAATACTCTAACTCAAGTTTTAGCACCTTTATCTACAATCCAGAAACCTTATTCAGTAAATCATAGTATATTTTACTTGTCAGTTGTTTTATGTATGGTATGCAATAATATTTAAGGGTTATCTATAAAATTTTGTTATTTTAACATTTGGTATGTATTTTGCATATATGCTAAACAGCATGAATGAGATATCTGAAGCTTTAGAAAATCTTAACCTCTATCCCGTTAAGATAGAAGTTTCCAAGGAATTCACCGGTTACTTCGCTGATAAAGAAGAACCCATGGAATTTCAATCCAAACCACTGGCAAAACCTAAATCCAAGAAAAGAAGCAGATTTGTGGGCTGGAGGCGTGTACGTAGGAAAAAGCCAGCAACAAGAAAGGTTACTAAAACTGAAGAACCAAAAGACAAAGGAAAAGGGGTAGAAATTGAGGAAAATATTAATCAAGTAGAGATAGAAGCTGAGAAGAGTTTTAAGCAAACAGAAAGAGAAGTCGGAGAAAGTTCTAGACAGAAACAGAAAATGACTCCCTGGGAAGTTTTAGATCATAAACTAGTAATGAGTGACCTCATCGGACCTGCCGATGGAAACCTTGAACCAGCTAATCCAAACCTTATATTTACTGAAGAAGATCTTTTTAGCTACCCACTAGAAGCTCCAATTCCAATCAATCTGGAACCTGCTATTCCAGATCCTATTGTCCAACCTCAACCACTACCAGTAGAATTAGATGAATGGTGGACAACTGATTGGCAATAGCAAAATCTTTTAAACAACCCTGATACATTTTTCCCACAAGTTGACCCAGAACCTCCACTATACCCAACTATGAGCCCGGAGAATCTGACTGAACTTCGTCTCTGGGGCGAAGAGTTAATTAATGCAGGAAATAGGATTAGGGATGTTGGAGAAAGAGTTACTTGGAAGTATGACGAAAGGGAGCGTCGTTTTTAAGAAATTAGCCGACTAAATAATGGGAGTTTGCAGGAATATTTGTTTAATAAATAATCATAAGAACCAGTATGTGTAATAACTTAACAATAAAACGTTGTATGATAATCGTGTGTACGAGGCATAATATAAAGAAATGAAACTTAGGAAATCGATAATTTTTTGTTATACATGTTAATGTGATTTTGTGCAAACTGATTTATTATATTTGTATTTATACTAATTAATTATCAGATGGAAAACATTGGTAACGAACCAGTAAATGAGGTTAATCAGTCTGAGCAACATCCAGGAGATCAATATATGACTAGGCAAGATATCGAAAATATTGTTGCTCAAGGGATAGCCAATGCTATTCCAGCAATCGTTGCTGCTGTAAAGAATCCAATAGAACCGCAACCAATCGTTCCTAGTAAACGTATTTCTGAAGATAACTTCAGTAATAGTGTAAACGGAGGCAATGATCATGTTAATCATAATGAGGAACCACATCAAGCTCCATTTCCTAAGAAAATGAAAGCCGCAACGCCTGGTTGCACTTTCAAAGAATTCCTTGCTTGTAAACCCACTGAATTTGCAGGCAATGAAGGAGCAACTGCATCACTGCATTGGTTAGAGAAAACCGAAGCAGTAATTGCAATAAGTAAATGTGCTAAAGATGATCAGGTCATGTACGCATCAAATCTCTTCAAGGAAGGAGCACTCGAATGGTGGAACACTGTGTTACAATCAAAAGGAAGAATAATAGCTTATGCCATGAATTGGGAAGAATTTAAGGGTCTTGTAGAAAGAAAATTCTGTCCCGAGTATGAAAAGGAACAAATGACAAATAAGTTCCTAAATCATCGGATGATGGGTGTAGATTGTCGCGGTTATACTTCGACATTCTTTGAATATGCTAGAATGGTACCAACACTGGCTTCGCCAGAACCGGTACTCATTTCTCGCTATATTTGGGGACTAATTAGCGAAATCCGTAACATTGTTAAAGCTGCGAGACCTCGCACTATTGACGATGCTGTGGAATTAGCTAACACCCTAACTGACGAACTGGTACGCACCCAAGATGAAAACAAGAAAAAGGAATTAGCTCAGAAAATTACCCAAGGATTTCGTACGGGTAATAATAACAATTTCAAGAGAAGAGGAACAGGGCAATCTTCGACTTTGCCGTTCTGTCAAAATTGCAAAAAGAAACATTTTGGAAAATGCAAGGTATACTGCAATTTTTGCAAAACTGTAGGACATAGTGAAGAAAATTGCAGAAAGAAATCCATAATTTGTTACAATTATGGAGAGACAGGATATTTCAAAACAGAATGTCCTAAAATGGTCAAACCAGCAGACAACAAAACCAAGGCGACCGACGGAACTATTAAGAAGAATGCCAGGGCATTTCAGCTGACCACTCAAGAAGCAGAACTTATCCCAGATGTGATAGCGGGTACGTTCTTAGTTCACAACGTATACGCAAAAGTATTATTTGACTCTGGTGCAAACCAAAGTTTTATAAATACTTCATTCTGTCAAGCTCTTAATTTACCTTTAACCAATATTAGGCAGATTTTTACAGTTGAAACGGCAGACGGAAATTCAGTTAAAATAGATAAAGTTTTGCAGGCAGAAAATATAGAACTTTTAGGACATAAATTCTCTGCAAACCTATTGCCAATGAATTTAGCTGAATTTGATGTTGTATTAGGAATGGATTGGTTAGTAGCCAACCTTGCTAGAATCCTTTGTGATCAGAATTCCATAGAAATTCAATCACCCACCGGAGAAGTAATTAGGATTACAGGAGATAAACCACGTAAGCCCATGAAGTTCATATCAGTAATGAAAGTTGCTAATTATGAACGAAAACAAGGAATAGTATATATGATTTCAGTAATCATTAATACTAAGGGTAAAGAACTTAAGGAAATTCCTGTAGTCTCAGAATATCCAGATATATTCCCAGAAGAGTTATCGGGGTTACCTCCAGATAGGGAAGTAGAATTTAGGATTCATCTAATTCCAGGAACTACACCGATAGCCAAGGCACCTTATCGGTTAGCACCTACAGAAATGTTAGAACTGAAAAAGCAATTAGATGAATTACTAAGTAAAGGATTCATACAACCTAGTTCATCTCCTTGGGGAGCACCAGTGCTATTTGTTAAGAAAAAGGATGGTTCAATGAGGATGTGTATCGATTATAGAGAATTGAATAAGGTTACAATTAAGAATCGATACCCATTACCTAGGATTGATGATCTGTTTGATCAACTTCAAGGAGCTAGATATTTTTCTAAGATAGACTTACGCTCCGGATATCATCAATTGAAGGTACAAGAAGAAGACATACCTAAAACTGCTTTCAGAACTAGGTATGGTCATTACGAGTTTACAGTCATGCCCTTTGGGTTAACGAATGCACCTGCTGCATTCATGGACATGATGAATAGGATCTGTAAACCGTATTTGGATAAATTTGTAATTGTCTTCATAGACGACATACTTATTTATTCCAAAAGTCAGACAGAGCATTGTGAACACCTTCATGCACTCTTAACTTTGTTAAGAAAAGAAAAGCTTTATGCCAAATTCTCGAAGTGTGAATTTTGGTTAAAGGAAGTGCAATTCCTAGGACACATGGTAAATCACGAAGGTATTCATGTAGATCCTGCTAAGATAGAGGCAATTACCAATTGGAAGGTTCCGCAAACCGCAATGGAAATTAGAAGTTTTATAGGTTTAGCTGGATATTATCGACGGTTTATTAAGGATTTTTCCAAGATAGCCGTACCATTAACTAAGCTAACCTGTAAAGCAGTTAAGTTTGAATGGGGACCAAAGCAAGAAGAAGCCTTTAGAATATTAAAGCAAAAATTAACAAATGCTCCAATCTTAGCCTTACCAGAAGGAACTGAAGATTTTGAAGTATATTGTGATGCTTCAAAACTAGGATATGGATGTGTGCTTATGCAACGCAAAAAGGTGATTGCATATACTTCAAGGCAATTGAAAAAGCACGAAGAAAATTATACGACTCATGATTTAGAATTAGGAGCAGTAATTTTTGCCCTTAAGATTTGGAGACATTATCTGTATGGAAGTAAATTTACTGTTTATACAGATCATAAAAGTTTAAGATATATATTTGGGCAAAAAGAGTTAAACATGAGGCAAATGAGATGGATGGAAATCCTAAGTGACTACGACTGTGATATTCAGTATCACGAAGGAAAGGAAAATGTAGTTGCAGATGCCTTAAGTCGTAAGTATTATGAGAAACAACGACGGGTTCGTGCTCTCAGATTAAATCTACAAATAGATTTAACGGAACAATTGAAGAATGTTCAAGCTACAACAATCAAGGATGATGCTAAAGGAATGAAAGGACGAATAAAGGAATTAGAACAAGGAGCAGATGGAATTTGGAGATTCCACAAAAGTATAATTTGGGTACCTAAGCAAAGAGACTTAAGACCTAAGATTTTAGAAGAAGCTCATAAATCTAGGTATACTATGCACCCAGGAAACAATAAGATGTACCAAGATTTAAGAAAGAACTTCTGGTGGATAGGAATGAAAAAGGATATAGCGCGATATGTTTCTAAATGTCTCACTTGTTCACAAGTTAAGGCAGAACATCAGAAACCTTCAGGGTTACTACAACAATTAGATATACCTATATGGAAATGGGAACTTATAACCATGGATTTTGTTACTAAGTTACCCAAAACAAGAAAAGGTAATGATGCGATTTGGGTAATTGTGGATCGATTAACCAAATCAGCTCACTTTCTACCAATGAAAGAAACCTTTAATATGGAAAGGTTGGCAAAATTGTATGTAGATGAAGTCGTATCCTTACATGGAGTTCCACTCTCCATTGTTTCGGATAGGGATAGTCGTTTTACTTCTCATTTCTGGAAAAGCTTCCAGCAAGCTATGGGAACTCGACTCAATCTAAGTACTGCATATCATCCCCAAACAGACGGACAAAGTGAAAGGACGATCCAAACTCTAGAAGACATGCTCCGAGCATGTGTAATAGATTTTGGTGGAAATTGGGATTATCATTTACCATTAATTGAATTCTCCTATAACAATAGCTATCATTCAAGTATTGAAACCGCCCCATTTGAAGCACTGTACGGGAGAAAGTGCAGAACTCCAGTTTGTTGGGCAGAAATAGGAGAAAATCAATTGTCAGGTCCTGAAATAGTGCAAGAGACGACTGATAAGATTACTCAAATCAAGGAAAGACTGAAGATGGCTCGTGATCGTCAGAAGAGTTATGCAGATAATCGGCTCAAGCCACTTGAATTCCAAGTAGGAGACAAAGTACTATTGAAAGTTTCTCCTTGGAAAGGAGTTGTTCGATTCGGTAAGAAAGGAAAGCTAAGTCCAAGGTATATAGGACCATTTTCAATGATCCAACGTATAGGACCAGTTGCTTATCGTTTACAACTACCAGAAGAATTAGCTGGAATACATGATGTATTTCATGTATCCAATCTCAAGAAATGTTTATCAGACGAATCACTGGTAGTACCTCTTCGAGATATAGAGGTAAACGAAAAGCTGAAATTTGTTGAGAAACCTCTTCAAATTGAGGATCGAAAGATCAAGTTTCTCAAACATAAACGACTAGTTTTAGTCAAAATCAGATGGGATTCAAAGAGAGGAGCTGAATACACTTGGGAGCTGGAATCAGAAATGAAGCGAAAGTATCCTCATTTATTCCAGTAAATCTCGAGGACGAGATTTTTATTAAGGTGAGGAGAATGTAACAACTCTCATCAAAAGTCATATTTATTTAATTAAATTGTCCAATAGGAAACCCTAATTGAGAAACCCAAGTGATTCTGCATAATACCTAAAATTTGCAGAACATTTGGAATCAGGATTAGGGCCCCTAAAACTCAAGGGGGGTAAACCCTAATTGACAATTATCTCTAAAATGCGTTGTCTAGATTTAAAATTCTCGAACTATCAACTCAGCAGGCCTATACCAGTGACAAGCCTACCTTACTCTACCTTGACACCTCAGGCGAGTCACGACAAAACCAGGGTCACCCTTCGCGACACGCGGGGGAAACCAATTTCAAGTATAAATAGAACAGCCTGTTTCATGCAATTGAGCGTTAATTCGACGTAAAAACTCAATACGTACGCTGAGTTATAGTGTAATCACTACAAAAACACACACTGATCACGAAGTGCTGCCACAATTCAGGGTAATAACTCGATCGCTGCTACGATTCAATGTCCGATCGATTAAACTATCCAATGGATGTTTAAGTGCTGCCCACGTTAGGGTTTATGCTTTGTCATTCGTTGTTAAATCGATGGATGTTTAAGTATCGCACTTTGTCATTCGTTGTGAAGGTTTTAATCTCGTGAGTTATCGTAAATGCTGTATTAAGTTACTAACCTAATTTGTGTGCCTGATTATTTAACTAGGTTATCAAGGCTAATCAGTAGGCTAAGCTCTGTTCAAAATTAAATCTGCAATGTGAGTCATTCTCTTTTTATCAAATTACTTTACAAAAGCATGTTTATTTTCAAAGGTTATAATTACAGGGATTAAGTCTATGTAATCTGAAATTACTTCCATTATGTGGGGGGATGTGCACATAGCTACTAATTATTTATCATTTGTGGGTGAACGGACCCAACAAGTGATATGTCCACAGTCACAAGTCCGGTCAAGTGACAACTGGGTCAGTTAATTCAAAAGATAGAAACATTGTAATCGCTCTTAATACTGTAAATTATAACAAACAGGTCGTTTTATTTAAATAAGAATGATTCACTCAGTATTTCCTGCTGACAAAACCTTTTTCAAACATGTTTCAGGTGATCTGTTGTGATCCAGGAAAAGTGTCGCGAAGCACTATCAGCTTAAGGAAGTGGCTCTATATAAAATAAAGAAACATGTTTTGTAAAATAAAAGATTTCTCCGTGAAATCTTATGATTGTAAATTACCGGGTTTTATTCCGAATTGTGAAATAAATAATCGGGAAATATTTCAGTCAGTTTTTAAAAATGATCCTGAAGAAACTTCCGCTGTTAAATAAATACCACGGGATTTTCTGTCCCGCGGCTCCTGAAACGGGTCAAACCGGGTCGGGGGTCGTGACATGTTCTGGTTAAGTAAAGAGGAGGCAAATAAAAACGTCAATTATAGTAGTGGAAACTCTTATGTGGAGGTAAGGAAGAGTAGAATCATAGCCTAATAGACTTGAATGAGTGAATTAGGCTGGAATTACTAGAGTTGCATCTCTTTGATGAGTGACGTGGTCCAGGATAGGAGTTTGTAAAAGCGTAGGATTAAGGTTAAGAAATTCGAGATACATGTCTTAGTTGTGTCTTAGGGGCGTTGTTTTTACTACACTTTGGAGGACTTTGCAATTAATTGTCTTCATGTAAGTATGCATATATATTGTTGTATGATGGAATCTATGTTTCTATTTTTACTGTATTACTCTCTCTCTCTCTCTCTCAACTTCTTTGATTGTTGCTAGCTTCGTATTTCTATAACTTAGTTCTATTTGTTTGTCTGTTGTTTGTTTTGAGGTCGAGTTTCTCTCTAGACGCAATTTGTTTCCCTAAGGATGGAGGTAAGGTTTGTCAACATTTCACATTCCCCAAACCCTACTGTTAGCTTTGCTAACTGTGGAATTTACTAGGTGTTGTTATTGTTGTTGCTGATGTTGTCGATGATGTTGCTGGTGTTGTCGTTGTTGCTGCTCACTGACCGTCACCAAGAACACCACCATCAACACCTTTGTTGGCTGTTGACATAACTTCCTCATCAATGAGAGAAAGTTTTGCTTTCCGTAGAGAGAGAACTCCAAAACTCATACGTTGAACAAAAACAAGCAATGAATAGAAGTCATTAAAAGTCATAACATGCACTAAAGGGCGCACTAATAAGCAAATAACTAGTTTTGTTAATGAAATGAAATTTGTTAAATTACTTTAAAGCCCTGAAAATGAAATGGGTTCCACTTGTATGTATATTGATTATTAAACATTGGATAAAAGGGGTTCCATTGACCAGAATGAATGAACAATAGAAATTTACGAAAATAGCCAAGAATAAGTTTTACTTACTAAAATGGCCATTTTATGTGTCGGTGGAGCAGGACATCACTGATTACGAGACACCTTTTGCGTCTGCACGGCTGATTCATGTGTCCGCCAATATACAAGTGACACGTGTCTCAATGACATCCATGCATCCCATGCGTCCGTGACTCATCCTATGTGTCCGTAACTCATAAAATTTACTTTTAGTGAGATTTGAGGCATCCCATGCGTCCGTGACTCATCCCATGCGTTGCCGACTCGTCCCATGCGTCTGTGACTAATCCCATGCATCCCATTGAGACACGTGTCACTTCTATGTTTAAGGACTCATGGGATGAGTCGGCAACGCATGGGATGAGTCACAGACGCATGAGATGATGGGATGAGTCATGGACGCATGTGATGAGTCACGGACATGTGTCACTTCTATATTTAAGGACGCATAAGGTGTCTCGTAATCGGTGATGCCCTGCTCCACCGACGCATGAGGTGGCTATTTTGGTAAGTCAAACTTATTCTTGGCTATTTTACAACACATAGAAAGCTCCTATAATACCATCTCTTGTTCCATAAAAATATTTGTTGGAGTTAGGTACATTTAAGTCATGCATATTACTTGCACTCAACACTGAGAGCCTCTGGTTCTCACAACATCATCTTGAACATTGAATGGGAGGATGAGACCACTTTAAAGGGCCATTGCTTGGTATGAATACATATAGAGGGAAGAAAGATGGTTCATTTGCCATCCAGTTGACCAATGTGTTAAAGAGAAGGCTACCCAATTTTAGAGAGATTTTTTTAACACTCATGCATGTTAGAGTTAAAAGTAAAAGCCTAAATAAAACTCATGATAGTAGCTTGTTGATTAAAATATTTTGTAGCAAAAGATGAAGACCCTTCATACAGATGAAACCAAAGAAAAGTCCTCACACGCGATGGAAGTAATAAAAGTACTAGATATATCATTCTAGCAAATGTCCTCTACTTCTTGCCACGTAACAAAATTGAATAAGGTAATGACCTTTTCATGTTGACAAGATCTTGATAGCTATGACTAGTGTTACCAACACCTCCTTTGCTCACAATGGGATGTCAAATAGCACCATAATAACCATCATCGTCATTTCGGTAGTCGTTTCTCCCATCTATGACCATATGACACATAGTTCTTCAAGAATTATGTCAAGTTTGTCAGCCTTAACATTGAGTCATTGAGGCCATCCAACACATGTCACAAACCATCAACTCCATGATCTCCCCTATAAAATGGGGGACATAAGTGATTTACTCCAACGCATAGTGCTATCAGGCAACTAACGAGCTTTGTTACAACATGGTGGGAAACAAAAGTGATAAAAGTGCTAGATGCGTTATAATAAACGTATAGAAAAAGCCTAAATGAGAGAAATTTTTATATATAACTCTAGTAACTTATGTTGGAAATTTTTAGTGAAATGGGATTTTCACTAAATATTTTGGACACCATTAATTATATTTATATATGTATTATATAAATAATTATTTGTGGGTTTATGTTCTACGTTGTGAGAACATCATAACGAACCAAACTATGTCCAAAATAGAGCTAAGATGATGAGATATCGAGACTGAAAGTTGTATGGTTGGAACAACCAAAGATGAGAAATATGGATTAAGCTTTGTCAACTTGTCCCATATAGGTGGGATGACAATGTAACAACCTGACTTTGCAAGTCAAAGTCAAGACATGTCATTATTCAGATCTGTCAATTCTTGCTTAATTATTGCTTATTTCTTGCTTAAGTGACTTGTACTCTCGAGATCTCGATTAACGCGAATGGGTTTAGATGATGCTTTAAACTATGTTTTACAACGCATTCACAACGCTTATTCAAAACGCAGTTATCACATGCTAAATGCTATTTACAAACGCATACTATTTAAAATGCACTTTATCGCATTGTTACCATCGCTATCGCATCGCAATCTCAACGCAACTCGAAACGCAGATTTACTTTTATGCATATTATGTGTTATGTTATTTGTGTAACTACTTGTTTAAAGTTATGTGGTTATCTCATCGCAACGCTCACTCACAACTCGCTTAAACACAACGTAACGCTTAACGCACGAAGCGAAAGTCGGAAACCAACAAAACGCGACATGGCTAGTCGAATGACCAACCGATCGAATGGACATCCGACCGGATGACCATCCGATCGGATGGCCATCCGACCCACACTCTCCACCGCCTTATCTCTTTTCTCACACTATAAATACCCGTACACTCCACTGTTCACTTGATGTGGCAACCCTATTCGACCCAACTCGCTATCAGCTCGTTTTCAAGCACTTTTCACTCGATTCAAGGCTATTTCGTAAGTATCTCTCACTAAATCTTGTACTTCCATCATCACTACACACTCCTTCATCATCTTTACCATTAAAATCACTAGTTTTCTCTATGAAATCACCTAATTTGGGCTACTTGAAGGTGACATCATCACGGTTTCATGTACAAACTATTGTATGACATCATCTCATCAAGATTTGTTAAGATCTGAAGGATTTCTACATTATTTTACGCAACAAGATTAAAAGAGTTGGAAGATGTTTTCATATTTTTCTTCAATCTTTTACACTCATCTACTCAAAACCGATGGAAGCTAGACTCAATCTGACTTTAGACTCGTTCCTTAGTCTAGAGCCGGCCGGAAGACGGATTTCCACCGGAGAGACGACTGATTCACGGGTTGAACATGAAACTCCATCAAATAACAGTTAAGTCTGACCGAAAGGGGTGATTCCCATCCGATCGGTTGAGCGGGACTTGGTGTGGGTTCCTGTTGTTTTACACGTCATCACGTCGTCTCCGTTAAAACTTTTAAATTTTACAAGTATTCAAACAAACAGGACGCCACTCGAATGGCCATCCGACCGGATCACCATCCGATCGAATGACCATTCGGTCAGGTGACTTATCCCTTACAACATTTCAACACTTAAACAATTTGGCCAAAACTTCAAAGAATATCACACTTTCAAACGACTAGCCATCCGACCGAATGGCCATCCGTCCGGATGACCATCCGATCGAATAACTTGATTTATACTACGACGAAAACTTCAAAAGTTTCAAAACGATTTACAAACACACTTACCCAATCGAATGACCAACCGTCCGAATGGTCATCCGTCCGGATGGCCATCCGCTCGACTCACCATTCTATGCTCAACTCACTGTTTACACGTTGTTCAAAGCTTACGCTGTCGTTCTGTACTCAGGCTAAACTCCAAGCGCTCCCTTCAATCCAAGGTTGTGTTTATTTACTAAACACATACTATGAGTATACTCGAACCCATTTTCTTTAACGCACTTTGGGTGTTACATACGTTTCTATATCAAATCACATCGAACACACAACGCAAATACTTTTAACGCTGACTGCCCTCTGATGCGTGGTTGGAAACAAGTGATCGTTATCGTTTAACTTGATGATTTTATGTACGTTTTATGTTCGGATAGCCTACTTTTAATCTAAAATATGTTTTGTAGGTTTGACAACATTAAGGAGCTTTTTTGGGAGCTTTACGAGTCATCGGGTCAAATAACGGTGCACCGAAACGCATTACGGATCAACCGGAAGCATAAAATGGAAAAGTGAAAAAAGCACACCAGGAGAGCCCGTCGGCGACGGGCAGGCTAGCCGTCGGCGACGGGCACCAGAAAGTCACTCCGGATCAATTATTTCTTGGATGATTTTTTATGATTGAAAATGTTGACTTTTGAGGTAAAATCCGGATTTTTAGCATGTGGAAGGATAAGATAAAAAAACTTGGAAGGTTTTTGGCGGCAATCATTCAACTCCAAAGCTCAAGAACTCTCAAGTCTTTGATAGAGACCATAGAAGATATCCATAATACTCTTCATTTTCTATTCTCCAAGCAAAAAGATGATGTGCATTGTGTTTTGTTCATATGGTGATCAAGCTCCTTTATCCATGAGTGGCTAATCATCTCGGTTTCACCCCGGTGTAGGTAGTTGCTTACTTTTGGTTTTAAATTATTCTTGCTTCAAGTTGTGACAATTTGTGTATGATTTTAGAAACCTTTGACGATAAGCTTACATTTGTTTCGTATTCATAAATTGTCGAGCGATGTTAAAAGTTATGACTTTATGAAATGGTTATGTGTAATATCCGTTGTCTTGGTTAGGATTTACATGTTTTGATAACAAAGTGCATTCTTGTCCGTTCATTGAAGCGTTGATAGTTATTAGCACCTAAGTCATATACACTAAATCCGTTAATTGTATGCATTTAAGTTGAAGCCTAAAACTTGTAGAAACCATAAGTTAGTAATTACCGAAACCGGGTGTGATTCCTTTACTTATTATTTGTTAGAAGTTAAGTTTTCATTACAATTGTTAACTAGGAGTTGTTATCCAAGGAAGTATTCATATTTAACCAAAACCAAACTTTCACAAACTAGGCGCCTAGCTCGGTTGGTTAGGCGCGCGAAAGGGTGTAAGTCTAGACCCGGGTTCGAATCAGGGGACGACTAATTTCACCATTTTTTGTATCTCATCAATTTAGTTAATTTGTTTCAACATCTTTTCAACAATCAAAAATTATAAAAACAAGTTAGCAAGCTTCATAAAGTGTGACAACCATTTTAGTTCTAGTAAATCCATTCGCAAACCACATACTCTTCGTGGATCGACCCCTTGCTACCACTAGCTATTTGTTAAGGGTAATTTGGGCTTATAAATATTATCTTTGATTGGAGCGCGACAATCCGATCAAATTTTGGCGCCGTTGCCGGGGAGTTCGTGCGCTTTGTGTTTGGATAATTGTATAATTTTTGTGATTAACTGTTTAAAGTGCTTTGTTCTTTTTGCTATTTTCTCTATTTTTCTTGCTACGCGGGTGTGTTACTTGTGCAGGTTACACTTACAAGTAGTGCATGCATACAAGAAATTCCGAGAGGACCTCACCATTAGTCTTCGAACCGGAGATCGAAAGAGTAGCAAGAAGAAATCTAGCAAGCCGGTTGGGAGCAACACTTGCTTCTAGCCAAGCCTCTCAAACACCACAACGTACACCATCCATTGAAACCGATTCAATGGCAAACCAAAATCCACACCAATTTCAATACCAAAGCAATTTCAATCCCACTCCAAATATTCAACATATGCCTCAAGAACAACCGGGTAGTAACAACAATACCGAACCACCCACACCACCTTTCCAAAACCAAAATCCCAACAACAACCAAAGAACACCCCAACAACAAAACCCTCATTAACAAGCTTCCTTACCCCTCAACTTTGATAATCGAGATCGTGGCAATCCCGCGAATGAAGACCCAATTTTCAACTTAGAAGAGTTGAGAAACGCCATTCCCGATGACGCTCCATATAGTGTTCCCGGTTATCACTCGCCGGAGCATATGAGTATGCATACGGAACACTCGAATGATGAGAGCTATTATGATGACGAAGATTG
This sequence comes from Helianthus tuberosus, assembly GCA_030545235.1. Classification (NCBI taxonomy): domain Eukaryota; kingdom Viridiplantae; phylum Streptophyta; class Magnoliopsida; order Asterales; family Asteraceae; genus Helianthus; species Helianthus tuberosus. Next base: position 128,815 of record JARYGA010060142.1, on the reverse strand, counting down.
GGGGTACGTGAACCATGGCAATATTTACAATAATCAAAGATTTGAAGGTGAGGAGTTTGATTATCAAAATGCCAATTATGTGGGGAGGAATGATGGGTATGGAAATAATCGCCAACCACGAAACGAAAGGAACCGAAATGATGGGTTTTACAACAACAATAACAACAATGGTAATCCTAATCGGATTCCTCGTTTCGTGGGGGGAGGTTATCAAGTAGGTGACCAAGGTGGAAACCGAAGAGATGATCGAAGAGGTGATAGAAGGGATAATCGAAGACCGGTCGACCAAGAAGTTAACGGTCCACAACGTCATCAACAACCTCCACGGGGAGTGAATGACCGTTTTCGACCGGTAGTTACCGACAATGACTCTCCTATAGTATGTGAAAGGAGAATGTTTGATTGCAAGCCTCATTACATCAATATACTTCCCCACTTCAATGGGAGGTCTAATGATGAGCCGTACACACACTTGGCTGAATTTTCATCCATATGTAATACCATTGGTGGGCACAACTTTGCATTAGAGGAAGTCAAACTTCGCTTGTTCCAATTTTCGTTAAAAGACAAGGCGAAGCAATGGTTTCTAACACTTCCGGCAAATAGCATCCGAACATGGGAGGAAATGCAACAAGTCTTCCTAGATGAATACTATTCAATGTCGAAGACTGATGATGCACGGGATGAAATAAGGTCATTTCGGCAACTATCGAGTGAACCGTTACATGAAGCATTCACTCGATTCAAGGAATTAATGCGGAAATGCCCACATCACCAAATAGAAAAGTGGGAATTGGTGAAGTGCTTTGTACGGGGGTTGGATGATGCTACTTGGAACCGCCTCGAGTCAACAAGCAACGGGACTCTTTTGAGCAATCATGAAGATGACGATTGGGAATTTCTTGAGCGGATGAGCAAACGCTCAAAGGAAAAGGAGTCGGCCGATAGAGCAAAGAAGCATCCCGTTTCCCGTTCGCTTCCCGATCTTGACTCAAAGGATCGGATTTCTACCTTAGAGCGGGAATTGGCTCGTATGAAAAAGAAGGAGGTGAATGCAGTCCAATTTGCAGTATGTGAGGATTGTGGAGAAATCGGCCATAGGACCGATCAATGTCCAACGGGGCCTAGTGAGTACACCGAGGAAGTCAACCAAGTGTTCGGTGATAGAAAAAATAATGACATGAATTCAAACACTTACCACCCGGGATTGAGAAACCATCCCAACTTCCGATATGGGAACGCCGCAAACCAAATGAACCCGAATTTTCAACCGGGTAATCAAAGCGGGTCATCATATCCTAATCGCCAAGGTGGTAACCAAGGGGGTTATCAACGTCCTTACAACCAAGGGTACCCAAGTAGAGAGAATGCTTACCAAGGTAGAGATAATAATTATCAAAGTGGGTATCAAAGAAATTACAACAACCAAGGCGGTAATGGAAGCGGGTCAAACAACCAAGGGGGTGGCAATGATTTGAATGCGAAGTTGGATGCTATGCTTTCGATGATGCAAGAGTCCAAGAAGGGGAATGAGATTCGGGACAAGGCACATGAGTTGTTAGCGAAACAAGTAACCCAACTAGCGGAGGAAATGGCTCAAGTGAGAGGAAGCGGAGGAAAGCTTCCAAGTGACACCACGGTAAACCCCAAACATCAAGGGTCAAGCTCAAGGAACACACGTGAGGCACCAATTAATAAACTTACTTTACGTAGTGGTCGAGTAGTGGATAATGGTGTCAAAACACCACCACCCCAATTTGTTGAAGGGGTGGTGGAAGATGTTAGTGAGGATGAAAAAGAGGATGGTCAAACGGGTCAAAATAAAAATGACTTGAAAAAGAATATTAATACTCCCGTTGTGACCATGCCCGTCCCTAAGGCTAAGGAAAAGGGTGCGGAGGTTAATACCGCCCCTTATCCCGAAGCATTGAAAGGACCGATCAAAAAGATTGTAAACAAAAGAGGTCCACAACAAGATGAGTTGTTGGAAATTTTTAAGCAAGTAAAAATAAATTTACCTCTTTTGGATGCAATTAAGCAAGTACCATCCTATGCTAAGTACTTGAAAGATTTATGTACCCAAAAACGAACTCATAAATTTCCCAAGAAATTAGATTTAACCAATAATGTGAGTTCAATTCTTTTGGGTGCACTTCCACCTAAGCTCCAAGATCCGGGTGCGCCTATCATTTCAATTCAAGTAGGCGATTTCAAAATCAACCAGGCACTTCTAGATCTTGGTGCTAGCGTGAGCATTTTACCGGGTAGTTTGTATGACCAATACGAGTTTGGTCCACTTAAGCCATCAAACACCACCGTGGTGTTAGCCGACTTAACACCCAAACTACCCCGTGGAATTGTTTCGGATGTGATAGTAAAAATCGAAGATTTTTACTATCCGGTGGACTTTTTAGTACTTGATTATGTGGCCAAGGACCCAACCAAGCAACCTACGGTGATTTTGGGTCGACCGTTCTTAGCAACCGCAAATGCTCAAATTGATTGCAAAAAGGGAACGGTTGACATGACATTTGGAAACCGAAGGTTGAGGTTGCATGTTTTTTCCGGACTTATGAACCCTTCAGTTGATGATGAATGTTATATGGCAGACATCGTTGACACGTGTATACCTCTTTGCGACACAATCGTGAACGGGGAAAACACAATGGAGGATTGTTATATGTTTGACAGGTCACAGGTGGAGACGGATCGGAGCATGGATGAAGAGATGAAAGAATTGGAGGTCATGACGGCACAAGAAGGAAGACCCACTTGGACACACCACGTCGAAAGTCTTCCGGAAAGCTTCGATACAAAGTTGAAGCCATCATTGGAAGAACCTCCGGTGTTAGAGTTGAAAGTGCTACCCAAGCATCTCAAGTATGCTTATGTAGGTGAAGGCAACACACTCCCGGTTATCATTGCAACAAACTTAACCGAGGAGCAAGAAGAGAAATTGATGGATGTTTTGCTTGCCAATCGTGCGGCGATTGGATGGACCATTGCGGACTTGAATGGCATTAGTCCCTCGGTGGTGATGCATAAGATCATCACGGAAGATGGTATGAGTCCTTCTCGCGACACACAAAGGAGACTAAATCCAAACATGCGAGAGGTGGTCAAGAAAGAAGTTCTAAAGTGGCTTGATGCGGGTATCATTTACCCGATCTCGGATAGCAAATGGGTGAGCCCAACACAAACAGTCCCAAAGAAGGCGGGTATTCAAGTCGTCACGAATGACGCAGGTGAAGAGGTCGCCACTCGGCCGGTAACCGGGTGGCGTATTTGTATTGATTATAGGAAGTTAAATGCTGCAACTTCCAAAGATCATTTCCCTTTACCATTTATTGACCAAATTGTTGAGAAATTGGCCGGACAAAAATTTTATTGTTTTTTGGATGGTTATTCAGGTTACAATCAAATTGCCATACATCCGGAAGACCAAGCAAAGACTACCTTTACTTGTCCATACGGTACCTTCGCATTTAGGCGAATGCCCTTTGGACTTTGTAATTCCCCCGCCACCTTCCAAAGGTGTATGACGAGTATCTTTTCAGATATGGTGGGGGATTCTTTGGAAATCTTCATGGATGATTTCTCAATATTTGGTCCATCATTTGATACATGCCTTGACTAACTCGAAAAAGTTTTGAAAAGATGTGTTGAGAAAAATCTAGTTTTGAGTTGGGA